>OZ024748.1:35066886-35169386 GCA_964016885.1 Eledone cirrhosa | reverse complement strand
GAGCGTCTGTGGTACTTTTGCCTGACACAAACCCGAACTGCATTTCATCTAGATCAATTCTCTCTCTGATTAGTTGCGCTATTACTTTTTCCGTGACCTTCATGACCTGGTCGATTAATTTAATGCCTCTATAGTTACACCTATCTAGGGCATCTCCTTTACCCTTGTAACAGTTAATGATGATGCTGCTATGCCAGTCCTTCGGAACAACCCCATTCTGTATGACTTGGCTTACTATCCGGGTGACCATGGTGTGTCCCACCGTTCCAGAGGCTTTCAGCATCTCAGCAACTATTTCCGAAGGCCCAACCGCCTTACCCGTCTTCATATCTTTGATTGCCTTACTTATTATACTACCTTTGACTAACACTGCTGGTCCCTCTATTGGGTCGATGTGGGGGAGACTGTCTTTCTCCCATTTGTTCTCCTCATTTAGAAGCCTTTCGTAGTGACAGTTCCAAGCTACCTTCTGATCAGCGTCAGTGATGGCAAGTATGCCATCATCATTAAGTACACACTTCTCCCCGACAATATCACGGTTTTCCTTGACACATTGCCTAGCAATCCTGAACACCTCACGTTTTTGGTCCTCACGTTGTAGAACATGCTTGAACTTTCTTTCCTCTGCTTCCCTTCTTGCGAAGTACACTTGTCTCCTAGCTTCCCTCCTGGCCACTTGATAGTCTTCTCTACTTCCCCCATCCCGCCATACTTTCCAAGCCTGCTTTTTGGCCTTAATTGACTCCTCCGCCTTACTGTTCCACCACCACGTTACTCTCCTCCTACCTACAGGCCTGCTCCAGCCACAGACTTCGTCTGCCGCCGTCAGCAGGTTTGCTTTCAGGAATTCCCACTGTTCCTCTATATTATACGACTCTAATTGCTCTTCCTTACTGTCGAAAGCATCAAGTAATATGCTTTGAAATTTATTTCTGGCTATGGGGTCCTTTAGCCTCCATATTTTTCTCCTGAGGATAGTCCTCTTCTGCTGTCTAGTACGTCTCGTCCTGACTATGAGGTCGCTAATTATCAGTCTATGTTGGGAGGTGCATTCTTCATGGGGGAGGGATTTAGTGTTAACAACAGACACTATATATATATACAAGTTAATATAAATTAATATATGATAAACACCAATATGAACATATAAGCGTTTGCATTGTAAACGACCAAGTTAGCTAGATTGAAAAATACTAATTAGATTAATACAGTTTGCCTGTCTCGATTTAAAATAATAAATCAATAAAAACAAACCCATATGATCGCAAGTATAAAATAAATCTTGCTGGTTCCCAAGGACAGAATTTATCTATATAATATATCTTGCGGGCGATCTGTCGATTTTGAGAATGTAAGCAATACTTGTCTTTTTTTCTATCCGTAGTCTTCTCAATAAGCAGTGTTTTAAACTCCTATTTATGCCAGTCTAAATTTCAAATTCTCCGTTTTCCTCTCTGATTTTCAATTATTATTTTACATGTTTTTAATGTCTCAATCTGTTGGACTCTTCCTAAAAACTAACCTTCTCCTAAAGTTACCCCCACCCCACACACACCATCATTGCTATATGGTCCAATCATAACTCAACGGCTTTAGTAAGTTTTCTCACAAATCAGTATAGCAAAGCTACCACTCCGGTTACTACTCCTTAAGTTTAGACCTGTTTGCAATGTCACAGATAAAGATAAATTCACCTCCTGCTGCAAGTCGAGAATACAAGGACCCCTCTTTATTTCAGACACGGATGACCAACAAAATTCCGTCTCCCACACCCCTCCCTGCCCCTCCAACCCATCCATCCCACCCTCCCAACTTCAGAGTTGGTACCATGAACGCACATTGAAAGGTCGCTCAAATTAGGTTGTAGAGATGCTTGAACGTAAAGAAGTTGATGTTTGTTGTATTCAAGAAACTAGGTGGAGAGGGGCGTCTGCCAGATTCATCGTGGGTAAAAAAGGATGCTATAAACTTGGGTGGGAAATGAAAATGGACAGGGTGATGTAGGAATTATGTTAGCTGAAAAATGGGTAGATAAGGTAATTGACGTAAATAGAGTAAATGACAGAATAATTAAATTAAGACTAGTCCTAAATAGAACTACTGTGACAATAATATCCGCTTATGCACCCCAATCTGGTCTACCTGATGTTATAAAGGATAGGTTCTATGAGATGCTAATGCACACTACCTCCCAAATAACTGACAGCGACTACTTAATTATTGCTGGCGATCTAAACGGTCACGTTGGACAACATAGTGATGGCTATGATGGAATCCATGGAGGCTTTGGAGTTGGAAATAGAAATGAGGAGGGCTTCAGAATCCTGGATAGCCTAACTATCTGTAACACGAACTTCAAAAAACGTGAAAACCACTTGATCACCTACAGATCAGGAGAACATGCCAGCCAGATAGATTATATCCTTACTAGAAGACGGGACAAAGTGTCTGTTGTAAACACTAAATCCCTCCCCTGTGAAGAATGCACCTCTCAACATAGCCTAGTAGTTAGTGATCTCATAGTCAGGAATAGACGTACTCGACGATAGAGGAGGCCTACCTTGAGGAGAAGAATATGGAAGTTGAAGGACCCCCATAGCCAGTGACAAATTTAAAAGCTTATTACTTGATGCCTTTGACAATAAGGAAGAGCGATATAGAGGAACAGTGGCAATTTCTGAAAGCAACGGATGAAATCTGTGGCTGGAGCAGACCTATTGACAGGAGGAGAGTAACTTGGTGGTGGAACAGTAAGGTAGAAGAGACAATCGAGGCCAAAAAGCAGGCTTGGAAAGTATGGCAGGATGGGGGAAGTAGAGAGCACTATCAAGTGGCCAGGAGAGAAGCTAGGAGACAATTGTACCTTGCAAAAAGAGTAGCAGAGGATAGAAAGTTTAAGCATGTTCTACAATGTGAGGACCAAAAAACGTGAGGTGTTCAGGATTGCCAGACAATGTGTCAAAGAAAACCGTGATATTGTCGGGGAGAAATGTGTCCGTAATGATAATGGTGTACTTGCGCTCATTGATGCTGATAAGAAGATAGCCTGGAAGTGTCACTATGAGAGACGATTAAATGAGGAGAATAAGTGGGAAAAAGATAGTCTGCCCCAAATCGATCCAATAGAAGGACCAGCGATGCAATTAAAGGTAGTATAATAAGTAAGGCAATCAAAGATATGAAGACAGGCAAGGAGATAGTTGCAGAGATGTTGAAGGCATCTGGTATGGTGGGTCACACTATGGTCACCCATATAGTTAACCAAGTAATACAGAATGGGGTCATACCGAAAGACTGGCGTAGCAGCATCATCATTAACTGCTACAAGGGTAAAGGGGATGTCTAGATAGGGGAAACTATAGAGGCATTAAGTTAGTTGACCAGGTCATGAAGGTCACAGAAAGAGTTATAGCGCAACTAATCAGAGAGAGAATTGATCTAGATGAAATGCAGTTTGGGTTTGTGTCAGGTAAAAGTACCACAGACGCCCTTTTCCTTGTACGACAACTACAAGAGAAGTACCTAGCTAAAAGTAAACCCCTCTACTTAGCTTTTGTAGACCTGGAGAAAGCCTTTGACAGAGTCCCCCGCTCCATTATCTGGTGGGCCCTTAGAAAATTAGGTGTAGATGAATGGCTTGTGAGAGCTATACAAGCTATGTATAATGAAACAGTCAGTAAGGTTAGAATTAACAATGAATATTGGGAAGAATTTAGTGTAAAAGTTGGCGTTCATCAAGGCTCTGTCGTTAGCCCCCTCCTATTATTACCCTTCAGGCTATTACAGAGGAGTTCAAGACCGGCTGTCCATGGGAACTCCTATACGCAGATGATCTAACGCTCATAGCTGAATCAATGGCTGAAGAAATTGGAAACATGGAAGCATGGCCTAGAATCAAAAGGCCTTAAAGTTAACTTGTCTAAGACTAAAGTTCTAGTTTGTAGAAAGGAAAACAGGGCACAGGTGCCCTCAGGGAAATGGCCATGCTCAGTGTGTAGGAAAGGAGTAGGCAGAAATTCCATTTTATGTCCCAAATGCAAAGTATGGGTACATAAAAGATGTAGTGGGATCACAGGTAAACTATCTAAGAACGTAGACTTTATATGTGGCCAATGTTCAGGTGCAATAAGTAGCAAGTGTCCACAGGATACTAGCTCCTTCTATTGCCCAGATGGTTCTATAGAAATAGTAGACACTCTCCGTTACCTGGGTGACAAAATCAGCAGTGGTGGAGGGTGTTCTGAAAGTACAGGAGTCAGAACGGGATGGAAAAAGTTCAGAGAGCTTATACCGCTGTTGGCCACAAAAGGTTTCTCTCTAAAAATGAAAGGCAGATTGTATGATGCCTGTATACGAACAGCAATGCTACATGGCAGTGAGCCATGGGCATTATGTGCAGAGGACCTGCGTAGACTGGAAAGGAACGAAGCATGCATGCTCTGTGTAATAGTAATATACGTGAACGGCAAAGCATAAATGAACTAAGTGAGAAATTAGGAATAAGAGGGATCAGATGCTGTTTAATTGAGAGAAGGCTACGTTGGTATAGTCACGTGATACATATATATATATATACAGCGAAATTAGACAGTAGAAGTCGCATTGATAGACACATTTTTCAAATGTAGGCTGGTGCTATAGAAGTGGTGGATAGCTTCAGGTACCTAGGAGATCAGATTAACATGGGGGGGGGGGGGGTCCAAGGCCATAGTATCTAGAATAAGGACGGGTTGGAAGAAGTTTAGGGAGCTGCTTCCTCTGCTGGTGAAGAAGGGTTTCTCCCTGCGTACGAAAGGCTGGTTATATGATGCCTGTGTGAGGAGCGCGATGCTGCATGGTAGTGAGACTTGGGCAGCAACTGCAGAGGATATGTGACGGCTGGAGAGAAATGAGGCAAGCATGCTCCATTGGATGTGCGTGAACGACCCAGCATGAATGTGTTGAGAGAGAATCTGTCTGAGAGGGATAGAATGTAGTGTGCGAGAGAGGAGGCTGCAGTGGTATGGACATGTGATGCGCATGGAGGATGACCGATGGGTGAAGAAGTGCCAGGAAATGCCAGTTGAAGGAAGACGTGGTAGAAGTAGACCACGAAAAACATGGGTGGAGGTGGTGAGAACAGACCTCAGATCGGTGGAGATGACGAAGGACCGTGACAAGTGGAGAGATGCTGTGCTGAATAAGACCCGTCCCACCCTTGCAAGCAGGGAAAAGCGGACGTAAAATGATGATGATGATATATATACACATATAATATATATATATACACACACGCACACGTATACTATACATATACAATCATCATTTCATTTTACGTCCGCTTTTTCCCTGCTTGCAAGGGTGGGACGGGAACTGATTCTGGCTTGATTTCTACAGCTGGATGCCCTTCCTAACACTAACCTCATTTACAGTGAGTGCTGGGTGCTTTTTTTTTTTTTTCTGTGGCGCCTACACAACCACTTTGCAGTGGAATGATAGGGACCGCAGTCCCTATCAACTCATTTCTACAGATGAGTAAACTGGAACAATGTGAAATAAAGTGTCTTGCTCAAGGAAATAACACATCACCCGGTCTGAGAATTGAACTCCCAACCTTTCGATTGCAAGACCAATACTCTAACCACTAAGCCATGTGCCACCATAAATTAGCTATCAGGTAAAATTCCCAAGATCTATGGTCCTTCATTGCCCATGTCCTATGTCTCCCAGAGACCAGTGTCTGTCCTTAGGGCTTCAATATATGTCAATCTCGGTCTCCCTCTAGTGTGTCTATTTAGGAGTTCCCACAGGAGCACTGAGTACAATGTCAGTGAGCATGTCCAGCTAAGCTCAGTCTCCTCTGTGTTATTTCTAGCTGACTTTGGTGAGGCTCCCGTACAGCTCTGAGTTCTTCATCCTCAGCATTCTCGTGTAGCACCCATCCACTATCTGAGTGAGTTTCTTGGTCAGTGTATATATATAAACAATGTTATATGGTTTGTTGATTATCAACAAACCATCGTTAGCGAACTTATACTATTAAGTCTATGCTAAGGTATGTCAATATCTTAACACCAAATATTATATTTTATCTGATGAAAGCACTCTAAAATTTTGTGTCCTTGAAATACGTATAATAAAATAAATATAGTATTATAAAGATATTTTCCATTTATTAATATTGTTAAAATTAATGTATATATATATATCACAGAACAAAAGAGAATCAGTGTTTTCCATGAGGAAAATCAGTTTTGTAGAATCAAGACGTATCTGAGGACCTTGCGGTTTTCAGAGTCGTGTTCGATTGTGCCTCGAGCTGGTCGCCAGAGAAACGATTGTAATATGTCCAATAAATTCCATTCGTCGCAACACTGATTCTCTTTTTTTCTGTGATATACTCTGCTCTATAAGAGCATTGAGTGCTCAAACGGCCTACCGCATACGGACGCTTTAGGTATCCAACACCAATTATATATATATAGCACCAGGTCGTGCTATTCAGTTAGACATGGCCTGGGCCAATGCTGGCTGAAACTTAACACAGTTATATGATATATATTGAAACAAATTAGTCTAATCACTCCTCAGTGAATTATCTTGAATTCTTATTGGAAGTCTTTCTGTTGCAGGAGGTGTGAAAAAGGTCCGAATTCCTACAGAACGTGGAACAAACAAACCTCGAGGATTTGCTTACATTGAATTTAAAGACAGAATTAGTCACAAGGTATTTATATTACTGGTATAGTGAGATGTAGTATATATTACTGATATGACATGTATTACAGTTGGTGTTATTACAGAAATTATGCTTCTGTTTCATCATCACTGGTTAATATCTATTTTCCGTTTGTGTCGGTTAGTTGGGCTGTCATGTTATCGAGCCAGAATGGTCAGGTGATCATGTCCTGTTCATATGCTTGTTTATAACCTGGACGCCCTTCCTAATGCTAACCACATGTACTGAGAGCTTTTTTAATGTCACTAGCATGACAGACCACTTTGTGTTCCTTTACCATTTTACCTTGTGCCAAAATTTGAAACTATTTTAATGTGTGTGTTAACTGTTTACTATTCTATTCCAGATTGGTCTGCGCCTACATCATACTCATCTGAATGGAAGACAGATAAATGTTGAATTCACTTCAATTGGTGGAAACAACACAAGAAGACGAGAAAAATTACAACAGAAAAATTTGAAATTAAGTAAAATGAAAAAGGAATTTCCAAAAAGTGAATCTGCCTGGAAATAATTGTCCATTTTATTGTAAGGAAGTAAACTTGATTTGACAGTTTAGAAACCAGCAGCACCACCTACTAAATCTAATGACAAACAAATAACACCAGTTACAACTACCATAGTTGCTGTTAATGTGGAAATTCTCACAAGGTTTCTCATTTGTCTGTAGCTCTGTGGAAATATCTTTAAAAACACAAACATTGCATTTACAAGAGAGTTATTTTAGGTTTAGTTAGACAATTAGTATGAAGAATCAGTTCTAATCATCTTCTAAGTTTTCTTCCAGAATTCATGTTCTTCCATCTAGAATATTTAGATAAAATACATTATCTCTGCTAGCTAAAATATTTTGGCTACCTTGTTAGACATGATTTTGGAAGTATTAATCACTAAAATACACTACACACACAAAATATTTAAAGCTATAAAGCAAACACTTCCAACTTTTAATACTTCCATTTTCTTTTCTTATAAGATATTCACTGGCTAGATATTTTGAATATGTTGGTAGGCTCTTTCTTAAATCTCTTAAGAAAGGATCCATTTGTTATCTCTGTGACTAGCTTTCTTTACATATAAAACAATTCTTGAAGTCAATGTTGAATCTGAAGTCTTCTGGGACTTCACTGCTGTATTTTCCTCCTTTAATAGATTTATAGAATGGCAACTGAAGCTAAGAAGAAAATTACAAACTCCATTCATACAAGATTTGCTTTCTTTGCAATTTCAAATACCCTCCCCCATAAAATATGGACATCTTGCTTTTATTGCAGGAATTCATTGATGTATTTATTTAATTTATTTATAAAATAACATACCAGAAAAATCTGTTTTCTCTTCAGAGGAAGCTTAAAACTCTATAGCAGTAAATATTCCATTAAGACTATTTCAGTTCCAGAGAAACTCTGCAAAAACCCCTTCCCCCATACATATTTAAAAAACTGTACAAGGAAATTCAGGTTAAACTACATTAGCACATTTCTTGTTATTTGGGCCCCATATACACTTGTATTATCTGGGCCTCATTCTTCTGTCTGCCCTTATACACTTGTATATGTCTTTTTTTGTTTTTCTGTTACATCTTTTAACCTTATTTCCTCCCATTTGTCCATTTTATATTCATTAATCAGGACTTCCATGTACCAACAGAGGCCTTTTTTTAAACAAAAATATAACAGACAACTTTCACATGTTTCCTCCATGGAAACATTATTCATTGCTACATATCTGGATGTTTTTGTCTTTTTTTTTATTAAAAATGTTTTTCAATCATTAAATAAACAATTTTAGTCAAGTATTAGGCATTTATTTTTTAATACTGAAACAATTCTCAATTAGAAAACTCCCTCCCATCCACCAAATAACCCCTGAATGACTGGTGTCTATCCCCCAGACATTCAATGGATCTTTCAAGCTGCTTTCCAAACTAGAACAATCAATTTACTTTTCATTCTTAAAGTATAAATTGTTAGATCAAGTAATATGCTGTTGGTAAACAATAAAGCTTTAAATATAATAAAATAGATTCAGCAAAGTGACAGGGTTGTTACTTTCTGAGTTGAAATCCTGCTGAGGTCAACTTTGCCTTTCATCCTTTTGAGGTTGATAAATAAAGTATCAGTCAAGTAGTGGGGTCAATTCCTCCTTTCTCTGGAAAAAATGGGATGGGCTTCATCAGGTTTAAATTTCATAACAATGGCATCTAATAGTTAAGGATCCATGTCACATCAACTTATAGCTTGTATTAACTTTAGAAAATTCTGGTATTTATCAATCCACCAAATTATCTTCCTTTTCTTCATCTTTAGAGCTTTGAAATGGCTGTTTTAACATAAGCAGTTATATTTATAATATTTCAGTTTAAACAGCACACAGTCATTATTATATTTAGAAATGTTACCAACTGCACAATCTGATGCGTAAGACAATTAAACTCAGAGTAATTCCATATGATGGCTAATTGGAAGGAGAAAGAAAATGTCTTCAAAATTACGAGTTGAAGTTTTACATTTTAAAAATAGAACTTCAATATCACAGCCAACATAGAGAATTGGACTATTTTTTTAACATGGCAGAACTGTCCATGGTTGTAATTGAATATTTTATACAAATTTCATAGCTAATTCATTCCAAATTATTTTTACTTTTCAGTCTGGCTGAATTATTTAAATCTTCACAAATATTGATTCCATTGAATAAAAAAAAAACTGTTGACAAAATCCCCAAGGTATTGTTTATAATATATATATTGGTCTTACAGAATCTTCACTGTTTTTACATCTTTTTCCATACCAGCAACAGAATATTCCCTTTAGGATTGGATACCTTTCTTGATGTCAGCTTCATTCCAATCTGCCAGATGTTAACATCATTGTTGTTAATGTAAATATACATGAAAACAAACATGCATATACATATAACAGACTTCTGTACAGTGTCTGTCGCCCATATTGAAGAAATTGTTGGCAAGTGTGTAATAAATCAAGCAGGTAGCAACCCGTATAGGTTTATTTATGAATCTGATGTATTAACCAAACATCAGAGTTACACTGTTCTTTTTAAACTACACTCTTTATATATACACACACACATATCATCATCATCGTTTAACGTCTATCTTCCATGCTAGTATGGGTTAGACGGGAATTGTCCCACTTGAGGCAAGATTGGTCGGGTGACTGTGTCGCGCCCTTCCTAAAACCAACCACATTTACAGTGTGACTATATATATATATAATCTGGGATCAGATCTGATGTCTTTATATCAGATTTGTTCTAGGAATCAAACTTACAACCTCAGTCTCGAGCCTACTACTCTTACAATTGAGATTTAAGGGAACTGTCATCACCATTTCTCAGGAATGTAAACACTTGTTAACGTTCCCTTCACACACATGCTCCCAATATACACAGACACACCTGGAACAAAATAATCAATTACATCACCTTCTCTCCTGAAACTGCACTCCAATACCTCCTTAGGAGACAATATATTATCTAAGGGTTTCTGTTTGCTGGTATTTTGCTTATATAAGGGAACAAATAATAATGATATTAGTGTCACAAGAAAATACACTCTGCAGAGAGCAGGGTTGTATGTAAGCGAGCTGTGAAACATTTGCAAATTTCTACATCTGACCTCATCAATGGGGTTGAGGAAGTCAACAGAAAAATAGTTTACATTAAATAAATATATGGATATTGGGAGAGGACTGGAATATTTTTTATAAACTAAGATGTCTTAGGATTGTGGAGGGGGAGGTCGAAAACTACAGGAGGATTTTTTATGATGTAACTGATAGAACAGCTTGAAGCATTAATAAATGTTGTTGTGTCATCAGTCCAGATACCATAAGCTGAAATATGAGAGGAAATGGTCAGAATAGCAATTAATTTAGGAATAATTGATTAATAAAATGTGGAAGGGAACTGCATTAGAGGAAGACCCAGAATGCTACAACCTGTTAACTATGTCCACCATCTTGAGAGAAATACTCATTGTGAGAAAATGTGGAAGTGAATCTAAAAACAGTCTTCAGTGGGACAATAACTGTTTCAACATTTAGTGAAAGGCCAGCAATTTGAAGAAAGTCAATTAAACCGATACCAGTGTATTACTGGTACATCAGTGATACAATAATGCTAATGATAACCAATATTTTCTTACTTTGGCATAAAGCCACAAATGTGTTAAGAATGAATCAACCCCAGTTTACTACTGGTATTTAACAGATGTGCCACACAGTCTGTAATCCCTTTGATTTTCTGTTATATTTCAGTTAATTAGCTATTGCTAATCTGGTCTGAACATAACACATCTCAAAATTAAATCTGAGACCTAAGATATCAATATTAATTAGAATAATAGTAATGTAATTTAAGAAATATTTGTTTACCTTCATGGATATGTCCAAAAATATGAAACTTTGGTTTGACTCTCTTCTGAACAGTATTGAGAAGGTCAACACAGCCTGCCCTCGCACCAGAAATACACTGGTCACCATAAGCTAGAGTAGGAGAAAATGTCATTAGTATTTTGAATTGTGAAGGCGTGTGACTTAGTGAATCCAACTATCTAACCACTATCGTGAGGTTGCGAGTTCGTTTCTCAGACTGGGTGATGCGTTGCATCCTTGACAAGACACTTTATTTCACGTTGCGATCAGTAGATAGTATCAGTAATGGAAACATTGTTTCCTTGGTCCGATTTGACGAGGTCCATCCCACTCGGCAAGTGAATGAGGTCTAGGATCTTGTCGAACGATATTGAATTTACAGACTCAATATTACAAACAAACAAAACACATCTCTTACCTAGAGGTGGTCCATGTGTCATCAAAATGTCGACATCATCAGGGATCAAATTCCATTTTTCTAACAGTTCTTTACCTCTCGGTACATTGAAAGCCCAATTACCAAAAACTGGTTGCCTGGAGGTGAAAGGAAAATAAAACTATAAGATATATAGGATGCATGTGTGTTAGGATTAACAGGCACCTAGATAGGATGTGTGTGATAAGATCAACTTGAAACCAGATCAGATGTGTGTGTAACAATCAATTTGAATCCAGATATATCTTCGTCTGACCTGTGGTTAAAAATATAAGAAATGGACTATCATAAAAATATAAGAAATGGACTATCATAAAAATTTGAATCTTTCAGCTTTAATGTTATTTCAAGATGGAAATAAATACGGAAAGACCTTTGCTGCTTATCTAGAATATAACATGATGATTAATCTATTAATTAAAGTTTATAAAAGACAATGTACATCCCACCCTTTCACCTTGAAGTTTTCTTTTTGGAAATTTAAAATGAAATTTATTTGTGGCAACATTGTTCTTGCCAGTCCCAGAGAACCTTTAAATGTCCTGGGCACATCCCCAATAAATAAATAAATAAATAAAAATGTCCTAAAATATATTTAAATCTTACCAAGGAGCACCATAGATCTTATAACCATGGATTTCTACAAAAGAATCTTCCAAGTAAATACAGTTGGTAAGAAAACCTTTTCCAGTCTCAACTTGGCAGTCTTTAAGTTCTTTCTCAATTTCCCTTTTGAAAATATACTGCTCCTTTTTTAACAAAGCCTCGTCCAAACTTATGTCATGATTTCCAGCAATAAGAATTTTATGTTTATGTGGCAGAGAACCTGCAATTATAAGATATTCTTAATAGTTTTGATCATCAATATTATATTGGGAGAGTTCAATAGTTTTGATCATCAATAAATATTACACTGGAGCTGTTCAAATTAACTAAAATTATAGTAAAAATAATGAAATTATTTTTATATAATTAGAAATGTAATGGAAATAAATGATATATGGTTGGTGAGGAAGTAATGTGCGTTGGATGTGTTTCATTTATTTAAAACTTGACTTGAGATAAACTGCCTCAAAAAAGTTTCGTCTAACCTATGTCAACATGGAAAAGTGATTGTACTGAAACTTAACTGTTTCTATAGCAACCCAGCTAAAACCATCCATTTTAAAGGGTTCCTATTTAATTAAAAAATTATCTGCATATCTTAATAGTTGTTTCTATTTTTTGGCACAAGGCCAGCAATTACCCAGTGCATTACTAGTACTTTATTTTATCGACCCCGTAAGGATGAAAGGCAAAGTTAACCTCGGCAGGATTTGAACTCAGATCAGAAAGGGGCGTAACTCTGTGCTGCAAGGCATGTTGTCCGACCCTCTACTGCCAAACCAATGAAATAATTTTAGTAAAACCCTCAAAATTCTTCATTAATTAAAATAAGGTGTATATAATTAGAAATATGGCCACAAATGGGTTAATGTCCCCAAAACATTATAATAATCATAAAAATGTTTACCAAAATAATCATTGAAAGATTTGATATCTTTCAAAAGTCCACAATTGGTAAAATCTCCAGCATGAAGTAAAACATCTCCATCCGGGACAAATTTCTTCATAGTCTCAATATGAGAATGGGTGTCGGAAATACAAACAAATCGAAGATATTTATCAGGATCCCTTGCATGGATTAAATCTGATGGATCTACTTTTTTAATAATTAAGTTTTTCGAATATTTTTTCAAAGCTTTTGCAGGATCTTCACTTAAGGGATCTACTTTGATTTTTCTAGGGTCTCTGTCTGCAAATATATTACATGTAGAAATATGAATTAGCATTATTATTATTATTATTGTTTCACTGAATATATGTAGTATAGTATAGGTACACTGTATTCCTGCATGTTGTGAGAGGCAAATAAAATGTTTGGTGCCAAGAAGGGCATCTAACCATAAAACTCTGCCCCCAAAAGAATCCCACAATGAGAAATCTGTTATGGGATCTGCAAGGCTAACTCCTGCTTTAGCAAAGAAAATAAATTTAAAAACATTATTATTGTTTCTGCACTCAGCTTCTAACACTAGAGATGTATTACAGTGTTAGCTGTTCACTACCAGTGGACTGAGGTAACGCCCCATATCTCAGCTTCTAACACTAGAGATGTATTACAGTGGACTGAGATAACACCTCTTATCTCAGCTTCTAACACTAGAGATGTATTACAGTGGACTGAGGTAACACCTCTTATCTCATCTTCCAACACTAGAGATGTATTACAGTGGACTGAGGTAACACCTCTTATCTCATCTTCCAACACTAGAGATGTATTACAGTGGACTGAGATAACACCCCTTAACTCAGCTTCCAACTCTAGAGATGTATTACAGTGGACTGAGATAACACCCTTATCTCAGCTTCCAACTCTAGAGATGTATTACAGTGGACTGAGGTAACACTCCTTATCTCAGTTTCTAACACTAGAGATGTATTACAGTGGATTGAGATAAACCCATTATCTCAGCTTCAAACACTGGAGATGTATTACAGTGGACTTAGATAACACCCCTTATCTCAGCTTCTAACACTACAGATGTATTACAGTGGATTGAGATAACACCCCTTATCTCAGCTTCTAACACTAGAGATGTATTACGGTAGACCGAGATAACACCCCTTATCTCAGCTTCTAACACTAGAGATGTATTACAGTGGACTGAGGTAACACCCCTTATCTCAGCTTCGAACACTGGAGATGTATTACAGTGAACTGAGGTAACACCTCTTATCTCAGCTTCTAACACTATTGATGTATTACAGTGGACTGAGGTAACACCCCTTATCTCAGATTCTAACACTATAGATGTATTACAGTGGACTGAGGTAACACCCCTTATCTCAGCTTCTAACACTATAGAAGTATTACAGTGGACTGAGGTAACACCCCTTATCTCAGATTCTAACACTATAGATGTATTACAGTGGACTGAGGTAACACCCCTTATCTCATCTTCCAACACTAGAGATGTATTACAGTGGACTGAGGTAACACCCCTTATCTCAGCTTCCAAAACTAGAGATGTATTACAGTGAACTGAGGTAACACCTCTTATCTCAGCTTCCAAAACTAGAGATGTATTACAGTGAACTGAGGTAACACCCGTTATCTCAGCTTCTAACACTATAGATGTATTACAGTAGACTGAGGTAACACCCCTTATCTCAGATTCTAACACTATAGATGTATTACAGTGAACTGAGGTAACACCCCTTATCTCAGCTTGTAACACTAGAGATGTATTACAGTGGACTAACGTAACACCCCTTATCTCAGCTTCCAACTCTAGAGATGTATTACAGTGGACTGAGGTAACACCCCTTATCTCAGCTTCTAACACTGGAGATGTATTACAGTGAACTGAGGTAACACCCCTTATCTCAGCTTCTAACACTATAGATGTATTACAGTGGACTGAGGTAACACCCCTTATCTCAGATTCTAACACTATAGATGTATTACAGTGGACTAACGTAACACCCCTTATCTCAGCTTCCAACTCTAGAGATGTATTACAGTGGACTGAGGTAACACCCCTTATCTCAGCTTCTAACACTATAGATGTATTACAGTGAACTGAGGTAACACCCCTTATCTCAGCTTGTAACACTATAGATGTATTACAGTGGACTAACGTAACACCCCTTATCTCAGCTTCCAACTCTAGAGATGTATTACAGTGGACTGAGGTAACACCCCTTATCTCAGCTTCTAACACTGGAGATGTATTACAGTGAACTGAGGTAACACCCCTTATCTCAGCTTATAAAACTGGAGAAGTATTACAGTGAACTGAGGTAACACCCCTTATCTCAGCTTCTAACACTAGAGATGTATTACAGTGGACTAACGTAACACCCCTTATCTCAGCTTCCAACTCTAGAGATGTATTACAGTGGACTGAGGTAACACCCCTTATCTCAGCTTCTAACACTATAGATGTATTACAGTGAACTGAGGTAACACCCCTTATCTCAGCTTGTAACACTATAGATGTATTACAGTGGACTAACGTAACACCCCTTATCTCAGCTTCCAACTCTAGAGATGTATTACAGTGGACTGAGGTAACACCCCTTATCTCAGCTTCTAACACTGGAGATGTATTGCAGTGAACTGAGGTAACACCCCTTATCTCAGCTTATAAAACTGGAGATGTATTACAGTGAACTGAGGTAACACCCCTTATCTCAGCTTCTAACACTAGAGATGTATTACAGTCGACTGAGGTAACACCTCTTATCTCATCTTCCAACACTAGAGATGTATTACAGTGGACTGAGGTAACACTCCTTATCTCAGCTTCTAACACTAGAGATGTATTACAGTGGATTGAGATAACACCCCTTATCTCAGCTTCTAACACTAGAGATGTATTACAGTGTACTGAGATAACACCCCTTATCTCAGTTTCTAACACTAAAGATGTATTACAGTGGACTAAGGTAACACCCCTAATCTCAGCTTCTAGCACTAAAGATGTATTACAGTGGACTGAGGTAACACCTCTTATCTCATCTTCCAACACTAGAGATGTATTACAGTGGACTGAGGTAACACTCCTTATCTCAGCTTCTAACACTAGAGATGTATTACAGTGGACTGAGATAACAGCCCTTATCTCAGCTTCTAACACTACAGATGTATTACAGTGGATTGAGATAACACACCTTATCTCTGGCTTCTTACACTGGAGATGTATTACAGTGAACTGAGGTAACACCCCTTATCTCAGCTTCCAGAGGTAACACCCCTTATCTCAGCTTCTAACACTAAAGATGTATTACAGTGGACTGAGATAACACCCTTATCTCAGCTTCAAACTTTAGAGATGTATTACAGTGGACTGAGATAACACCCCTTATCTCAGCTTCTAACACTAGAGATGTATTACAGTGGACTGAGGTAACACCCTTTATCTCGGCTTCTAACACTAGAGATGTATTACAGTGGACTGAGTTAACACCCCTTATCTCAGCTTCCAACTTTAGAGATGTATTACAGTGGACTGAGATAACAGCCCTTATCTCAGCTTCTAACACTAGAGATGTATTACAGTGGATTGAGATAACACCCCTTATCTCAGCTTCTAACACTAGAGATGTATTACAGTGGACTGAGATAACACCCCTTAACTCAGCTTCCAACTCTAGAGATGTATTACAGTGGACTGAGATAACACCCTTATCTCAGCTTCCAACTCTAGAGATGTATTACAGTGGACTGAGATAACACCCCTTATCTCAGCTTCTAACACTAGAGATGTATTACATTGGACTGAGGTAACACCCTTTATCTCAGCTTCTAACACTAGAGATGTATTACAGCGGACTGAGGTAACACCCCTTATCTCAGCTTCTAACACTAGAGATGTATTACAGTGGACTGAGGTAACACCCCTTATCTCAGCTTCTAACACTAGAGATGTATTACAGTGGACTGAGGTAACACCCCTTATCTCAGCTTCTAACACTAAAGATGTATTAAAGTGGACTGAGATAACACCCTTATCTCAGCTTCCAACTCTAGAGATGTATTACAGTGGACTGAGATAACACCCCTTATCTCAGCTTCTAACACTGGAGATGTATTAGTGGACTGAGGTAACACCCCTTATCTCAGATTCTAACACTAGAGATATATTACAGTGGACTGAGGTAACACCCCTTATCTCAGCATCCAACACTAGAGATGTATTACAGTGGACTGAGGTAACACCTCTTATCTCATCTTCCAACACTAGAGATGTATTACAGTGGACTGAAGTAACACTCCTTATCTCAGCTTCTAACACTAGAGATGTATTACAGTGGATTGAGATAAACCCCTTATCTCAGCTTCAAACACTGAAGATGTATTACAGTGGACTTAGATAACACCCCTTATCTCAGCTTCTAACACTAGAGATGTATTACAGTGGACTGAGGTAACACCCCTTATCTATCTTCTAACACTACAGATGTATTACAGTGGACTGAGATAACACCCCTTATCTCAGCTTCTAACACTATTGATGTATTACAGTGGACTGAGGTAACACCCCTTATCTCGGCTTCTAACACTAGAGATGTATTACAGTGGACTGAGTTAACACCCCTTATCTCAGCTTCCAACTTTAGAGATGTATTACAGTGGACTGAGATAACAGCCCTTATCTCAGCTTCTAACACTAGAGATGTATTACAGTGGATTGAGATAACACCCCTTATCTCAGCTTCTAACACTAGAGATGTATTACAGTGGACTGAGATAACACCCCTTAACTCAGCTTCCAACTCTAGAGATGTATTACAGTGGACTGAGATAACACCCTTATCTCAGCTTCCAACTCTAGAGATGTATTACAGTGGACTGAGATAACACCCCTTATCTCAGCTTCTAACACTAGAGATGTATTACATTGGACTGAGGTAACACCCTTTATCTCAGCTTCTAACACTAGAGATGTATTACAGCGGACTGAGGTAACACCCCTTATCTCAGCTTCTAACACTAGAGATGTATTACAGTGGACTGAGGTAACACCCCTTATCTCAGCTTCTAACACTAGAGATGTATTACAGTGGACTGAGGTAACACCCCTTATCTCAGCTTCTAACACTAAAGATGTATTAAAGTGGACTGAGATAACACCCTTATCTCAGCTTCCAACTCTAGAGATGTATTTCAGTGGACTGAGATAACACCCCTTATCTCAGCTTCTAACACTGGAGATGTATTAGTGGACTGAGGTAACACCCCTTATCTCAGATTCTAACACTAGAGATATATTACAGTGGACTGAGGTAACACCCCTTATCTCAGCATCCAACACTAGAGATGTATTACAGTGGACTGAGGTAACACCTCTTATCTCATCTTCCAACACTAGAGATGTATTACAGTGGACTGAAGTAACACTCCTTATCTCAGCTTCTAACACTAGAGATGTATTACAGTGGATTGAGATAAACCCCTTATCTCAGCTTCAAACACTGAAGATGTATTACAGTGGACTTAGATAACACCCCTTATCTCAGCTTCTAACACTAGAGATGTATTACAGTGGACTGAGGTAACACCCCTTATCTATCTTCTAACACTACAGATGTATTACAGTGGACTGAGATAACACCCCTTATCTCAGCTTCTAACACTATTGATGTATTACAGTGGACTGAGGTAACACCCCTTATCTCAGATTCTAACACTATAGATGTATTACAGTGAACTGAGGTAACACCCCTTATCTCAGCTTGTAACACTATAGATGTATTACAGTGGACTGAGGTAACACCCCTTATCTCAGCTTCTAACACTAGAGATGTATTACAGTGGACTGAGGTAACACCCCTTATCTCAGCTTCCAAAACTAGAGATGTATTACAGTGAACTGAGGTAACACCCCTTATCTCAGCTTCCAAAACTAGAGATGTATTACAGTGGACTGAGGTAACACCCCTTATCTCAGCTTCCAAAACTAGAGATGTATTACAGTGGACTGAGGTAACACCCCTTATCTCAGCTTCAAAAACTAGAGATGTATTACAGTGGACTAAGGTAACACCCCTTATCTCAGATTCTAACACTATAGATGTATTACAGTGAACAGAGGTAACACCCCTTATCTCAGCTTGTAACACTAGAGATGTATTACAGTGGACTGAAGTAACACCCCTTATCTCAGCTTCCAAAACTAGAGATGTATTACAGTGGACTGAGGTAACACCCCTTATCTCAGCTTCTAACTCTAGAGATGTATTACAGTGGACTGAGGTAACACCCCTTATCTCAGCTTCTAACTCTACAGATGTATTACAGTGGACTGAGGTAACACCCCTTATCTCAGCTTCTAACACTGGAGATGTATTACAGTGAACTGAGGTAACACCCCTTATCTCAGCTTCTAACACTAGAGATGTATTACAGTGGACTGAGGTAACACCCCTTATCTCAGCTTCTAACACTAGAGATGTATTACAGTGGACTGAGGTAACACCCCTTATCTCAGCTTCTAACACTAGAGATGTATTACAGTGGACTGACGTAACACCCCTTATCTCAGATTCTAACACTAGAGATATATTACAGTGGACTGAGGTAACACCCCTTATCTCAGCTTCTAACACTAGAGATGTATTACAGTGGACTGAGGTAACACCCCTTATCTCAGCTTCTAACACTAGAGATGTATTACAGTGGACTGAGGTAACACCCCTTATCTCAGCTTCCAACTCTACAGGTCTATTACAGTGGATTGAGGTAACACCTCTTATCTCAGCTTCCAACACTGGAGATGTTTTACAGTGAACTGAAGTAACACCCCTTATCTCAGCTTCTAACACTAGAGATGTATTACAGTGGACTGAGGTAACACCCCTTATCTCAGCTTCTAACACTGGAGATGTATTACAGTGAACTGACGTAACACCCCTTATCTCAGCTTCCAGCTCTAGAGATGTATTACAGTGGACTGAGATAACACTCCTTATCTCAGCTTCTAACACTAGAGATGTATTACAGTGGACTGAGGTAACACCCCTTATCTCAGCTTCTAACACTAGAGATGTATTACAGTGGACTGAGGTAACACCCCTTATCTCAGCTTCTAACACTAGAGATGTATTACAGTGGACTGAGGTAACACCCCTTATCTCAGCTTCTAACACTGGAGATGTATTACAGTGAACTGACGTAACACCCCTTATCTCAGCTTCCAGCTCTAGAGATGTATTACAGTGGACTGAGATAACACTCCTTATCTCAGCTTCTAACACTAGAGATGTATTACAGTGGACTGAGGTAAAACCCCTTATCTCAGCTTCTAACACTAGAGATGTATTACAGTGGACTGAGGTAACACCTCTTATCTCAGATTCTAACACTAGAGATGTATTACAGTGGACTGAGGTAACACCTCTTATCTCATCTTCCAACACTAGAGATGTATTACAGTGGACTGAGGTAACTCCTTATCTGAGTTTCTAACACTAGAGATGTATTACAGTGGATTGAGATAACACCCCTTATCTCAGCTTCTAACTCTAGAGATGTATTACAGTGGACTGAGATAACACCCCTTATCTCAGCTTCTAACACTAGAGATGTATTACAGTGGACTGAGGTAACACCCCTTATCTCAGCTTCCAAAACTAGAGATGTATTACAGTGGACTGAGGTAACACCCCTTATCTCAGCTTACAAAACTAGAGATGTATTACAGTGAACTGAGGTAACACCCCTTATCTCAGCTTGTAACACTATAGATGTATTACAGTGGACTGAGGTAACACCCCTTATCTCAGCTTCTAACACTAGAGATGTATTACAGTGGACTGAGGTAACACCCCTTATCTCAGCTTCCAAAACTAGAGATGTATTACAGTGGACTGAGGTAACACCCCTTATCTCAGCTTACAAAACTAGAGATGTATTACAGTGAACTGAGGTAACACCCCTTATCTCAGCTTCCAAAACTAGAGATGTATTACAGTTGACTGAGGTAACACCCCTTATCTCAGCTTCCAAAACTAGAGATGTATTACAGTGAACTGAGGTAACACCCCTTATCTCAGCTTGTAACACTATAGATGTATTACAGTGGACTGACGTAACACCCCTTATCTCAGCTTCCAACTCTAGAGATGTATTACAGTGGACTGAGGTAACACCCCTTATCTCAGTTTCTAACGCTAAAGATGTATTACTGTGGACTGAGGTAACACCTCTTATCTCATCTTCCAACACTAGAGATGTATTACAGTGGACTGAGGTAACACTCCTTATCTCAGCTTCTAACACTAGAGATGTATTACAGTGGACTGAGATAACAGCCCTTATCTCAGCTTCTAACACTACAGATGTATTACAGTGGATTGAGATAACACACCTTCTCTCTGGCTTCTTACACTGGAGATGTATTACAGTGGATTACAGTGAACTGAGGTAACACCCCTTATCTCAGCTTCCAGAGGTAACACCCCTTATCTCAGCTTCTAAGACTAAAGATGTATTACAGTGGACTGAGATAACACCCTTATCTCAGCTTCAAACTTTAGAGATGTATTACAGTGGACTGAGATAACACCCCTTATCTCAGCTTCTAACACTAGAGATGTATTACAGTGGACTGAGGTAACACCCTTTATCTCGGCTTCTAACACTAGAGATGTATTACAGTGGACTGAGTTAACACCCCTTATCTCAGCTTCCAACTTTAGAGATGTATTACAGTGGACTGAGATAACAGCCCTTATCTCAGCTTCTAACACTAGAGATGTATTACAGTGGACTGAGGTAACACCCCTTATCTCATCTTCTAACCCTAGAGATGTATTACAGTGGACTGAGATAACACCCCTTAACTCAGCTTCCAACTCTAGAGATGTATTACAGTGGACTGAGATAACACCCTTATCTCAGCTTCCAACTCTAGAGATGTATTACAGTGGACTGAGATAACACCCCTTATCTCAGCTTCTAACACTAGAGATGTATTACATTGGACTGAGGTAACACCCTTTATCTCAGCTTCTAACACTAGAGATGTATTACAGCGGACTGAGGTAACACCCCTTATCTCAGCTTCTAACACTAGAGATGTATTACAGTGGACTGAGGTAACACCCCTTATCTCAGCTTCTAACACTAGAGATGTATTACAGTGGACTGAGGTAACACCCCTTATCTCAGCTTCTAACACTAAAGATGTATTAAAGTGGACTGAGATAACACCCTTATCTCAGCTTCCAACTCTAGAGATGTATTTCAGTGGACTGAGATAACACCCCTTATCTCAGCTTCTAACACTGGAGATGTATTAGTGGACTGAGGTAACACCCCTTATCTCAGATTCTAACACTAGAGATATATTACAGTGGACTGAGGTAACACCCCTTATCTCAGCATCCAACACTAGAGATGTATTACAGTGGACTGAGGTAACACCTCTTATCTCATCTTCCAACACTAGAGATGTATTACAGTGGACTGAAGTAACACTCCTTATCTCAGCTTCTAACACTAGAGATGTATTACAGTGGATTGAGATAAACCCCTTATCTCAGCTTCAAACACTGAAGATGTATTACAGTGGACTTAGATAACACCCCTTATCTCAGCTTCTAACACTAGAGATGTATTACAGTGGACTGAGGTAACACCCCTTATCTATCTTCTAACACTACAGATGTATTACAGTGGACTGAGATAACACCCCTTATCTCAGCTTCTAACACTATTGATGTATTACAGTGGACTGAGGTAACACCCCTTATCTCAGATTCTAACACTATAGATGTATTACAGTGAACTGAGGTAACACCCCTTATCTCAGCTTGTAACACTATAGATGTATTACAGTGGACTGAGGTAACACCCCTTATCTCAGCTTCTAACACTAGAGATGTATTACAGTGGACTGAGGTAACACCCCTTATCTCAGCTTCCAAAACTAGAGATGTATTACAGTGAACTGAGGTAACACCCCTTATCTCAGCTTCCAAAACTAGAGATGTATTACAGTGGACTGAGGTAACACCCCTTATCTCAGCTTCCAAAACTAGAGATGTATTACAGTGGACTGAGGTAACACCCCTTATCTCAGCTTCAAAAACTAGAGATGTATTACAGTGGACTAAGGTAACACCCCTTATCTCAGATTCTAACACTATAGATGTATTACAGTGAACAGAGGTAACACCCCTTATCTCAGCTTGTAACACTATAGATGTATTACAGTGGACTGACGTAACACCCCTTATCTCAGCTTCCAACTCTAGAGATGTATTACAGTGGACTGAGGTAACACCCCTTATCTCAGTTTCTAACGCTAAAGATGTATTACTGTGGACTGAGGTAACACCTCTTATCTCATCTTCCAACACTAGAGATGTATTACAGTGGACTGAGGTAACACTCCTTATCTCAGCTTCTAACACTAGAGAAGTATTACAGTGGATTGAGATAAACCCCTTATCTCAGCTTCTAACACTGGAGATGTATTACAGTGAACTGAGGTAACACCCCTTATCTCAGCTTCTAACACTATAGATGTATTACAGTGGACTGAGGTAACACCCCTTATCTCAGCTTCCAGCTCTAGAGATGTATTACAGTGGACTGAGATAACACTCCTTATCTCAGCTTCTAACACTAGAGATGTATTACAGTGGACTGAGGTAACACCCCTTATCTCAGCTTCTAACACTAGAGATGTATTACAGTGGACTGAGGTAACACCCCTTATCTCAGCTTCTAACACTAGAGATGTATTACAGTGGACTGAGGTAACACCCCTTATCTCAGCTTCTAACACTGGAGATGTATTACAGTGAACTGACGTAACACCCCTTATCTCAGCTTCCAGCTCTAGAGATGTATTACAGTGGACTGAGATAACACTCCTTATCTCAGCTTCTAACACTAGAGATGTATTACAGTGGACTGAGGTAAAACCCCTTATCTCAGTTTCTAACGCTAAAGATGTATTACTGTGGACTGAGGTAACACCTCTTATCTCATCTTCCAACACTAGAGATGTATTACAGTGGACTGAGGTAACACTCCTTATCTCAGCTTCTAACACTAGAGATGTATTACAGTGGATTGAGATAAACCCCTTATCTCAGCTTCTAACACTGGAGATGTATTACAGTGAACTGAGGTAACACCCCTTATCTCAGCTTCTAACACTATAGATGTATTACAGTGGACTGAGGTAACACCCCTTATCTACGATTCTAACACTATAGATGTATTACAGTGAACTGAGGTAACACCCCTTATCTCAGCTTGTAACACTATAGATGTATTACAGTGGACTGAGGTAACACCCCTTATCTCAGCTTCTAACACTAGAGATGTATTACAGTGGACTGAAGTAACACCCCTTATCTCAGCTTCCAAAACTAGAGATGTATTACAGTGGACTGAGGTAACACCCTTTATCTCAGCTTCTAACTCTAGAGATGTATTACAGTGGACTGAGGTAACACCCCTTATCTCAGCTTCTAACTCTACAGATGTATTACAGTGGACTGAGGTAACACCCCTTATCTCAGCTTCTAACACTGGAGATGTATTACAGTGAACTGAGGTAACACCCCTTATCTCAGCTTCTAACACTAGAGATGTATTACAGTGGACTGAGGTAACACCCCTTATCTCAGCTTCTAACACTAGAGATGTATTACAGTGGACTGAGGTAACACCCCTTATCTCAGCTTCTAACACTAGAGATGTATTACAGTGGACTGACGTAACACCCCTTATCTCAGATTCTAACACTAGAGATATATTACAGTGGACTGAGGTAACACCCCTTATCTCAGCTTCTAACACTAGAGATGTATTACAGTGGACTGAGGTAACACCCCTTATCTCAGCTTCTAACACTAGAGATGTATTACAGTGGACTGAGGTAACACCCCTTATCTCAGCTTCCAACTCTACAGGTCTATTACAGTGGATTGAGGTAACACCTCTTATCTCAGCTTCCAACACTGGAGATGTTTTACAGTGAACTGAAGTAACACCCCTTATCTCAGCTTCTAACACTAGAGATGTATTACAGTGGACTGAGGTAACACCCCTTATCTCAGCTTCTAACACTGGAGATGTATTACAGTGAACTGACGTAACACCCCTTATCTCAGCTTCCAGCTCTAGAGATGTATTACAGTGGACTGAGATAACACTCCTTATCTCAGCTTCTAACACTAGAGATGTATTACAGTGGACTGAGGTAACACCCCTTATCTCAGCTTCTAACACTAGAGATGTATTACAGTGGACTGAGGTAACACCCCTTATCTCAGCTTCTAACACTAGAGATGTATTACAGTGGACTGAGGTAACACCCCTTATCTCAGCTTCTAACACTGGAGATGTATTACAGTGAACTGACGTAACACCCCTTATCTCAGCTTCCAGCTCTAGAGATGTATTACAGTGGACTGAGATAACACTCCTTATCTCAGCTTCTAACACTAGAGATGTATTACAGTGGACTGAGGTAAAACCCCTTATCTCAGCTTCTAACACTAGAGATGTATTACAGTGGACTGAGGTAACACCTCTTATCTCAGATTCTAACACTAGAGATGTATTACAGTGGACTGAGGTAACACCTCTTATCTCATCTTCCAACACTAGAGATGTATTACAGTGGACTGAGGTAACTCCTTATCTGAGTTTCTAACACTAGAGATGTATTACAGTGGATTGTGATAACACCCCTTATCTCAGCTTCTAACTCTAGAGATGTATTACAGTGGACTGAGATAACACCCCTTATCTCAGCTTCTAACACTAGAGATGTATTACAGTGGACTGAGGTAACACCCCTTATCTCAGCTTCCAAAACTAGAGATGTATTACAGTGGACTGAGGTAACACCCCTTATCTCAGCTTACAAAACTAGAGATGTATTACAGTGAACTGAGGTAACACCCCTTATCTCAGCTTGTAACACTATAGATGTATTACAGTGGACTGAGGTAACACCCCTTATCTCAGCTTCTAACACTAGAGATGTATTACAGTGGACTGAGGTAACACCCCTTATCTCAGCTTCCAAAACTAGAGATGTATTACAGTGGACTGAGGTAACACCCCTTATCTCAGCTTACAAAACTAGAGATGTATTACAGTGAACTGAGGTAACACCCCTTATCTCAGCTTCCAAAACTAGAGATGTATTACAGTGGACTGAGGTAACACCCCTTATCTCAGCTTCCAAAACTAGAGATGTATTACAGTGAACTGAGGTAACACCCCTTATCTCAGCTTGTAACACTATAGATGTATTACAGTGGACTGACGTAACACCCCTTATCTCAGCTTCCAACTCTAGAGATGTATTACAGTGGACTGAGGTAACACCCCTTATCTCAGTTTCTAACGCTAAAGATGTATTACTGTGGACTGAGGTAACACCTCTTATCTCATCTTCCAACACTAGAGATGTATTACAGTGGACTGAGGTAACACTCCTTATCTCAGCTTCTAACACTAGAGAAGTATTACAGTGGATTGAGATAAACCCCTTATCTCAGCTTCTAACACTGGAGATGTATTACAGTGAACTGAGGTAACACCCCTTATCTCAGCTTCTAACACTATAGATGTATTACAGTGTACTGAGGTAACACCCCTTATCTACGATTCTAACACTATAGATGTATTACAGTGAACTGAGGTAACACCCCTTATCTCAGCTTGTAACACTATAGATGTATTACAGTGGACTGAGGTGACACCCATTATCTCAGCTTCTAACACTAGAGATGTATTACAGTGGACTGAAGTAACACCCCTTATCTCAGCTTCCAAAACTAGAGATGTATTACAGTGGACTGAGGTAACACTCCTTATCTCAGCTTCTAACTCTAGAGATGTATTACAGTGGACTGAGGTAACACCCCTTATCTCAGCTTCTAACTCTACAGATGTATTACAGTGGACTGAGGTAACACCCCTTATCTCAGCTTCTAACACTGGAGATGTATTACAGTGAACTGAGGTAACACCCCTTATCTCAGCTTCTAACACTAGAGATGTATTACAGTGGACTGAGGTAACACCCCTTATCTCAGCTTCTAACACTAGAGATGTATTACAGTGGACTGAGGTAACACCCCTTATCTCAGCTTCTAACACTAGAGATGTATTACAGTGGACTGACGTAACACCCCTTATCTCAGATTCTAACACTAGAGATATATTACAGTGGACTGAGGTAACACCCCTTATCTCAGCTTCTAACACTAGAGATGTATTACAGTGGACTGAGGTAACACCCCTTATCTCAGCTTCCAAAACTAGAGATGTATTACAGTGGACTGAGGTAACACCCCTTATCTCAGCTTACAAAACTAGAGATGTATTACAGTGAACTGAGGTAACACCCCTTATCTCAGCTTCCAAAACTAGAGATGTATTACAGTGGACTGAGGTAACACCCCTTATCTCAGCTTCCAAAACTAGAGATGTATTACAGTGGACTGAGGTAACACCCCTTATCTCAGCTTGTAACACTATAGATGTATTACAGTGGACTGACGTAACACCCCTTATCTCAGCTTCCAACTCTAGAGATGTATTACAGTGGACTGAGGTAACACCCCTTATCTCAGTTTCTAACGCTAAAGATGTATTACTGTGGACTGAGGTAACACCTCTTATCTCATCTTCCAACACTAGAGATGTATTACAGTGGACTGAGGTAACACTCCTTATCTCAGCTTCTAACACTAGAGAAGTATTACAGTGGATTGAGATAAACCCCTTATCTCAGCTTCTAACACTGGAGATGTATTACAGTGAACTGAGGTAACACCCCTTATCTCAGCTTCTAACACTATAGATGTATTACAGTGGACTGAGGTAACACCCCTTATCTACGATTCTAACACTATAGATGTATTACAGTGAACTGAGGTAACACCCCTTATCTCAGCTTGTAACACTATAGATGTATTACAGTGGACTGAGGTAACACCCATTATCTCAGCTTCTAACACTAGAGATGTATTACAGTGGATTGAAGTAACACCCCTTATCTCAGCTTCCAAAACTAGAGATGTATTACAGTGGACTGAGGTAACACTCCTTATCTCAGCTTCTAACTCTAGAGATGTATTACAGTGGACTGAGGTAACACCCCTTATCTCAGCTTCTAACTCTACAGATGTATTACAGTGGACTGAGGTAACACCCCTTATCTCAGCTTCTAACACTGGAGATGTATTACAGTGAACTGAGGTAACACCCCTTATCTCAGCTTCTAACACTAGAGATGTATTACAGTGGACTGAGGTAACACCCCTTATCTCAGCTTCTAACACTAGAGATGTATTACAGTGGACTGACGTAACACCCCTTATCTCAGATTCTAACACTAGAGATATATTACAGTGGACTGAGGTAACACCCCTTATCTCAGCTTCTAACACTAGAGATGTATTACAGTGGACTGAGGTAACACCCCTTATCTCAGCTTCTAACACTAGAGATGTATTACAGTGGACTGAGGTAACACCCCTTATCTCAGCTTCCAACTCTACAGGTCTATTACAGTGGATTGAGGTAACACCTCTTATCTCAGCTTCCAACACTGGAGATGTTTTACAGTGAACTGAAGTAACACCCCTTATCTCAGCTTCTAACACTAGAGATGTATTACAGTGGACTGAGGTAACACCCCTTATCTCAGCTTCTAACACTGGAGATGTATTACAGTGAACTGACGTAACACCCCTTATCTCAGCTTCCAGCTCTAGAGATGTATTACAGTGGACTGAGATAACACTCCTTATCTCAGCTTCTAACACTAGAGATGTATTACAGTGTACTGAGGTAACACCCCTTATCTCAGCTTCTAACACTAGAGATGTATTACAGTGGACTGAGGTAACACCCCTTATCTCAGCTTCTAACACTAGAGATGTATTACAGTGGACTGAGGTAACACCCCTTATCTCAGCTTCTAACACTGGAGATGTATTACAGTGAACTGACGTAACACCCCTTATCTCAGCTTCCATCTCTAGAGATGTATTACAGTGGACTGAGATAACACTCCTTATCTCAGCTTCTAACACTAGAGATGTATTACAGTGGACTGAGGTAAAACCCCTTATCTCAGTTTCTAACGCTAAAGATGTATTACTGTGGACTGAGGTAACACCTCTTATCTCATCTTCCAACACTAGAGATGTATTACAGTGGACTGAGGTAACACTCCTTATCTCAGCATCTAACACTAGAGATGTATTACAGTGGATTGAGATAAACCCCTTATCTCAGCTTCTAACACTGGAGATGTATTACAGTGAACTGAGGTAACACCCCTTATCTCAGCTTCTAACACTATAGATGTATTACAGTGGACTGAGGTAACACCCCTTATCTACGATTCTAACACTATAGATGTATTACAGTGAACTGAGGTAACACCCCTTATCTCAGCTTGTAACACTATAGATGTATTACAGTGGACTGAGGTAACACCCCTTATCTCAGCTTCTAACACTAGAGATGTATTACAGTGGACTGAAGTAACACCCCTTATCTCAGCTTCCAAAACTAGAGATGTATTACAGTGGACTGAGGTAACACCCCTTATCTCATCTTCTAACCCTAGAGATGTATTACAGTGGACTGAGGTAACACCCCTTATCTCAGCTTCTAACTCTACAGATGTATTACAGTGGACTGAGGTAACACCCCTTATCTCAGCTTCCAAAACTAGAGATGTATTACAGTGGACTGAGGTAACACCCCTTATCTCAGCTTGTAACACTATAGATGTATTACAGTGGACTGACGTAACACCCCTTATCTCAGCTTCCAACTCTAGAGATGTATTACAGTGGACTGAGGTAACACCCCTTATCTCAGTTTCTAACGCTAAAGATGTATTACTGTGGACTGAGGTAACACCTCTTATCTCATCTTCCAACACTAGAGATGTATTACAGTGGACTGAGGTAACACTCCTTATCTCAGCTTCTAACACTAGAGAAGTATTACAGTGGATTGAGATAAACCCCTTATCTCAGCTTCTAACACTGGAGATGTATTACAGTGAACTGAGGTAACACCCCTTATCTCAGCTTCTAACACTATAGATGTATTACAGTGGACTGAGGTAACACCCCTTATCTACGATTCTAACACTATAGATGTATTACAGTGGACTGAGGTAACACCCCTTATCTCAGCTTCTAACACTAGAGATGTATTACAGTGGACTGAGGTAACACCCCTTATCTCAGCTTCTAACACTGGAGATGTATTACAGTGAACTGACGTAACACCCCTTATCTCAGCTTCCAGCTCTAGAGATGTATTACAGTGGACTGAGATAACACTCCTTATCTCAGCTTCTAACACTAGAGATGTATTACAGTGGACTGAGGTAAAACCCCTTATCTCAGCTTCTAACACTAGAGATGTATTACAGTGGACTGAGGTAACACCTCTTATCTCAGATTCTAACACTAGAGATGTATTACAGTGGACTGAGGTAACACCTCTTATCTCATCTTCCAACACTAGAGATGTATTACAGTGGACTGAGGTAACTCCTTATCTGAGTTTCTAACACTAGAGATGTATTACAGTGGATTGAGATAACACCCCTTATCTCAGCTTCTAACTCTAGAGATGTATTACAGTGGACTGAGATAACACCCCTTATCTCAGCTTCTAACACTAGAGATGTATTACAGTGGACTGAGGTAACACCCCTTATCTCAGCTTCCAAAACTAGAGATGTATTACAGTGGACTGAGGTAACACCCCTTATCTCAGCTTACAAAACTAGAGATGTATTACAGTGAACTGAGGTAACACCCCTTATCTCAGCTTGTAACATTATAGATGTATTACAGTGGACTGAGGTAACACCCCTTATCTCAGCTTCTAACACTAGAGATGTATTACAGTGGACTGAGGTAACACCCCTTATCTCAGCTTCCAAAACTAGAGATGTATTACAGTGGACTGAGGTAACACCCCTTATCTCAGCTTACAAAACTAGAGATGTATTACAGTGAACTGAGGTAACACCCCTTATCTCAGCTTCCAAAACTAGAGATGTATTACAGTGGACTGAGGTAACACCCCTTATCTCAGCTTCCAAAACTAGAGATGTATTACAGTGAACTGAGGTAACACCCCTTATCTCAGCTTGTAACACTATAGATGTATTACAGTGGACTGACGTAACACCCCTTATCTCAGCTTCCAACTCTAGAGATGTATTACAGTGGACTGAGGTAACACCCCTTATCTCAGTTTCTAACGCTAAAGATGTATTACTGTGGACTGAGGTAACACCTCTTATCTCATCTTCCAACACTAGAGATGTATTACAGTGGACTGAGGTAACACTCCTTATCTCAGCTTCTAACACTAGAGAAGTATTACAGTGGATTGAGATAAACCCCTTATCTCAGCTTCTAACACTGGAGATGTATTACAGTGAACTGAGGTAACACCCCTTATCTCAGCTTCTAACACTATAGATGTATTACAGTGGACTGAGGTAACACCCCTTATCTACGATTCTAACACTATAGATGTATTACAGTGAACTGAGGTAACACCCCTTATCTCAGCTTGTAACACTATAGATGTATTACAGTGGACTGAGGTGACACCCATTATCTCAGCTTCTAACACTAGAGATGTATTACAATGGACTGAAGTAACACCCCTTATCTCAGCTTCCAAAACTAGAGATGTATTACAGTGGACTGAGGTAACACTCCTTATCTCAGCTTCTAACTCTAGAGATGTATTACAGTGGACTGAGGTAACACCCCTTATCTCAGCTTCTAACTCTACAGATGTATTACAGTGGACTGAGGTAACACCCCTTATCTCAGCTTCTAACACTGGAGATGTATTACAGTGAACTGAGGTAACACCCCTTATCTCAGCTTCTAACACTAGAGATGTATTACAGTGGACTGAGGTAACACCCCTTATCTCAGCTTCTAACACTAGAGATGTATTACAGTGGACTGAGGTAACACCCCTTATCTCAGCTTCTAACACTAGAGATGTATTACAGTGGACTGACTTAACACCCCTTATCTCAGATTCTAACACTAGAGATATATTACAGTGGACTGAGGTAACACCCCTTATCTCAGCTTCTAACACTAGAGATGTATTACAGTGGACTGAGGTAACACCCCTTATCTCAGCTTCCAAAACTAGAGATGTATTACAGTGGACTGAGGTAACACCCCTTATCTCAGCTTACAAAACTAGAGATGTATTACAGTGGACTGAGGTAACACCCCTTATCTCAGCTTCCAAAACTAGAGATGTATTACAGTGGACTGAGGTAACACCCCTTATCTCAGCTTCCAAAACTAGAGATGTATTACAGTGGACTGAGGTAACACCCCTTATCTCAGCTTGTAACACTATAGATGTATTACAGTGGACTGACGTAACACCCCTTATCTCAGCTTCCAACTCTAGAGATGTATTACAGTGGACTGAGGTAACACCCCTTATCTCAGTTTCTAACGCTAAAGATGTATTACTGTGGACTGAGGTAACACCTCTTATCTCATCTTCCAACACTAGAGATGTATTACAGTGGACTGAGGTAACACTCCTTATCTCAGCTTCTAACACTAGAGAAGTATTACAGTGGATTGAGATAAACCCCTTATCTCAGCTTCTAACACTGGAGATGTATTACAGTGAACTGAGGTAACACCCCTTATCTCAGCTTCTAACACTATAGATGTATTACAGTGGACTGAGGTAACACCCCTTATCTACGATTCTAACACTATAGATGTATTACAGTGAACTGAGGTAACACCCCTTATCTCAGCTTGTAACACTATAGATGTATTACAGTGGACTGAGGTAACACCCATTATCTCAGCTTCTAACACTAGAGATGTATTACAGTGGATTGAAGTAACACCCCTTATCTCAGCTTCCAAAACTAGAGATGTATTACAGTGGACTGAGGTAACACTCCTTATCTCAGCTTCTAACTCTAGAGATGTATTACAGTGGACTGAGGTAACACCCCTTATCTCAGCTTCTAACTCTACAGATGTATTACAGTGGACTGAGGTAACACCCCTTATCTCAGCTTCTAACACTGGAGATGTATTACAGTGAACTGAGGTAACACCCCTTATCTCAGCTTCTAACACTAGAGATGTATTACAGTGGACTGAGGTAACACCCCTTATCTCAGCTTCTAACACTAGAGATGTATTACAGTGGACTGACGTAACACCCCTTATCTCAGATTCTAACACTAGAGATATATTACAGTGGACTGAGGTAACACCCCTTATCTCAGCTTCTAACACTAGAGATGTATTACAGTGGACTGAGGTAACACCCCTTATCTCAGCTTCTAACACTAGAGATGTATTACAGTGGACTGAGGTAACACCCCTTATCTCAGCTTCCAACTCTACAGGTCTATTACAGTGGATTGAGGTAACACCTCTTATCTCAGCTTCCAACACTGGAGATGTTTTACAGTGAACTGAAGTAACACCCCTTATCTCAGCTTCTAACACTAGAGATGTATTACAGTGGACTGAGGTAACACCCCTTATCTCAGCTTCTAACACTGGAGATGTATTACAGTGAACTGACGTAACACCCCTTATCTCAGCTTCCAGCTCTAGAGATGTATTACAGTGGACTGAGATAACACTCCTTATCTCAGCTTCTAACACTAGAGATGTATTACAGTGTACTGAGGTAACACCCCTTATCTCAGCTTCTAACACTAGAGATGTATTACAGTGGACTGAGGTAACACCCCTTATCTCAGCTTCTAACACTAGAGATGTATTACAGTGGACTGAGGTAACACCCCTTATCTCAGCTTCTAACACTGGAGATGTATTACAGTGAACTGACGTAACACCCCTTATCTCAGCTTCCATCTCTAGAGATGTATTACAGTGGACTGAGATAACACTCCTTATCTCAGCTTCTAACACTAGAGATGTATTACAGTGGACTGAGGTAAAACCCCTTATCTCAGTTTCTAACGCTAAAGATGTATTACTGTGGACTGAGGTAACACCTCTTATCTCATCTTCCAACACTAGAGATGTATTACAGTGGACTGAGGTAACACTCCTTATCTCAGCTTCTAACACTAGAGATGTATTACAGTGGATTGAGATAAACCCCTTATCTCAGCTTCTAACACTGGAGATGTATTACAGTGAACTGAGGTAACACCCCTTATCTCAGCTTGTAACACTATAGATGTATTACAGTGGACTGAGGTAACACCCCTTATCTCAGCTTCTAACACTAGAGATGTATTACAGTGGACTGAAGTAACACCCCTTATCTCAGCTTCCAAAACTAGAGATGTATTACAGTGGACTGAGGTAACACCCCTTATCTCATCTTCTAACCCTAGAGATGTATTACAGTGGACTGAGGTAACACCCCTTATCTCAGCTTCTAACTCTACAGATGTATTACAGTGGACTGAGGTAACACCCCTTATCTCAGCTTCCAAAACTAGAGATGTATTACAGTGGACTGAGGTAACACCCCTTATCTCAGCTTGTAACACTATAGATGTATTACAGTGGACTGACGTAACACCCCTTATCTCAGCTTCCAACTCTAGAGATGTATTACAGTGGACTGAGGTAACACCCCTTATCTCAGTTTCTAACGCTAAAGATGTATTACTGTGGACTGAGGTAACACCTCTTATCTCATCTTCCAACACTAGAGATGTATTACAGTGGACTGAGGTAACACTCCTTATCTCAGCTTCTAACACTAGAGAAGTATTACAGTGGATTGAGATAAACCCCTTATCTCAGCTTCTAACACTGGAGATGTATTACAGTGAACTGAGGTAACACCCCTTATCTCAGCTTCTAACACTATAGATGTATTACAGTGGACTGAGGTAACACCCCTTATCTACGATTCTAACACTATAGATGTATTACAGTGGACTGAGGTAACACCCCTTATCTCAGCTTCTAACACTAGAGATGTATTACAGTGGACTGAGGTAACACCCCTTATCTCAGCTTCTAACACTGGAGATGTATTACAGTGAACTGACGTAACACCCCTTATCTCAGCTTCCAGCTCTAGAGATGTATTACAGTGGACTGAGATAACACTCCTTATCTCAGCTTCTAACACTAGAGATGTATTACAGTGGACTGAGGTAAAACCCCTTATCTCAGCTTCTAACACTAGAGATGTATTACAGTGGACTGAGGTAACACCTCTTATCTCAGATTCTAACACTAGAGATGTATTACAGTGGACTGAGGTAACACCTCTTATCTCATCTTCCAACACTAGAGATGTATTACAGTGGACTGAGGTAACTCCTTATCTGAGTTTCTAACACTAGAGATGTATTACAGTGGATTGAGATAACACCCCTTATCTCAGCTTCTAACTCTAGAGATGTATTACAGTGGACTGAGATAACACCCCTTATCTCAGCTTCTAACACTAGAGATGTATTACAGTGGACTGAGGTAACACCCCTTATCTCAGCTTCCAAAACTAGAGATGTATTACAGTGGACTGAGGTAACACCCCTTATCTCAGCTTACATAACTAGAGATGTATTACAGTGAACTGAGGTAACACCCCTTATCTCAGCTTGTAACATTATAGATGTATTACAGTGGACTGAGGTAACACCCCTTATCTCAGCTTCTAACACTAGAGATGTATTACAGTGGACTGAGGTAACACCCCTTATCTCAGCTTCCAAAACTAGAGATGTATTACAGTGGACTGAGGTAACACCCCTTATCTCAGCTTACAAAACTAGAGATGTATTACAGTGAACTGAGGTAACACCCCTTATCTCAGCTTCCAAAACTAGAGATGTATTACAGTGGACTGAGGTAACACCCCTTATCTCAGCTTCCAAAACTAGAGATGTATTACAGTGAACTGAGGTAACACCCCTTATCTCAGCTTGTAACACTATAGATGTATTACAGTGGACTGACGTAACACCCCTTATCTCAGCTTCCAACTCTAGAGATGTATTACAGTGGACTGAGGTAACACCCCTTATCTCAGTTTCTAACGCTAAAGATGTATTACTGTGGACTGAGGTAACACCTCTTATCTCATCTTCCAACACTAGAGATGTATTACAGTGGACTGAGGTAACACTCCTTATCTCAGCTTCTAACACTAGAGAAGTATTACAGTGGATTGAGATAAACCCCTTATCTCAGCTTCTAACACTGGAGATGTATTACAGTGAACTGAGGTAACACCCCTTATCTCAGCTTCTAACACTATAGATGTATTACAGTGGACTGAGGTAACACCCCTTATCTACGATTCTAACACTATAGATGTATTACAGTGAACTGAGGTAACACCCCTTATCTCAGCTTGTAACACTATAGATGTATTACAGTGGACTGAGGTGACACCCATTATCTCAGCTTCTAACACTAGAGATGTATTACAATGGACTGAAGTAACACCCCTTATCTCAGCTTCCAAAACTAGAGATGTATTACAGTGGACTGAGGTAACACTCCTTATCTCAGCTTCTAACTCTAGAGATGTATTACAGTGGACTGAGGTAACACCCCTTATCTCAGCTTCTAACTCTACAGATGTATTACAGTGGACTGAGGTAACACCCCTTATCTCAGCTTCTAACACTGGAGATGTATTACAGTGAACTGAGGTAACACCCCTTATCTCAGCTTCTAACACTAGAGATGTATTACAGTGGACTGAGGTAACACCCCTTATCTCAGCTTCTAACACTAGAGATGTATTACAGTGGACTGAGGTAACACCCCTTATCTCAGCTTCTAACACTAGAGATGTATTACAGTGGACTGACTTAACACCCCTTATCTCAGATTCTAACACTAGAGATATATTACAGTGGACTGAGGTAACACCCCTTATCTCAGCTTCTAACACTAGAGATGTATTACAGTGGACTGAGGTAACACCCCTTATCTCAGCTTCCAAAACTAGAGATGTATTACAGTGGACTGAGGTAACACCCCTTATCTCAGCTTACAAAACTAGAGATGTATTACAGTGGACTGAGGTAACACCCCTTATCTCAGCTTCCAAAACTAGAGATGTATTACAGTGGACTGAGGTAACACCCCTTATCTCAGCTTCCAAAACTAGAGATGTATTACAGTGGACTGAGGTAACACCCCTTATCTCAGCTTGTAACACTATAGATGTATTACAGTGGACTGACGTAACACCCCTTATCTCAGCTTCCAACTCTAGAGATGTATTACAGTGGACTGAGGTAACACCCCTTATCTCAGTTTCTAACGCTAAAGATGTATTACTGTGGATTGAGGTAACACCTCTTATCTCATCTTCCAACACTAGAGATGTATTACAGTGGACTGAGGTAACACTCCTTATCTCAGCTTCTAACACTAGAGAAGTATTACAGTGGATTGAGATAAACCCCTTATCTCAGCTTCTAACACTGGAGATGTATTACAGTGAACTGAGGTAACACCCCTTATCTCAGCTTCTAACACTATAGATGTATTACAGTGGACTGAGGTAACACCCCTTATCTACGATTCTAACACTATAGATGTATTACAGTGAACTGAGGTAACACCCCTTATCTCAGCTTGTAACACTATAGATGTATTACAGTGGACTGAGGTAACACCCATTATCTCAGCTTCTAACACTAGAGATGTATTACAGTGCATTGAAGTAACACCCCTTATCTCAGCTTCCAAAACTAGAGATGTATTACAGTGGACTGAGGTAACACTCCTTATCTCAGCTTCTAACTCTAGAGATGTATTACAGTGGACTGAGGTAACACCCCTTATCTCAGCTTCTAACTCTACAGATGTATTACAGTGGACTGAGGTAACACCCCTTATCTCAGCTTCTAACACTGGAGATGTATTACAGTGAACTGAGGTAACACCCCTTATCTCAGCTTCTAACACTAGAGATGTATTACAGTGGACTGAGGTAACACCCCTTATCTCAGCTTCTAACACTAGAGATGTATTACAGTGGACTGACGTAACACCCCTTATCTCAGATTCTAACACTAGAGATATATTACAGTGGACTGAGGTAACACCCCTTATCTCAGCTTCTAACACTAGAGATGTATTACAGTGGACTGAGGTAACACCCCTTATCTCAGCTTCTAACACTAGAGATGTATTACAGTGGACTGAGGTAACACCCCTTATCTCAGCTTCCAACTCTACAGGTCTATTACAGTGGATTGAGGTAACACCTCTTATCTCAGCTTCCAACACTGGAGATGTTTTACAGTGAACTGAAGTAACACCCCTTATCTCAGCTTCTAACACTAGAGATGTATTACAGTGGACTGAGGTAACACCCCTTATCTCAGCTTCTAACACTGGAGATGTATTACAGTGAACTGACGTAACACCCCTTATCTCAGCTTCCAGCTCTAGAGATGTATTACAGTGGACTGAGATAACACTCCTTATCTCAGCTTCTAACACTAGAGATGTATTACAGTGTACTGAGGTAACACCCCTTATCTCAGCTTCTAACACTAGAGATGTATTACAGTGGACTGAGGTAACACCCCTTATCTCAGCTTCTAACACTAGAGATGTATTACAGTGGACTGAGGTAACACCCCTTATCTCAGCTTCTAACACTGGAGATGTATTACAGTGAACTGACGTAACACCCCTTATCTCAGCTTCCATCTCTAGAGATGTATTACAGTGGACTGAGATAACACTCCTTATCTCAGCTTCTAACACTAGAGATGTATTACAGTGGACTGAGGTAAAACCCCTTATCTCAGTTTCTAACGCTAAAGATGTATTACTGTGGACTGAGGTAACACCTCTTATCTCATCTTCCAACACTAGAGATGTATTACAGTGGACTGAGGTAACACTCCTTATCTCAGCTTCTAACACTAGAGATGTATTACAGTGGATTGAGATAAACCCCTTATCTCAGCTTCTAACACTGGAGATGTATTACAGTGAACTGAGGTAACACCCCTTATCTCAGCTTGTAACACTATAGATGTATTACAGTGGACTGAGGTAACACCCCTTATCTCAGCTTCTAACACTAGAGATGTATTACAGTGGACTGAAGTAACACCCCTTATCTCAGCTTCCAAAATTAGAGATGTATTACAGTGGACTGAGGTAACACCCCTTATCTCATCTTCTAACCCTAGAGATGTATTACAGTGGACTGAGGTAACACCCCTTATCTCAGCTTCTAACTCTACAGATGTATTACAGTGGACTGAGGTAACACCCCTTATCTCAGCTTCCAAAACTAGAGATGTATTACAGTGGACTGAGGTAACACCCCTTATCTCAGCTTGTAACACTATAGATGTATTACAGTGGACTGACGTAACACCCCTTATCTCAGCTTCCAACTCTAGAGATGTATTACAGTGGACTGAGGTAACACCCCTTATCTCAGTTTCTAACGCTAAAGATGTATTACTGTGGACTGAGGTAACACCTCTTATCTCATCTTCCAACACTAGAGATGTATTACAGTGGACTGAGGTAACACTCCTTATCTCAGCTTCTAACACTAGAGAAGTATTACAGTGGATTGAGATAAACCCCTTATCTCAGCTTCTAACACTGGAGATGTATTACAGTGAACTGAGGTAACACCCCTTATCTCAGCTTCTAACACTATAGATGTATTACAGTGGACTGAGGTAACACCCCTTATCTACGATTCTAACACTATAGATGTATTACAGTGAACTGAGGTAACACCCCTTATCTCAGCTTGTAACACTATAGATGTATTACAGTGGACTGAGGTAACACCCATTATCTCAGCTTCTAACACTAGAGATGTATTACAGTGGACTGAAGTAACACCCCTTATCTCAGCTTCCAAAACTAGAGATGTATTACAGTGGACTGAGGTAACACTCCTTATCTCAGCTTCTAACTCTAGAGATGTATTACAGTGGACTGAGGTAACACCCCTTATCTCAGCTTCTAACTCTACAGATGTATTACAGTGGACTGAGGTAACACCCCTTATCTCAGCTTCTAACACTGGAGATGTATTACAGTGAACTGAGGTAACACCCCTTATCTCAGCTTCTAACACTAGAGATGTATTACAGTGGACTGAGGTAACACCCCTTATCTCAGCTTCTAACACTAGAGATGTATTACAGTGGACTGAGGTAACACCCCTTATCTCAGCTTCTAACACTAGAGATGTATTACAGTGGACTGACGTAACACCCCTTATCTCAGATTCTAACACTAGAGATATATTACAGTGGACTGAGGTAACACCCCTTATCTCAGCTTCTAACACTAGAGATGTATTACAGTGGACTGAGGTAACACCCCTTATCTCAGCTTCCAAAACTAGAGATGTATTGCAGTGGACTGAGGTAACACCCCTTATCTCAGCTTCCAAAACTAGAGATGTATTACAGTGGACTGAGGTAACACCCCTTATCTCAGCTTGTAACACTATAGATGTATTACAGTGGACTGACGTAACACCCCTTATCTCAGCTTCCAACTCTAGAGATGTATTACAGTGGACTGAGGTAACACCCCTTATCTCAGTTTCTAACGCTAAAGATGTATTACTGTGGACTGAGGTAACACCTCTTATCTCATCTTCCAACACTAGAGATGTATTACAGTGGACTGAGGTAACACTCCTTATCTCAGCTTCTAACACTAGAGAAGTATTACAGTGGATTGAGATAAACCCCTTATCTCAGCTTCTAACACTGGAGATGTATTACAGTGAACTGAGGTAACACCCCTTATCTCAGCTTCTAACACTATAGATGTATTACAGTGGACTGAGGTAACACCCCTTATCTACGATTCTAACACTATAGATGTATTACAGTGAACTGAGGTAACACCCCTTATCTCAGCTTGTAACACTATAGATGTATTACAGTGGACTGAGGTAACACCCATTATCTCAGCTTCTAACACTAGAGATGTATTACAGTGGACTGAAGTAACACCCCTTATCTCAGCTTCCAAAACTAGAGATGTATTACAGTGGACTGAGGTAACACTCCTTATCTCAGCTTCTAACTCTAGAGATGTATTACAGTGGACTGAGGTAACACCCCTTATCTCAGCTTCTAACTCTACAGATGTATTACAGTGGACTGAGGTAACACCCCTTATCTCAGCTTCTAACACTGGAGATGTATTACAGTGAACTGAGGTAACACCCCTTATCTCAGCTTCTAACACTAGAGATGTATTACAGTGGACTGAGGTAACACCCCTTATCTCAGCTTCTAACACTAGAGATGTATTACAGTGGACTGAGGTAACACCCCTTATCTCAGCTTCTAACACTAGAGATGTATTACAGTGGACTGAGGTAACACCCCTTATCTCAGCTTCCAAAACTAGAGATGTATTACAGTGGACTGAGGTAACACCCCTTATCTCAGCTTCTAACACTAGAGAAGTATTACAGTGGATTGAGATAAACCCCTTATCTCAGCTTCTAACACTGGAGATGTATTACAGTGAACTGAGGTAACACCCCTTATCTCAGCTTCTAACACTATAGATGTATTACAGTGGACTGAGGTAACACCCCTTATCTACGATTCTAACACTATAGATGTATTACAGTGAACTGAGGTAACACCCCTTATCTCAGCTTGTAACACTATAGATGTATTACAGTGGACTGAGGTAACACCCATTATCTCAGCTTCTAACACTAGAGATGTATTACAGTGGACTGAAGTAACACCCCTTATCTCAGCTTCCAAAACTAGAGATGTATTACAGTGGACTGAGGTAACACTCCTTATCTCAGCTTCTAACTCTAGAGATGTATTACAGTGGACTGAGGTAACACCCCTTATCTCAGCTTCTAACTCTACAGATGTATTACAGTGGACTGAGGTAACACCCCTTATCTCAGCTTCTAACACTGGAGATGTATTACAGTGAACTGAGGTAACACCCCTTATCTCAGCTTCTAACACTAGAGATGTATTACAGTGGACTGAGGTAACACCCCTTATCTCAGCTTCTAACACTAGAGATGTATTACAGTGGACTGAGGTAACACCCCTTATCTCAGCTTCTAACACTAGAGATGTATTACAGTGGACTGAGGTAACACCCCTTATCTCAGCTTCCAAAACTAGAGATGTATTACAGTGGACTGAGGTAACACCCCTTATCTCAGCTTACAAAACTAGAGATGTATTACAGTGAACTGAGGTAACACCCCTTATCTCAGCTTCCAAAACTAGAGATGTATTACAGTGGACTGAGGTAACACCCCTTATCACAGCTTCCAAAACTAGAGATGTATTACAGTGGACTGAGGTAACACCCCTTATCTCAGCTTGTAACACTATAGATGTATTACAGTGGACTGACGTAACACCCCTTATCTCAGCTTCCAACTCTAGAGATGTATTACAGTGGACTGAGGTAACACCCCTTATCTCAGTTTCTAACGCTAAAGATGTATTACTGTGGACTGAGGTAACACCTCTTATCTCATCTTCCAACACTAGAGATGTATTACAGTGGACTGAGGTAACACTCCTTATCTCAGCTTCTAACACTAGAGAAGTATTACAGTGGATTGAGATAAACCCCTTATCTCAGCTTCTAACACTGGAGATGTATTACAGTGAACTGAGGTAACACCCCTTATCTCAGCTTCTAACACTATAGATGTATTACAGTGGACTGAGGTAACACCCCTTATCTACGATTCTAACACTATAGATGTATTACAGTGAACTGAGGTAACACCCCTTATCTCAGCTTGTAACACTATAGATGTATTACAGTGGACTGAGGTAACACCCATTATCTCAGCTTCTAACACTAGAGATGTATTACAGTGGACTGAAGTAACACCCCTTATCTCAGCTTCCAAAACTAGAGATGTATTACAGTGGACTGAGGTAACACTCCTTATCTCAGCTTCTAACTCTAGAGATGTATTACAGTGGACTGAGGTAACACCCCTTATCTCAGCTTCTAACTCTACAGATGTATTACAGTGGACTGAGGTAACACCCCTTATCTCAGCTTCTAACACTGGAGATGTATTACAGTGAACTGAGGTAACACCCCTTATCTCAGCTTCTAACACTAGAGATGTATTACAGTGGACTGAGGTAACACCCCTTATCTCAGCTTCTAACACTAGAGATGTATTACAGTGGACTGACGTAACACCCCTTATCTCAGATTCTAACACTAGAGATATATTACAGTGGACTGAGGTAACACCCCTTATCTCAGCTTCTAACACTAGAGATGTATTACAGTGGACTGAGGTAACACCCCTTATCTCAGCTTCTAACACTAGAGATGTATTACAGTGGACTGAGGTAACACCCCTTATCTCAGCTTCCAACTCTACAGGTCTATTACAGTGGATTGAGGTAACACCTCTTATCTCAGCTTCCAACACTGGAGATGTTTTACAGTGAACTGAAGTAACACCCCTTATCTCAGCTTCTAACACTAGAGATGTATTACAGTGGACTGAGGTAACACCCCTTATCTCAGCTTCTAACACTGGAGATGTATTACAGTGAACTGACGTAACACCCCTTATCTCAGCTTCCATCTCTAGAGATGTATTACAGTGGACTGAGATAACACTCCTTATCTCAGCTTCTAACACTAGAGATGTATTACAGTGGACTGAGGTAAAACCCCTTATCTCAGTTTCTAACGCTAAAGATGTATTACTGTGGACTGAGGTAACACCTCTTATCTCATCTTCCAACACTAGAGATGTATTACAGTGGACTGAGGTAACACTCCTTATCTCAGCTTCTAACACTAGAGATGTATTACAGTGGATTGAGATAAACCCCTTATCTCAGCTTCTAACACTGGAGATGTATTACAGTGAACTGAGGTAACACCCCTTATCTCAGCTTCTAACACTATAGATGTATTACAGTGGACTGAGGTAACACCCCTTATCTACGATTCTAACACTATAGATGTATTACAGTGAACTGAGGTAACACCCCTTATCTCAGCTTGTAACACTATAGATGTATTACAGTGGACTGAGGTAACACCCCTTATCTCAGCTTCTAACACTAGAGATGTATTACAGTGGACTGAGGTAACACCCCTTATCTCAGCTTCTAACTCTAGAGATGTATTACAGTGGACTGAGGTAACACCCCTTATCTCAGCTTCTAACTCTACAGATGTATTACAGTGGACTGAGGTAACACCCCTTATCTCAGCTTCCAAAACTAGAGATGTATTACAGTGGACTGAGGTAACACCCCTTATAACAGCTTGTAACACTATAGATGTATTACAGTGGACTGACGTAACACCCCTTATCTCAGCTTCCAACTCTAGAGAGGTATTACAGTGGACTGAGGTAACACCCCTTATCTCAGTTTCTAACGCTAAAGATGTATTACTGTGGACTGAGGTAACACCTCTTATCTCATCTTCCAACACTAGAGATGTATTACAGTGGACTGAGGTAACACTCCTTATCTCAGCTTCTAACACTAGAGAAGTATTACAGTGGATTGAGATAAACCTCTTATCTCAGCTTCTAACACTGGAGATGTATTACAGTGAACTGAGGTAACACCCCTTATCTCAGCTTCTAACACTATAGATGTATTACAGTGGACTGAGGTAACACCCCTTATCTACGATTCTAACACTATAGATGTATTACAGTGAACTGAGGTAACACCCCTTATCTCAGCTTGTAACACTATAGATGTATTACAGTGGACTGAGGTAACACCCATTATCTCAGCTTCTAACACTAGAGATGTATTACAGTGGACTGAAGTAACACCCCTTATCTCAGCTTCCAAAACTAGAGATGTATTACAGTGGACTGAGGTAACACTCCTTATCTCAGCTTCTAACTCTAGAGATGTATTACAGTGGACTGAGGTAACACCCCTTATCTCAGCTTCTAACTCTACAGATGTATTACAGTGGACTGAGGTAACACCCCTTATCTCAGCTTCTAACACTGGAGATGTATTACAGTGAACTGACGTAACACCCCTTATCTCAGCTTCCAGCTCTAGAGATGTATTACAGTGGACTGAGATAACACTCCTTATCTCAGCTTCTAACACTAGAGATGTATTACAGTGGACTGAGGTAAAACCCCTTATCTCAGTTTCTAACGCTAAAGATGTATTACTGTGGACTGAGGTAACACCTCTTATCTCATCTTCCAACACTAGAGATGTATTACAGTGGACTGAGGTAACACTCCTTATCTCAGCTTCTAACACTAGAGATGTATTACAGTGGATTGAGATAAACCCCTTATCTCAGCTTCTAACACTGGAGATGTATTACAGTGAACTGAGGTAACACCCCTTATCTCAGCTTCTAACACTATAGATGTATTACAGTGGACTGAGGTAACACCCCTTATCTACGATTCTAACACTATAGATGTATTACAGTGAACTGAGGTAACACCCCTTATCTCAGCTTCTAACTCTACAGACGTATTACAGTGGACTGAGGTAACACCCCTTATCTCAGCTTCTAACACTGGAGATGTATTACAGTGAACTGAGGTAACACCCCTTATCTCAGCTTCTAACACTAGAGATGTATTACAGTGGACTGAGGTAACACCCCTTATCTCAGCTTCTAACACTAGAGATGTATTACAGTGGACTGAGGTAACACCCCTTATCTCAGCTTCTAACACTAGAGATGTATTACAGTGGACTGACGTAACACCCCTTATCTCAGATTCTAACACTAGAGATATATTACAGTGGACTGAGGTAACACCCCTTATCTCAGCTTCTAACACTAGAGATGTATTACAGTGGACTGAGGTAACACCCCTTATCTCAGCTTCTAACACTAGAGATGTATTACAGTGGACTGAGGTAACACCCCTTATCTCAGCTTCCAACTCTACAGGTCTATTACAGTGGATTGAGGTAACACCTCTTATCTCAGCTTCCAACACTGGAGATGTTTTACAGTGAACTGAAGTAACACCCCTTATCTCAGCTTCTAACACTAGAGACGTATTACAGTGGACTGAGGTAACACCCCTTATCTCAGCTTCTAACACTGGAGATGTATTACAGTGAACTGACGTAACACCCCTTATCTCAGCTTCCAGCTCTAGAGATGTATTACAGTGGACTGAGATAACACTGCTTATCTCAGCTTCTAACACTAGAGATGTATTACAGTGGACTGAGGTAACACCCCTTATCTCAGCTTCTAACACTAGAGATGTATTACAGTGGACTGAGGTAACACCCCTAATCTCAGCTTCTAACACTAGAGATGTATTACAGTGGACTGAGGTAACACCCCTTATCTCAGCTTCTAACACTGGAGATGTATTACAGTGAACTGAGGTAACACCCCTTATCTCAGCTTCCAGCTCTAGAGATGTATTACAGTGGACTGAGATAACACTCCTTATCTCAGCTTCTAACACTAGAGATGTATTACAGTGGACTGAGGTAAAACCCCTTATCTCAGCTTCTAACACTAGAGATGTATTACAGTGGACTGAGGTAACACCTCTTATCTCAGATTCTAACACTAGAGATGTATTACAGTGGACTGAGGTAACACCTCTTATCTCATCTTCCAACACTAGAGATGTATTACAGTGGACTGAGGTAACTCCTTATCTGAGTTTCTAACACTAGAGATGTATTACAGTGGATTGAGATAACACCCCTTATCTCAGCTTCTAACTCTAGAGATGTATTACAGTGGACTGAGATAACACCCTTTATCTCAGTTTCTAACACTAGAGATGTATTACAGTGGACTGAGGTAACACCCCTAATCTCAGCTTCTAACACTAAAGATGTATTACAGTGGACTGAGGTAACACCTCTTATCTCATCTTCCAACACTAGAGATGTATTACAGTGGACTGAGGGAACACTCCTTATCTCAGCTTCTAACACTAGAGATGTATTACAGTGGTCTGAGATAACAGCCCTTATCTCAGCTTCTAACAGTAGAGATGTATTACAGTGGATTGAGATAACACACCTTATCTCAGCTTCTTACACTGGAGATGTATTACAGTGGACTGAGATAACACCCCTTATCTCAGCTTCTAACACTAGAGATGTATTACAGTGGACTGAAGTAACACCCCTTATCTCAGCTTCTAACACTAGAGATGTATTACAGTGGACTGAGATAACACCCTTATCTCAGCTTCCAACTTTACAGATGTATTACAGTGGACTGAGATAACATCCCTTATCTCAGCTTCTAACACTAGAGATGTATTACAGTTGACTGAGGTAACACCCTTTATCTCAGCTTCTAACACTAGAGATGTATTACAGTGGACTGAGTTAACACCCCTTATCTCAGCTTCCAACTCTAGAGATGTATTACAGTGGACTGAGATAACAGCCCTTATCTCAGCTTCTAACACTAGAGATGTATTACAGTGGACTGAGGTAACACCCCTTAACTCAGCTTCCAACTCTAGAGATGTATTACAGTGGACTGAGGTAACACCCCTTATCTCAGCTTCTAACACTGGAGATGTATTACAGTGGACTGAGGTAACACCCCTTATCTCAGCTTCTAACACTAGAGATGTATTGCAGTGGACTGAGGTAACACCCCTTATCTCAGCTTCTAACACTAGAGATGTATTACAGTGGCCCGAGGTAACACCCCTTATCTCAGCTTCTAACACTAGAGATGTATTACAGTGGACTGAGGTAACACCTCTTATCTCAGATTCTAACACTAGAGATATATTACAGTGGACTGAGGTAACACCTCTTATCTCATCTTCCAACACTAGAGATGTATTACATTGGACTGAAGTAACACCCCTTATCTCAGCTTCTAACACTAGAGATGTATTACAGTGGACTGAGATAACACCCTTATCTCAGCTTCCAACTTTAGAGATGTATTACAGTGGACTGAGATAACACCCTTATCTCAGCTTCCAACTCTAGAGATGTATTACAGTGGACTGAGGTAACACCCCTTATCTCAGCTTCTAACACTAGAGATGTATTACAGTGGACTGAGGTAACACCCCTTATCTCAGCTTCTAACACTAGAGATGTATTGCAGTGGACTGAGGTAACACCCCTTATCTCAGCTTCCAAAACTAGAGATGTATTACAGTAAACTGAGGTAACACCCCTTATCTCAGCTTCCAAAACTAGAGATGTATTACAGTGGACTGAGGTAACACTCCTTATCTCAGCTTCCAACACTAGAGATGTATTACAGTGGACTGAGGTAACACCCCTTATCTCAGCTTGTAACACTATAGATGTATTACAGTGGACTGACGTAACACCCCTTATCTCAGCTTCCAACTCTAGAGATGTATTACAGTGAACTGAGGTAACACCCCTTATCTCAGCTTCTAACACTGGAGATGTATTACAGTGAACTGAGGTAACACCCCTTATCTCAGCTTCTAACACTGGAGATGTATTACAGTGGACTGACGTAACACCCCTTATCTCAGCTTCCAACTCTAGAGATGTATTACAGTGGACTGAGGTAACACTCCTTATCTCAGCTTCTAACACTAGAGATGTATTTCAGTGGACTGAGGTAACACCTCTTATCTCATCTTCCAACACTAGAGATGTATTACAGTGGACTGAGGTAACACTCCTTATCTCAGCTTCTAACACTAGAGATGTATTACAGTGGATTGAGATAACACACCTTATCTCAGCTTCTTACACTGGAGATGTATTACAGTGGATTACAGTGAACTGAGGTAACACCCCTTATCTCAGCTTCCAAAACTAGAGATGTATTACAGTTGACTGAGGTAACACCCCTTATCTCAGCTTCTAACACTAGAGATGTATTACAGTTGACTGAGGTAACACCCCTTATCTCAGCTTCTAACACTAGAGATGTATTACAGTTGACTGAGGTAACACCTCTTATCTCAGATTCTAACACTAGAGATATATTACAGTGGACTGAGGTAACACCCCTTATCTCATCTTCCAACACTAGAGATGTATTACAGTGGACTGAGGTAACTCCTTATCTGAGTTTCTAACACTAGAGATGTATTACAGTGGATTGAGATAACACCCCTTATCTCAGCTTCTAACTCTAGAGATGTATTACAGTGGACTGAGATAACACCCTTTATCTCAGTTTCTAACCCTAGAGATGTATTACAGTGGACTGAGGTAACACCCCTAATCTCAGCTTCTAACACTAAAGATGTATTACAGTGGACTGAGGTAACACCTCTTATCTCATCTTCCAACACTAGAGATGTATTACAGTGGACTGAGGTAACACTCCTTATCTCAGCTTCTAACACTAGAGATGTATTACAGTGGACTGAGATAACAGCCCTTATCTCAGCTTCTAACAGTAGAGATGTATTACAGTGGATTGAGATAACACACCTTATCTCAGCTTCTTACACTGGAGATGTATTACAGTGGACTGAGATAACACCCCTTATCTCAGCTTTTAACACTAGAGATGTATTACAGTGGACTGAAGTAACACCCCTTATCTCAGCTTCTAACACTAGAGATGTATTACAGTGGACTGAGATAACACCCTTATCACAGCTTCCAACTTTAGAGATGTATTACAGTGGACTGAGATAACACCCTTATCTCAGCTTCCAACTCTAGAGATGTATTACAGTGGACTGAGGTAACACCCCTTATCTCAGCTTCTAACACTAGAGATGTATTACAGTGGACTGAGGTAACACCCCTTATCTCAGCTTCTAACACTAGAGATGTATTACAGTGGACTGAGATAATACCCCTTATCTCAGCTTCTAACACTGGAGATGTATTACAGTGGACTGACGTAACACCCCTTATCTCAGATTCTAACACTAGAGATATATTACAGTGGACTGAGGTAACACCCCTTATCTCAGCTTCTAACACTAGAGATGTATTACAGTGGACTGAGATAACATCTCTTATCTCAGCTTCTAACACTAGAGATGTATTACAGTGGACTGAGGTAACACCCCTTATCTCAGCTTCCAACACTAGAGATATATTACAGTGGACTGAGGTAACACCCCTTATCTCAGATTCTAACACTAGAGATATATTACAGTGGACTGAGGTAACACCCCTTATCTCAGCATCTAACACTAGAGATGTATTACAGTGGACTGAGATAACACCTCTTATCTCAGCTTCTAACACTAGAGATGTATTACAGTGGACTGAGGTAACACCCCTTATCTCAGCTCCCAACACTAGAGATGTATTACAGTGCACTGAGGTAACACCCCTTATCTCAGCTTCTAACACTAGAGATGTATTACAGTGGACTGAGGTAACACCTTTTATCTCAGATTCTAACACTAGAGATATATTACAGTGGACTGAGGTAACACCCCTTATCTCAGCTTCTAACACTGGAGATGTATTACAGTGGACTGAGATAACACCCCTTATCTCAGCTTCTAACACGAGAGATGTATTACAGTGTACTGAAGTAACACCCCTTATCTCAGCTTCTAACACTAGAGATGTATTACAGTGGACTGAGGTAACACCCCTTATCTAAGCTTCTAACACTATAGATGTATTACAGTGGATTGAGGTAACACCCCTTATCTCAGCTTCCAACTCTAGAGATGTATTACAGTGGAGTGAGGTAACACCCCTTATCTCAGCTTCCAAAACTAGAGATGTATTACAGTGGACTGAGGTAACACCCCTTATCTCAGCTTCCAACTCTAGAGATGTATTACAGTGGACTGTGGTAACACCCCTTATCTCATCTTCCAACACTAGAGATGTATTACAGTGGACTGAGGTAACACCCCTTATCTCAGCTTCCAACTCTAGAGATGTATTACAGTGGACTGAGATAACACCCCTTATCTCAGCTTCTAACACTAGAGATGTATTACAGTGAACTGAGGTAACACCTCTTATCTAAGCTTCTAACACTAGAGATGTATTACAGTGGACTGACATAACACCCCTTATCTCAGCTTCTAACACTAGAGATATATTACAGTGGACTGAGGTAATACCCCTTATCTCAGCTTCTAACACTAGAGATGTATTACAGTGGACTGAGGTAACACCCCTTATCTCAGCTTCTAACACTAGAGATGTATTACAGTGGACTGAGGTAACACCCCTTATCTCAGCTTCTAACACTAGAGATGTATTACAGTGGACTGAGGTAACACCCCTTATCTCAGCTTCTAACACTAGAGATGTATTACAGTGGACTGAGGTAACACCCCTTATCTCAGCTTCTAACACTAGAGATGTATTACAGTGGACTGAGATAACACCCCTTATCTCAGCTTCTAACACTAGAGATGTATCACAGTGGACTGAGGTAACACCCCTTATCTCAGCTTCTAACACTAGAGATGTATTACAGTGGACTGAGGTAACACCCCTTATCTCAGATTCTAACACTATAGATGTATTACAGTGAACAGAGGTAACACCCCTTATCTCAGCTTGTAACACTATAGATGTATTACAGTGGACTGACGTAACACCCCTTATCTCAGCTTCCAACTCTAGAGATGTATTACAGTGGACTGAGGTAACAACCCTTATCTCAATTTCTAACACTAAAGATGTATTACTGTGGACTGAGGTAACACCTCTTATCTCATCTTCCAACACTAGAGATGTATTACAGTGGACTGAGGTAACACCCCTTATCTCAGCTTCTAACACTAGAGATGTATTACAGTGGACTGAGATAACACCCCTTATCTCAGCTTCTAACACTAGAGATGTATTACAGTGGACTGAGGTAACACCCCTTATCTCAGCTTCTAACACTAGAGATGTATTACAGTGGACTGAGATAACACCCCTTATCTCAGCTTCTAACACTAGAGATGTATTACAGTGGACTGAGGTAACACCCCTTATCTCAGCTTCTAACACTAGAGATGTATTACAGTGGACTGAGATAACACCCCTTATCTCAGCTTCTAACACTATAGATGTATTACAGTGGACTGAGGTAACACCTCTTATCTCATCTTCCAACACTAGAGATGTATTACAGTGGACTGAGGTAACACTCCTTATCTCAGCTTCTAACACTAGAGATGTATTACAGTGGACTGAGGTAACACCCCTTATCTCAGCTTCTAACACTAGAGATGTATTACAGTGGACTGAGGTAACACCCCTTATCTCAGCTTCTAACACTAGAGATGTATTACAGTGGACTGAGGTAACACCCCTTATCTCATCTTCCAACACTAGAGATGTATTACAGTGGACTGAGGTAACACCCCTTATCTCATCTTCCAACACTAGAGATGTATTACAGTGGACTGAGGTAACACCCCTTATCTCAGCTTCTAACACTAGAGATGTATTACAGTGGACTGAGGTAACACCCCTTATCTCATCTTCCAACACTAGAGATGTATTACAGTGGACTGAGGTAACACTCCTTATCTCAGCTTCCAACTCAAGAGATGTATTAGTGGACTGAGGTAACACCCCTTATCTCAGCTTCTAATACTAGAGATGTATTACAGTGTTACCTCAGTTAACTGTAATACATCTCTAGTATTAGAAGCTGAGATAAGGGGTGTTATCTCAGTCCACTGTAATACATCTCTAGTGTTAGAAGCTTAGATAAGAGGTGTTACCTCAGTTCACTGTAATACATCTGTAGTGTTAGAAACCGAGATAAGGGGTGTTACCTCAGTCCACTGTAATACATCTCTAGTTGTTCATCCTTATTTTTCGAGTACCCACCAGTATATTCGATCTGTTCCAAGCAATGCTGTATTTTGTAAGTGTTCCATCTGTATTCCAATCCCTATTTGTGTCCTTCTGAAGATCTTTACTCACAGTTCCCAAGACTCCAACTATTATTGGTATTACCACCACCTTTTTCACTGACCACAACTACTTAACTTCACAAGCTAACCTGTCATTTCTATCAATAATTTATTATTGATACTGAAGAGCTCTTTCTACATTATTGACGGGGTTGGACAGCAGGGGAGTCAGCAGTGTGGGAGGTACTGTGGTGATAACAGTTACTATAGCACAGGTGTGTCAGAGTTTAAGGGGATATATGTATATACAATTATGTCAGGTCACTCTTGAGTGCTACTGGTAACATGTAAACCAGAACAAACTGTCGCTTGGTCGGGTCGTCAGCGACTAAACTGGCAACCCCTCCAAGTTTACTTGGTGAGGAGGGTGATTTTGGACACCCTGCAGGACAAAAAACAAAACCTGACAAAGGGCGGAAGAACCCATAAGAGTCAACGGCTATCCAAAAATGTGTAAATATGTATATGCACATGAACATATGTATGTGTATGTGTGTGTATATGCCTGGGGCATATACCTCGGGGGGGGGGGGGGGGGGCTAGCCATGCCCTTTTCAGGACAGCTCATCCTGCATTGGCTCTCACCTGACACTCAGCTCTCACCTGTGGCCCCAAGAAGCTGTAGCATGCGACAGCGGCCACATCCCGGTAAACCACCTTGGCTGGCAGGCCGAACCAGGTTGAGGGTAGACGGACGGGTCTGAAACCCCCCGGTGAGTTAGATCGCGGATGCCTGCCCCTGCAGAGTGAGTGGAGGAGGACAACAACGTCCCAACGGTCACAAAGGCGGTGTGGAGCACTAGGACACAGCAAGGCACTACAGACAGCGTGGCCATCCACTACAGCCAAGGAAGTCCCTGGTCGTCACAGTCCTCCATACCACCGGATTCTGGCTTCTGCGGCCGAGTGAGTGGGACCGTCACTATAAACCTTTCCCACACAGGTTTCTTCTTTAGCGTGCACTCCCAAAGCCCTGCGGTGATAGGCAAGAGGCGGAGGTAACAGGTGGAGGTAACCTTTGGGAGTTGCCAGGCTGACTCCAGTCTCTTCCCCTGCCCCCACTGTCCCCAGACCTGCAAGTCAAGGATCGGCCTCCACAGCCACCTTCGTGCCCACGACAGACAGGAACAACAATAAAGAAGATGTCATCATCATTTATGATGGACAACAAAGAGATATATACAACTCTTGTTAGCAGGGAAAGCAGACGTTATGATGATGATGATATATATATATATGCATACACACACACCATATATATACATCAATAAATCAATAAACTTTTTGATGTTTTTGTCCTCTGAAACGATCCTAAAACAAGGGATTAATTAACAAGTAAACCTTGCCTTATTTGTTTTTATTGTTCAACATTATATATCTGACATAAAATATCTTTCCGTGGAGATATAGACAACCTCTAGCAACTTAAACATACCTGACCAAAATCCCACCACAAAAACAGTCTGTGAATTGAAAAATAAATTGTGATGGTCATCGTTATCAGATCAAATTCGACTGATCTTGCAGTTATACTGGAGAATACAAGCGAGACACGGTCACCCGACCAATCTTGCCTCAAATGCTAGCATGGAAGATAGACGTTAAACAATGATGAGGATATATACATATATATATATACATATATAGATATATACATATATCATCATTTTACGTCCGCTTTTCCCTGCTTGCTAGGGTGGGACAGGAACTGATTCTCGCTTGATTTCTACAGCTGGGTGCCCTTTATGACCACTTTGCAGTGGAATGATATGGACCCCAGTCCCTATCATCTCATTTCTACAGCTGAGTAAACTGGAGCAATGTGAAATAAAGTGTCTTGCTCAAGGAAACAACACATCACCCGGTCTGAGAATTGAACTCACAACCTTTCGATTGCAAGGCCAATGCTCTAACCATTAAGCAAATATATATACTCACTGTAAATGAGGTTGGTGTTAGGAAGGGCATCCAGCTGTAGAAATCAAGCCAGAATCAGTTCCTGTATGAGCAAGACAAGGTCAGCCGACTGGACACTGCTCACAACAAGACAACCCATTTAACCCATGCTAGCGTGGAAGAACGGATGTAAAACGATGATGATGATGATGATATATATACTTATATATATATAAGTAGCAAGTGCCACAGGATACTAGCTCCTTCTATTGCCTAGATGGTTCTATAGAAATAGTGGACAATTTCCGTTACCTGGGTGACAAAATCAGCAGTGGTGGAGAGTGTTCTGAAAGTACAGTAGCCAGAGTCAGAACGGGATGGAAAAAGTTCAGAGAGCTTATACTACTATTGGCTGCTAAAGGTTTCTCTCTAAAAATGAAAGGCAGATTGTCTGATGCCTGTATACGAACAGCAATGTTACATGGCAGTCAGACATGGGCATTGTGTGCAGAGGACCTGCGCAGACTGGAAAGGAACGAATCATGTATGCTCCTTTGGATGTGCAATAGTAATATACATGAACGGCAAAACATAAAGGAACTAAGTGAGAAATTAGGAATAAGAGGGATCAGATGTTGTTTACTTGAGAGAAAACTACGTTGGTATGGTCATGTAATGCGCATGAAAGACGACAGCTGTATAAAAAAGTACAGGGCAATCAAAATTGTTGGAAGTTACAAAGCGAAACCTACAGTCAGTAAGCACCTCTTAACCAAATATACACCCCCATCCCACTACCCCAATCCCCCACCAACACCACCCTTTCTCTGTAAAGTTATGTTGGTACCACAACATCCAGTCCAAACTAATAAGGTCTTGTAGGTATCACGACAAAAAAACACACAGTCCACGCTGTAATGTGGCCGTGTAGGTAACACGGTAAAAACCTCCCAGTCCACACTGTAAATGTGGTTGGTGTTAGCAAGGGCATCCAGCTGTAGCAAACCTGCCAGATAGTGCTACACAAGCAAGACACGTTCACCCGATCACATGTTCACCCAATCTTGCCTCAAGTGGGACAATTCCCGTCTAACCCTTGCTAGCGTGGAAGATAGACGTTAAACGTTGATGATGATATATATATGTATATATATATATAGATAGATATAGATATTTACACACACAAGTGAGTATCAAGTGGCCAGGAGGGAAGCTAGGAGACAAGTGTACTTCGCAAGAAGGGAAGCAGAGGAAAGAAAGTTCAAGCATGTCCTACAACGCGAGGACCAAAAACGTGAGGTGTTCAGGATTGCTAGACAATGTGTCAAGGAGAACCGTGATATTGTCGAGGAGAAGTGTGTCCGTAATGATGATGGTGTACTTACATCACTGACGCTGATAAGAAGGTAGCTTGGAAGTGTCACTACGAAAGGCTACTAAATGAGGAGAATAAATGGGAGAAAGACAGTCTCCCCCACATCAATCCAATAGAGGGACCAGCAGTGCAAGTTGAAGGTAGTATAATAAGTAAGGCAATCAAAGATATGAAGACGGGCAAGGCGGCTGGGCCTTCGGAAATAGTTGCTGAAATGCTGAAAGCATCTGGAACGGTGGGACACACTATGGTCACCCGGATAGTAAACCAAGTTATACAGAATGGGGTCGTACCAAAGGACTGGCGTAGCAGCATCATCATTAACTGCTACAAGGGTAAAGGAGATGCTCTAGATAGGGGAAACTCTAGAGGCATTAAATTAATTGACCAGGTCATGAAGGTCACAGAAAAAGTTATAGCACAACTAATCAGAGAGAGAATTGATCTAGATGAAATGCAGTTGAGATTTGTGTCAGGTAAAAGTACCACAGACGCTCTTTTCATTGTATGACAACAACAGGAGAAGTACCTAGCTAAAAGTAAACCCCTCTACTTAGCTTTTGTAGACCTGGAGAAAGCCTTTGACAGAGTCCTCCGCTCCATTATCCGGTGGACTCTTAGAAAACTAGGTGTTGATGAATGGCTTGTGAGAGCTATACAAGCCATGTATAAAGAAACAGTCAGCAAGGTTAGAATTAACAACGAATATAGTGAAGAGTTTAGCGTAAAAGTTGTTGTTCATCAGGGCTCCGTCCTTAGCCCCTACTATTTATTATTGCCCTTCAGGCTATAACAGAGGAGCTCAAGACCAGCTGCCCATGGGAACTTCTATACGCACATGATCTAACGCTCATAGCTTAATCAATGGCTGAAGTAGAGAAGAAATTCCAAACATGGAAGCATGGCCTAGAATCAAAAGGCCTTAAAATTAACCTGTCTAAATTAAAGTTCTAGTTTGTAGGAAGGAAAATAGGGCACTGGTCCCAGCTGGGAAATGGCCATGCTCAGTGTGTAGGAAAGGAGTAGGCAGAAACTCCATTTTATGTCCCAAATGCAAAGTATGGGTGCATAAAAGATGTAGTGGGATCACAGGTAAGCTAACTAAGAATATAGATGTTATATGTGGCCGGTGCTCAGGTGCAATAAATAGCAGCAAGTGCCCACTGAATACTAGCTCATTCCATTGCCCAGATGGTTCTATAGAAATAGTGGACACCTTCCGTTACCTGGGTGACAAAATCAGCAGGGGTGGAGGGTGCTCCGAAAGTACAGTAGCTAGAGTCCCAACGGGATGGAAAAAGTTCAGAGAGCTTATACCACTATTGGCCGCTAAAGGTTTCTCTCTAAAAATGGCAGTGAGACATGGGCCTTGTGTGCAGAGGATCTACGCAGACTGGAGAGGAACGAAGCTTGCATGCTCCGTTGGATGTGTAATAGTAATATACGCGAATGGCAAAGCATAAATGAACTAAGTGAGAAATTAGGAATAAGAGGGATCAGATGCTGTTTACTCGAGAGAAGACTATGTTGGTATGGTCACGTGATGCGCATGAAAGGTGACAGCTGTATAAAAAAGTGCAGGGCGATCAAAATAGACGGTAGCTATGGAGTAGGCAGACCCAGAAAAACCTGGGACGACTTGATAAAATCCGACCTCATACACTTACACCTCTCCAAGACAATGTCACTGAACCGAGATCTTTGGCGCTACGTAGTAATACAGAAGACCCGCCTTGCCTGAGTACAAAGCGAAACCTACAGTCAGTAGGCACCTCTTAACCAAAATACACCCCCGTCCCACTACCCCCACCCCCATCTACATCACCCTTTTCGATGTAAAGCTATGTTGGTACCACAACATCCAGTCCTAAATAAATGAGGTTGTGTAGGTGTCACAACAAAAAAAAACACACAGTCCACGCTGAAATGTGGCCGTGTAGGTAACACAGTAAAAACCTCCCAGTCCACACTGTAAACGTGGTTGGTGTTAGGAAGGGCATCCAGCTGTAGAAAACCTGCCAGACAGTCCTGAGCAAGACAACCAATCTTGCCTCACATGGGACAATCCCCATCCAGACCCATGCTAGCGTGGAAGATGGACGTTAAACAATGATGAAGATATATATATGTATATATATACATATATATATATATATATATATATATATATATATATATATATATATATATATATATATATATATATATATACATATATATATACATATATATACATATATATATACATATATACATATATATATATATATACATATATATACATACATATATATATATATATATATATATATGGCTGGAGCAGGCTTGTAGGCAGGAGGAGAGTAACATGGTGGTGGAACAGTAAGGTGGAGGGGTCAATTAAGGCCAAAAAGCAGGCTTGGAAAGTATGGCGGGATGGGGGAAGTAGAGAAGACTATCAAGTGGCCAGGAGGGAAGCTAGGAGACAAGTGTACTTAGCAAGAAGGGAAGCTGAGGAAAGAAAGTTCAAGCATGTTCTACAACGCGATGACCAAAAACGTGAGGTGTTCAGGATTGCTAGGCAATGCGTCAAGGAAAACCGTGATATTGTCGGGGAGAAGTGTGTACTAAACGACGATGGCACACTTGCCATCACCGACGCTGATAAGAGGGTAGCTTGGAAGTGTCACTATGAAAGGCTACTAAATGAGGAGAATAAATGGGAGAAAGACAGTCTCCCCCATATCGACCCAATAGAGGGACCAGCAATGTTAGTCGAGGGGAGTATAATAAGTAAGGCAATCAAGGATATGAAAACGGGCAAGGCGGCTGGGCCTTCGGAAATAGTTGCTGAGATGCTGAAGGCATCTGGCACGGTGGGACACACCATGGTCACCCGCATAGTTAACCAAGTCGTACAGAATGGGGTTGTTCCGAAGGACTGGCATAGCAGCATCATCGTTAACTGTTATAAGGGTAAAGGAGACGCCCTAGATAGGAGTAACTATAGAGGCATTAAATTAATCGACCAGGTCATGAAGGTCACGGAAAAAGTAATAGCGCAACTAATCAGAGAGAGAATTGACCTAGATGAAATGCAGTTCGGGTTTGTGTCAGGCAAAAGTACCACAGACGCTCTTTTCATAGTACGACAACTACAGGAGAAGTACCTAGCTAAAGGTAAACCCCTCTACTTAGCTTTTGTCGACTTGGAGAAAGCCTTCGACAGAGTCCCCCGCTCCATTATCTGGTGGGCTCTTAGAAAACTAGGCGTTGACGAATGGCTTGAGGGCTATACAAGCCATGTATAAAGAAACAGTCAGCAAGGTTAGAATTAACAACGAATATAGTGAAGAGTTTAGCGTAAAAGTTGGCGTCCATCAGGGCTCTGTTCTCAGCCCCCTACTATTTATTATTGCCCTTCAGGCTATAACAGAGGAGTTCAAGACAGGCTGCCCATGGGAACTCCTATACGCAAACGACCTGACACTCATAGCGGAATCAATGGCCGAGCTAGAGAAGAAATTCCAAACATGGAAGCACGGCCTAGAGTCAAAAGGACTTAAAATTAACCTGGCTAAGACCAAAGTTCTAGTTTGTAGGAAAGAAAACAAGGCGGCGGTCCCTTCTGGGAAATGGTCGTGCTCGGTGTGTAGGAAAGGCGTAGGTAGAAACTCCATTTTATGTCCTAAATGCAAAGTATGGGTGCATAAAAGATGTAGTGGGATCACAGGTAAGCTAACTAAGAACATAGATTTTACATGTGGCCGGTGCTCTGGTGCAATAAGTAGCAGCAAGTGCCCACAAAATACTAGCTCTTTCAATTGCGCAGAGGGTTCTATAGAAATAGTGGACAGCTTCCGTTACCTGGGCGATAAAATCAGCAGTGGGGGAGGGTGCTTTGAAAGTACTGTAGCTAGAGTCAGAACTGGTTGGAAAAAGTTCAGAGAGCTTATACCACTATTAGCTGCTAAAGGGTTCTCCCTAAAAATGAAAGGCAGGTTGTACGATGCCTGCATACGAACAGCAATGCTGCATGGCAGTGAGACCTGGGCATTGTGTGCAGAGGATATACGCAGACTAGAGAGGAACGAAGCTTGCATGCTCCGCTGGATGTGTAACAGTAATATACGTGAACGGCAAAGCATAAACGAACTAAGGAAAAAATTAGAGATAAGAGGGATCAGATGTTGTTTACTCGAGAGAAGGCTACGTTGGTATGGACACGTGATGCGCATGAAAGTCAATAGCTGTATAACAAAGTGCAGGGCAATAAAGATAGACGGTAGTCACGGAATAGGCAGACCTAGAAAAACCTGGGACGAGCTGATAAACTCCGACATCACACACTTACACCTCTCCAAGACAATGTCACTGGACCGAGACCTTTGGCGGTACTCAGTAACAGAGAAGACCCGCCTTACCTAAATACATAGTAAAACCTACTACAGCCAGTAGGCATCTCTAACAAAATACACCCCGTCCCCCCACCCCATCCACACCACCCCATTCTATGTAAAGTTATGTTGGTGCCGCGCCATCCAGGCCGAAACAAATGAGATCGTGTAGGTGTCACGACAAAAAAACACACAGTCCACGCTGTAATGTGGCCGTGTAGGCAACACGGTAAAAACCTCCCAGACCCACACTGTAAATGTGGTTGGTGTTAGGAAGGGCATCCAACTGTAGAAAACCTGCCAGACAGTCCTATGCGAGCAAGACAATCACTCTTGCCTCAAGTGGGACTACCCCCGTCCAAACCCATGCAAGCGTGGAACACGGACGTTAAACGTTGATGATGATGATGATGATATATATACATATATATATATATATATATACATATATATATATATATATATATATATATACATATATATATATATATATATATATATATATACATATATATATATATATATATAGATATAGATATATATACACACACACATATATATATATATATATATATACACACACACATATATATATATATATATATATATATATATACACACATATACATATATATATATATAGATATATATTAATTAAAATAACAGATTAAAGTTTAAGCAAAGAATTGCTGTTTTCACCCTTAACGGGATCTTCTGAAACTAAAAAAATCAATCTGTGAACGCAGAAGTAAATATTTCGAAAAACGTTGCAACCAAAGGAAGACAGGAAGACGATACTTTGGTTAGTGGAAACGTTCCCTGGCAAAGAACGGAAAAAAGCAAAGATAATACGTCATTATTTGGAGCGGTGAAAACAATTACACGCAAAGACAAAACCATGTTTATGGTATAAATGAAGTCGTAGACTAATATTCTATTAGGTGGTTCGTGGAGACTTTCTCTGGCAATGAACGGAAAAAACAAAGATAATACGTCATTATGTGGACCGATGAGAACAATTACACGCAAAGACAAAACCACGTTTATGGTGTAACTGAAGTCGTAGACTAAAATTCTATTTAGGAAACCGAATGATTCTCGGCTTCAGTGTTAAGAATAATGTAAATAAATTACAGAGGTAATTGAAATCAACAAAAATTAAATATATACATGCACGCATCCATATACGTACATACACATTCAAGGAACATTGCCATTTTATCCAATTCGACATCAATAATTACTACTCCTCCATCACTTTACCACTTCTTCTTAGAGCTATAAATTTCACTAAAACTCTGTGGTTAAGGATTTCGAAGTTGATGTCATCCTCAATGCCTGTAAGTCCGTGATTAATTTCAACGACTCTATTTGGATTAAAAAATCTAATAGTACCCCATTCGACATGAGTATGGGCGCCAGTGATTCTGCGGAGGTTACAGATCTTATCGGCCTTTTCCTTCTTTTCTCTATCAAGGAAGAATTCCCCAACGCGGGTGGTGGTTTGTATCGTGATGACGGCCATGACAAAATGCAGCCCACGTGCTTGTGACAGGTTCAGAAAAGAACTCACAGCCTTCTTTAAAGGCTTCAACCTCTCCATACAGGTTGAGGCCAACCTCTCGGTCGTTAATTACCTCGACGTTACCCTCAATTTGTCGAATGGTTTGCACTACCCGTATAGAAAGTCGAATGATACGCTTAATTACATAAGTAAGCATTCTAACAATCCTGCCAGCATAACCAAGAACCTGGTAAGAAACGTTTCTTTGAGGCTTTCCCGTCTATCTACAAATGAGCATATTTTCAATGACCATTCCACATATTACAATGAAGCTCTTGCTCGGAGTGGATTTGTTGATAAGGTAGCATATACAGAATATGAGAATAGACCTAGGAAAAATAGATCCCGACGCATTATATGGTATAACCCACCATATAGGGAGGTGGCCACACCATTAGCTAAGATCTTTCTCTCCCTTATTATGAAGCATTTACCCCCAGCACATAAATATAGTAACATTTTTAATAGAAATACTATTAAAATTTCTTACTCTACGACTCCTAACCTTGCACATAACATCACAGCTTCAAATTTAGCTAAATTACCTAGCCGTAGGAATACGTGCAACCCTGTAGCTAGTACTAACTGTAATTGTAGGAATCGTGTTGACTGCCCCCTATCCGGGAAATGCCTCTCTAGTAACATTGTCTACAAATGTAAGGTTGAAACACCCACATCCCGTAGGGCCTACATAGGGTTAACCACCAATAGATTCAAGCAGCGTCTTTACATGCATACCCATTCTTTTCTTAACCCTTTAAGAAGGAATATGACATCACTTTCAGTTTATATCTAGAATCTAAGACAACCTCACCCAATATAAGTTACACTGGGAGATACTAGCTAGGGCTAGATCGTATAACGGGAATAAAAGACCATGTGACCTCTGCGCCACTGAAGCCCTGGAAATACTCTACGCCACAGACCACATCTTAAACAAAAAATCTGAGGCAATTTCGGCTTGTAAACATAAATTGCACAAAACTTTCCTGTATTACAGCCCCACATTATACCCTAACGGATAGTACGAACTATACACGGATAATTTACGTCTTGATGTGGTAGCTAAGTATATGTTATGTTTATACCATTACTTATTTGTATAAGTAAGTATATATTACCTGTATGTTTTGTGAAGGTACGTATACTTTCTCGTACATATATTTGGAAAAAGGATGGGAGTAGAGAAGGATATACAGCCGCTAAGAGAGAAGCTAGATGTCAGGTGTACTTAGCACGTAGGAAGGCTGAGAGTAGGAGGTTTGCCAATGTTCTGAGACGGGAAGATCAGAGGCGTGCGGTGTTCCACATTGCAAGGCAGTGTGTCAATGCAAATCAGGATGTTGTTGGAGATAAATGTGTCCGGAATGATGCCGGTGTACTTATGTCACGAATGATCAGAAAAAGGAGGCCTGGAAATGTTATTATGAGAGACTGATGAATGTGGAGAACGAATGGGAGAGAGAGAAATTACCCTCAGTAGATCCGACAGAGGGACCAGCTATTGAGATTGACGAATATAGGGTCCAAGAGGTGATTAAGGAAATGAAAAATGGTAAGGCTGCTGGACCGTCGGGGATAGTCGCTGAGATGCTGAAGGCATCAGGAGACGTAAGCACTAAACTGGTTGTACGCATCATCAATCAGGCTATATATGGTGGTGTCATACCCAAAGACTGGTGCAGCAGTATTCTCATAAACTGCTACAAAGGTAAAGGGGATGCTCTGGAGAGGAGCAATTATAGGGGTATAAAACTGATGGATCAGGTTATGAAAGTGGCAGAAAGGATATTAGCACAACTAATTAGAGAAAGGGTCAAACTAGATGAGATACAGTTTGGTTTTGTGCCTGGGAAAAGTACAACAGATGCCCTCTTCTTGGTGAGACAATTACAAGAGAGATTCTTAGAGAAGAATAAGCCACTATACTTAGCCTATCAAAGGCCTTCTCTAGGTCAACATATTGAGCTAGAGAAGGCCTTTGATAGGGTACCCCGATCTGTCATCTGGTGGTCCCTAAGGAAACTAGGTGTTGAGGAATGACTTGTGAGGACAGTGCAAACTTTGTAGAGATGCTGTCAGTAAAGTGAGGGTAGGAATGGAGTTTAGTGAGGAATTCCAGATACAAGTAGGAGTACATTAAGGTTCGGTCCTCAGCCCGCTCTTGTTCATTATAGTCCTCCAAGCCATAACAGAGGAGTTTAAGACTGGCTGTCCATGGGAACTTCTCTATGCTGACGATCTGGTTCTTATAGCAGAATCAGTAGAGGAGCTAGAGAATAAATTCTGCCTATGGAAACAGCAGTTGGAAGCAAGAGGACTGAGAGTGAACCGAGCTAAGACAAAAGTGTTGATGAGTAGAAAAGAGGCCAAAACTCTGATTCCGTCAGGGAAATGGCCATGTTCGATATGCAGAAAAGGAACTGGCATAAATTCTATAAAATGCACACAATGCAGATCCTGGGTACACAAGAGATGTAGTGGGATAGCAGGCAAAATAACAGGTAGGGAGAAATACGTATGCAGTAGATGTACAAGGAAATTAGACAGTAGAAGTTGCATTGATAGACACATTTTTCAAATGCAGGCGGGTGCTATAGAAGTGGTAGATAGCTTCCGGTACCTAGGAGATCAGATTAGCATAGGAGGGGGGGTGTTCCGAGGCCTTAGTATCTAGAATAAGGACGGGTTGGAAGAAGTTTAGGGAGCTGCTTCGTCTGCTGTCGAAGAAGGGTTTCTCCCTGCGTATGAAAGGCCGGTTATATGATGCCCGTGTGAGGAGCGCAATGATGCATGGTAGTGAGACATGGGCAGCAACTGCAGAGGATATGCGACGGCTGGAGAGAAACGAGGCAAGCATGCTCCATTGGATGTGCAATGTCAATGTGTGTGAACGACCCAGCATGGATGTGTTGAGAGAGAAACTGTGTCTGAGAGGGATAGAATGTAGTGTGCGAGAGAGGAGACTGAGGAGGTATGCACATGTGATGAGCATGGAGGATGACCGATGGGTGAAGAAGTGCCAGGAAATGTCAGTTGAAGGAAGTCGTGGTAGAGGTAGACCACGAAAAACATGGGCGGAGGTGGTGAGAACAGACCTCAGATTGCTGAAGCTCACAGTGGTGATGACGAAGGACCGTGACAAGTGGAGAGATGCTATGCTGAATAAGACCCGTCCCACCCTTGCAAGCAGGGAAAAGCGGACGTAAAATGATGATGATGATATATATATATACATACACACAGAGTTTGTTCCCCAAAATGTATACATACTTTAATTAGAATGCTGTTGAAGTCTGTATACATTTTGGGGGGGTCAGTCTCTCTCTCTCTATATATATATATATATATATGCACATATATGTATGTATGTACTTGAGTATTATATCATACCATGTCTCCAGAAGAATTTTTTTAAATCCATTTGTCTAAATTAGTTAACTACAATGTTAATAATTATTTATATAGCTCCACTGTGGTTGATAGCTGCCAGACCAGGTTAGTCACCAAATTCTTTCTGTAAAATACATTCTTCTTGAGTGAGATTAACAAAGCTTTTTCATATAAAAGATTATTAGAACAGTTATTTTCATCTCATTTTATCACAGTTATGGAAATAATAGTTTTAAAGGTGATGAATTAAGAAAATATCATTAATTGTCAATTATTGAAAGATGTGTCTTGTAGTTGACAGTGGATTTGTCTTTAATATTTTAAACAAATCAAATGTTTGATGAGGATTAAACAATACATAATTTATGTCATGACACTAGCACTGTCACTCTACAGAGTGGGTTGTGTGCTTTATTTTTGTGACATCAGTACTATGAGAGAGCAGATGTAGTGTTCAGCTTATATATAAATGTGTGTGAGCATATATATATATATATATATAATAAAAAAAATGACAAACATGGAAATACAAAAACCGGTTCAGGCTTTGACTGAAAAAGAGAAAAACTTTCAATGTATCAGACGTTAATCTTTCATCGAGAAAGTACAACAGTTCAGAGATTAGAAAATAAAAAAATAGAAAAAGGGGGAACATGTGAGTTGTTTTTAATTTTGTGTGTCATCGTACATATTGGTGGAGTGTTCTATATATTGTTTATGATGGTGTCTAAGTGTGTGTGTGTGGTTGTATTAAGTGTGTATGTGTGTGTGGTTGTATTAACAGTGTATATGTGTGTGGTGGTGTCTAAGTGTGTGTGTGTGGCTGTATTAACAGTGTGTATGTGTGTGGTGGTGTCTAAGTGTGTGTGTGTATTAACAATGTATAGTATATATTTGTGGTTTGTCTGTGTATGTATCAAATATAAAGACATTTTTTGGACAAATATGTATGTTTATGAAATTGGAGGAAAGTGAAGTTGAAGGTGGTAATGTAAACAGCATCTTTCTATTGACATGGGTTTAGTAGTTGTAAAAATGGCTTATCAGTAGATTTACATACTAGTTGTTGGGATTAGTATTGGGAGAGAGAGAGATAAAGAGAGAGTTCTGAGAGAGAGATTAGGAAGGAGTTCAGAGAGAGATAATGAGGAGAGAGAGAGAGAGATAAGGAGGGAGGGAGAGAGAGAGAGAGATAAGGAGGGAGGGAGAGAGAGAGATAAGAAGGGAGTTCAGAGAGAGAGAGAGATTAGGAAGGAGTTCCGAGAGAGAGATAAGGAGGAGAGAGAGAGAGATAAGGAGGGAGTTCAGAGAGAGAGATTAGGAGGGAGTTCAGAGAGAGAGATTAGGAAGGAGTTCCGAGAGAGAGATTAGGAGGGAGTTCCGAGATAGAGAGAGAGAGAGAGATAAAGAGGGAGTTCCGAGAGAGAGATTAGGAGGGAATTCAGAGAGAGATTAGGAAGGAGTTCCGAGAGAGAGAGATTAGGAGGGAGAGAGAGAGAGAGAGAGATAAGGAGGGAGTTCAGAGAGAGAGATTAGGAGGGAGAGAGAGAGAGATAAGGAGGGAGTTCAGAGAGAGAGATTAGGAAGGAGTTCAGAGAGAGAGATTAGGAAGGAGTTCCGAGAGAGAGATTAGGAAGGAGTTCCGAGAGAGAGATTAGGAGGGAGTTCAGAGAGAGAGAGATTAGGAAGGAGTTCCGAGAGAGAGATTAGGAGGGAGTTCAGAGAGAGAGATTAGGAAGGAGTTCCGAGAGAGAGATTAGGAAGGAGTTCCGAGAGAGAGATTAGGAGGGAGTTCAGAGAGAGAGATTAGGGAGGAGTTCCGAGAGAGAGATAAGGAGGGAGTTCCGAGAGAGAGATTAGGAAGGAGTTCAGAGAGAGAGATTAGGAGGGAGTTCAGAGAGAGAGATTAGGAAGGAGTTCAGAGAGAGAGATTAGGAAGGAGTTCCGAGAGAGAGAGAGATAAGGAGGGAGTTCCGAGAGAGAGATTAGGAGGGAGAGAGAGAGAGAGAGAGAGAGAGAGATAAGGAGGGAGTTCAGAGAGAGAGATTGGGAAGGAGTTCAGAGAGAGAGATTAGGAGGGAGTTCAGAGAGAGAGATTAGGAAGGAGTTCAGAGAGAGAGATTAGGAAGGAGTTCCGAGAGAGAGAGAGATAAGGAGGGAGAGAGAGAGAGAGAGAGATAAGGAGGGAGTTCAGAGAGAGAGATTAGGAAGGAGTTCAGAGAGAGAGATTAGGAAGGAGTTCAGAGAGAGAGATTAGGAAGGAGTTCCGAGAGAGAGATTAGGAAGGAGTTCCGAGAGAGAGATTAGGAGGGAGTTCAGAGAGAGAGAGATTAGGAAGGAGTTCCGAGAGAGAGAGATTAGGAAGGAGTTCAGAGAGAGAGAGAGAGATAAAGAGGGAATTCCGAGAGAGAGATTAGGAGGGAGTTCAGAGAGAGAGAGAAAGATAAAGAGGGAATTCCGAGAGAGAGATTAGGAGGGAGTTCAGAGAGAGAGATAGGAAGGAGTTCAGAGAGAGAGATTAGGAAGGAGTTCCGAGAGAGAGAGAGATAAGGAGGGAGAGAGAGAGAGAGAGAGATAAGGAGGGAGTTCAGAGAGAGAGATTAGGAAGGAGTTCAGAGAGAGAGATTAGGAAGGAGTTCCGAGAGAGAGATTAGGAAGGAGTTCCGAGAGAGAGATTAGGAGGGAGTTCAGAGAGAGAGAGATTAGGAAGGAGTTCCGAGAGAGAGATTAGGAGGGAGTTCAGAGAGAGAGAGAGAGATAAAGAGGGAATTCCGAGAGAGAGATTAGGAGGGAGTTCAGAGAGAGAGAGAAAGATAAAGAGGGAATTCCGAGAGAGAGATTAGGAGGGAGTTCAGAGAGAGAGATAGGAAGGAGTTCAGAGAGAGAGATTAGGAAGGAGTTCCGAGAGAGAGATTAGGAGAGAGAGAGAGAGAGAGAGAGAGAGAGAGAGAGAGAGAGAGAGATTAGGAAGGAGTTCAGAGAGAGAGAGATTAGGAAGGAGTTCCGAGAGAGAGATTAGGAGGGAGTTCCGAGATAGAGAGAGAGAGAGATAAGGAGGGAGTTCCGAGAGAGAGATTAGGAGGGAATTCAGAGAGAGAGATTAGGAAGGAGTTCCGAGAGAGAGAGAGATAAGGAGGGAGTTCCGAGAGAGAGATTAGGATGGAGTTCAGAGAGAGAGATTAGGAAGGAGTTCCGAGAGAAAGATTAGGAGGGAGTTCAGAGAGAGAGAGAGAGATAAAGAGGGAGTTCCGAGAGAGAGATTAGGAGGGAGTTCAGAGAGAGAGATAGGAAGGAGTTCCGAGAGAGAGAGATGAGGGGTTCCGAGAGAGAGATTAGGAGGGAGTTCAGAGAGAGAGATTAGGAGGGAGTTCAGAGAGAGAGAGATATTAGGAAGGGGGAGAGAGAGAGAGAGAGATAAGGAGGGAGTTCAGAGAGAGAGAGAGGGAGAGAGAGAGAGAGAGATAAGGAAGGAGTTCCGATATTAAAACCTACGTAGTTTAGAAGTAAATGTTGTTTAATGATGTTTCACATGAAATATTAGCAAAAAGATTAAACAGTAAAGTTAAAGTTGTTTAGAACAGAAACTTTGTGTGTGTGAGATGTCCGAACGAGTATCCTCCACCTCCAACTAACTTACCCTCCGCCACTGTGTCCCGGCGGCTGACAGGATGAACAATGCCCCTGAGGATGGCGAGGGAGACACGCTGGACAGACACACCTCCTCGCGGGGCTCGCACCTGTGGGCGATCAAATCCGCCGCGAAAGGTATTATAGGGTTGGCAGGGGGAGGGGTCCACAGTAAAACACTTATTTACAAAGGTTTTAAATGCCATATTTGTTTTTAAAAAAAACAAAAACATTAAAAAGTCACAATAAAAACAAATTTTACATTCAAAATTCTAACCAAATATATCAATTAAATATCCTTAAATAAATAGTTTTAAGCTACTGTCCAAATTGTTGTCCAGCGGACAATATTTAGTAAGAAGGACTAAACAACATTTGACACAAAACTACAGGAGAGTTACTAGTTTTACGAAGTAGAAAAACAATTAAATAAAAGAATATTAATATATATATATATACATATATAAACATAAACTTTAAATAGATACTTCCTGGATTTTTAGTTTACCTTAAAACAATCAACTCACCCCAAAGCTGTCGCGGTCGAAATAACAGTAACAATGACTAAAAGAGTTATGTCCCTTTAGTTTCCTACTCTCCATCTCTGCTCTACCTATATTTTTCTTTCTTTCCCCTTTTATTTCTCTCTCCCCTTCCTATCCTTTCTTCCTCACACTCTCTCCCTCTCTCTGATTCAGTAATTTAAATCCGAGAGATCACAGCTCCAGTACTTCTGACATGTGGTTAGATCATTAGGAAAGAATTGTTGGACAGATTTTACAGGCAAAACCAACAGACAGGAGGCCCAGGGGTAGACCACGAGCAAGATAGTTGGATAACATCCTTGGGTTCGGCTGGTCTCACTTGGGGATCCAGTCGGGTCAATTGGAGACGGTTGTTTCTGATAGAACCTTCTGGAAGGAGTGTCTGAATACCCTTTCAGAAATATGTTATGTGGGAGATGATAGTGGGTTAAGGCGGCACTGTGACAGCAGGACAGTAGTGGGTTCAGGCGGCACTTTGACAGCAGTGGGTTAAGGCGGCATTTGTGTTGCTCACTGATCCAGGAGCCAAACCTCAGGGAAACACCGGTGCATAGACAGTGATCATCTGAGTACCAGTTAACTGTGAGGGATCAGCGTTTAGCGAGGTGACGCTCTAAGGCTAGAAAGTAAAATGATATCTTGTCAGGCGCTGCTGGTCAATAAAGTGCACAAGGCTGCCCGAAGGTTTGTCACACAGGATTCTGTCCCATTTGTGTTGGTGATATTGGATGTCCATAGTGAAGGCTGAGTTGGATTCTAGTCATTTTGACCGTAAGCTTTGATGTGTTAGGGAGAACCTTGTTGACGAGGGCACGACAGGAAGTCAACGACGAAAGAAATGCCTGGATACCAGATACCAATGCCACCGTATCTGACGAGTAAGGTAGCTTGTTGTCACCCGATATTCCACTGGTTGTTGTTTATCTCCTCCACACCATGTAAACATCGAGATCTGTGTGACGAGATGTATGACTGTAAGAGGAAGCACTGCGAAAGGTATACAAAAGCTTTGGTATGGTGAAACAGTTCTTCAATCTGAAGAGTTAAATGCTCGTCATGAGATGTAGTTTGAAGACTTAAGGGTAGATCAGAATTGAAAGGAATGGTGACCCAAGGTTGAGAACATCTCGTTTTAGAGTCACATGAACATGGTAGAGTAATACTTACACATCCATGATGGAGGCCTCAGTTCTGTGGAGAAAAAACGCTAAGTTGGGAACCGAGGACACCAGAGTTTTAGTTCCTCTCTTCTGTATTACGGGGGCAATGCCTGAGTTTGTGGCCGAAATGACAAGGTTTAGAGATGGAGACGTTACAGCCCAAATTAGAGATTTAACCCCCTTGGGTTATCCCGTCCAGGTGCTTGCCATCACTACGGTCTGGGCCAGCAGCCTCCAGTTATGATGAGAAAACATTCACATCAAAGTTCCTTCTGATTGTTGCAGACTCAGACCACCCGTATCTCCAGATCACACAGTTTACCCATACTAAATATAGGTTACTTTAAAAACAATATAGATGTTGATTAGTTAAAGACACAATCTATATACACATGTGTGTATATTTACTCTTTTACTGGATTTAGTTATTTGACTGCGGTCCTGCCTTCGACAAACTTTGGCCCAGTTTCCATCTGCCAAATTTTATTCACGAGGGTATAGTAGAAAATACGCCACTACAACGCTGTCAGTCGAAAGCAAAACATCGTTTATTTCCGTATTACTACCACGCGTAAGTGGAGTTTTTTTTTCTTTCTAATTAACTTAAATTTATTTTCTAATTTTGCCCTTTTAAGAGCCACCTATATTTTCATTTAAGTAACTCCACTTACATCGATATGCTTTAGTAAAAAAAAAAAAAAAAAAAAAAAACGCGTGAAAACTCCACTTACGCGTGGTGGTAGTAATACGGAAATAAACGATGACGAATGACGTCACCTTCGCCTGCTTTCACGACTGACAGCTAATAGCGTTGTAGTGCCGAAAATACTTACCTATGGAACTGAACCCGAAAGCACGTGGTTGTGAAGCGGACTACTTGTTATTTGACCATTATCCAATTAAGGAAGTTCTCAAAAACTGTCTCTTTCGTCCCATCATCGAACACACACAAAATAAAAGGGAGTAAAAATAAATAGCTATACGACTATATCAATACAATTTATAAAACTAATAGAGAACATTGCCTGCAAGCTTGTAGAAGACGAACGGTTGCCGATAGATCTTTACTGCGGACTTATTGAATTGGTCAGCAGAAAAAAGAGCTTCCGGTGAGGTGGGTACACAAAACAAACTTTAGAGATAGATTGCTCTTCCTTACATTTGTCAATATTTGTTATCCAATATATAACAGTTCAATAAATCACCGCTTGTTATTTTGTATATAGTTTAACTTAAGTGATACTAAGCAGAACTAGAAAAAGACTGTCAATTCAATTTATAAGACTATGCAGATATATACAGTACTAAAAAAAGGGAGGAGAGAAGACCTCCACATTCAACTAGACACTAGATGTGCTGGAATCTCCCTCTAAAAATTTTTTAGGCAAAGTCAACGCAATGGAAATATATAACTTGCAGTTGAAACTGTAAGAATTATCTCCCTTGCATTTTAATTTGTTCTGATCATTTCTAGATACCTCTTTCATATACCTACATCTCTGTCTCTTGTACACACACACATATATATGAAATGTATATAGCTAGTCGAAACTGTCGAGCTCACGGTAGATTCTCTACTTTCACTAATGTGTGTATATATAGACAGGGTGTGGACGATATTTGTTCGCAATTTTCAGCTGCAAATTTTTTTTACTTCCGTTGTCACTCTTGTCTTCATAAAAACAGTGACTATATTTCCATTATTTATTTTCAGAATAATTGATTATGAATAATTTTGAACCTCCAAATTTGTGGAAGAGACTTCTTGGAATCCGCGCCGGGAGGACAAATAAGGAAATTTCAGACTTTCTCAGCGTCAGCAGGAGAATGGTGGAGAAGGTCAGAAAGGAATTGGAAGATTCAGGATTCGACTACGAAGCAACATCAGAGAGGAAAGCACATGATCGACGATCTGACGCCTTCAGAACTCCCGAGTTCGTCGCTGAAGTTCAGGATATCATCAACAATGAACCTAGCAAGTCGATGTGTGTCATTGCAAGGGAGAAAGGCGTGGATGAAAAGCTCATTTGGCTGGTGGTACATGAAGACATTCGCTATGTTTCATACAAGATGAGGAAAAGACAATTTCTGTCAAAGGCGATGCAAGAAAAGCGACTGAAGCACGCAAAGAAGCTGATCAACAAGTTGAAACACCCTCTGGAGCCAGACATGCTGTGGTTTTTCTCCGACGAGAAAAACTTCTGCCAAGACCAGAAGATCAACTCCCAGAACAACAGGTGGCTCGCTGTCTCATCCAAAGACGTGCCCAGAGTCATGCAGACAAAGTTTCCAGCGACAACATTCGTCTTAGTTGTCGTCAGCAATCAAGGTGATGTCATGTCACCTCACTTCTCTGGGGGCCTCAAGCTGAACACCGATGGCTACATTCGCGTTCTGAGTGAGGTAGTAAAGCCCTGGATCGACCAGGTAGCTGCAGGTAGGCCGTACGTGCGGCAGCAAGACTCAGTGCCCTGCCATACCAGCCGAAAGACCCAAGCCTGACTGTCAGAGAACTTCGTCGACCACACTTCACCTGACATCTGGCCTCCCAGCTCACCTGACTGCAACCCCCTCGACTTCTTTGTGTGGGGCGCAGTGGAACGATACACCAACAGATCTAGCTGCAATATGAAAGACGATCTGAAGGCCAGGATCACAAGTGCCTTTAGGGGCCTAAGTCAGGAGACAGTGACGAAGGCCTGTAGTCGGATCTGAGGCCGTCATCAAAGCCAATGGCGGGTTTATCGAGTGAGATCGAAAGAACAAGTCATGAAGACAAACTGACCCAAGTTTGTTAAATATATCTTAAAAAATAAAACTACTGTGTTATTTTTTCCTAGACAGTAATCTTGCTAACAAATATCGTCCGCACCCTGTATATATAATGTTGGCAATGAGGTATTATGTGGTACAGGACATTAAGAGTTAGATCAGAGTGTCATTATAATATCAATAATAATATGAGGTTTAAGTTGTCATCACTGACATAATATATACCAATATATTATGTAACGGATACCTTATTGAATGTATCAAAAATTTATTGAAACACAAAGACATTTTTCTCCTTCGAAATCTAACCACAAACAGGATTCACAATAGCGTTGTCAGGCCAATATATTGGACTTGTGGAAGTAACCTGGGGAGTATATTGGTCTCAAATGTAATAATAATAAACACTTTCATTACTATCTCTGTAATGAAAACATTGCCAATAGTTTTCAAATAACTTTTAAGATAAGCAGATATTTCAATGGATTTAATAACTTTCATTATTTATCTGATATTTAGAGTATAATTTAACATTAAATTAAACAGCATTGTATTGTAGAATCAAATGGCAAATTGCAGAGTCCTTAGAATGTCTGAATTTGCACTATTTGTTCTGGTACCCTGTACTCTAAATTCGAAACCCACCAAGGTCAATTTTATCTTTCAAAGTCGATAAAGAAATACCAGTCCAATACTGGGGTTGATTCTTCCTCTACATCTCTTTCTCTCTCTCTGGCAGAAATCAGCTGTGTTTAGACATCTAGAGAGGATGGTCCCCAGGTTTCAAAAGTGCCAAAGACAAGCTGTATGTCACTACAGCACCACTATGTTGTATGTCACTACGGCACCACTATGTTGTATGTCACTACGGCACTCCTATGATTCTATCAGGAGTTAAAGGTCCACACATACATTATAGAACCAGATTAGTTATCGAAAGGGTTAAGTAAGCAGATCCTCCATATTCTTTAGCTGTAATGTATGTGTGTAAGGAGCTAAAGGGGTTCTGTGTGACATAAGGCATGTCTTGGTCCAACCTGGCAAAGAGCATCCCTTCTCTGGGTTTCAACACAGCTGATTTCTTTTTCAAGATGAAGTGAGCAAGAGATATACTTGTAGAGGAAAATATGACCCCTGAACTGGACTGGTATTGTTTGATTACCTCGAAAGGAGGCAAAGTTGACTTTGGTGAACTTAAAACAGAGAGAGCTGAAATAGCACAAATTATTTTATCTGATATTCTAATGAATCTGCCAATTCCTTGACTCTGCGAGGAACAGAAAACATGAAAAGTTTTAACAAATTTATAAAACAAAGCAGAAACACATTCTTATACAAGATGTTTATTTTTTTTTTATTTATTTTCCCCATAGAAAAATGGCAAGCTAAATAAATTAATAAAAAGAAAAGAAAAAAAGACCCCATTTATTCATACACAGACACACACACTCTTACACTCTCCCACACACACACACATACATTCATATATATACATACATATATATACATACAAATGTATATACATTCATATATATATATATATGTATATATGTATTCTATATTTATATTTGTACACTATATATGTATATACTTTCAAAATGTTGACATCTGAATTTAAAAAAATTGATGTAGTAGAAAAGAAACCCCTAGTTGACTAAAGAGGGTTAAACACCCAGTCTGCCTTTTTTTATTCTATTAATTGAAAAAAATTCTACGTTGCTAATATTGCACACAAGAATATCAGTAGAAGATGAAGAAGAAGAAGTAGAAGGCGAAGAAGAAGAAGAAGACTGGGGAAAGTTAAGGAAGTGACTTGGACAGTGAATGAGTAAAATTATAAAAGAGGAGGAGATATGTTTTAGTCTCACATGGAATGTCAGTCAATTGTTTGTTGGTCCAAGAAAAAACAAAAAACTCTAGGAGCTATCAGTATACAACAACAATAATAATAACAGCAACAACAACAGCCACAAATAAGACAGACTAACTACTGAGAGAGGAAGTTAAAAATATTTCTAGCAATGAATTCATATATTTGCCAAAATTACAGTTTTGGTTAGGGTGGTTAGGGTGATGGATGTCTTGCTTCTCTGCTGAACAACTGTTAGTATTATCCCTCCATGGGTTAATTAGTCTGGACAGCTGTGTAGTAAAACACATACAACCCACCACACCCCACGTCACTTCCTTCAGTGCATCTGGCAGTAGAAAATCAATCAGGTAAGAATTGGAGGTGAGACGAAGAGTGAAAGGGGAAGTTCTATATGTGTATGTGTATATATATATACATACATACAGAGAGAAGGAGAGAGATAGAGTGGGTGGAGCACTAAGCTAGCATTAATAGAGAAACTACCACATATAGTTGTGTAGTTAGCAGAGAGAGAGAGGTTGTCTCATCACAAAGAATCAATGACAACATTTTAAAGAAATCTTGAGAAATATTAATAACAAATATATCTGGAAAAAAAAAAGCAAACCTGAAACCGACTCATTTTTGAATTTCTAATATAAAGACACTTGCTATACAGACTATAGACCAGTGGTTCATAAGTATTTCACTGCCAAAGACCCTAGTTATGTCTTCTTCACAACCTCATGGACCCTTAATATTGCAGACTCCAGGTTAGGAATTCAAAATCTTGCTAGAATCACTGTTGTGGAATTAGCCAAGGTAACGTTTATTTCTACCTGTCTCAAATTGTCATCAACCTAGTCTAGATGGAAATAAGAATAAAAGTTGTCATTCTTTTGTTAATAAACACACCAACTATTCATCATTCTGTTTAACTCTTAACATCCTGTAATGGTTTAGCAGAAAACATCTAAAAATGGGTCTCTTAATTAAAATGTTTATAGTAACTTTACTAGTGGAAACAGTAGTGCGGAAATTTGGGGTCTTAGAGTAAAACCACTTAGGAGTCATGTACATGACCATGTCACAAATTTTCTCAGTAGTTTTGCTATTTTCGATTATATATGAGCTTCTGATGGCAGGTCCAACAAGCTAGCTCCCGTTGCATCTCAGGAGGTTTCTTGGGAGTTTTAATGATAGGAGCCCCAGTCCTTTGTCACCCAATAATACCACCACCCCAACATCTTTCACCCAGCTTGCGGATTATTGCTTTTAGAAACAGGAGAGAGAGATTAGTTATGTTGAATTAATGATTTAATAGAAAATAGCTTTAAACAAGTTTGTTAATTCAAATGTTTATAGTATCTTTACTAGTAAACAGATCACTGTAAATATTTGTAGTATTAAAGAAAAGACTCCAATCTTTAATGAGGTGCAGTCACAGAGCTGTTTTGTACTTTTCAGGAATGTTTTGTTAATGTGGTTTCATGTGGTACAGGACATTAAGAGTTAAAGAGAAACAGGAAGAGAGAGTGGCGGGGGAGAGAGATAGTAAAATGATTGACATGACATTGAAAAATCAATCAAGAAACATCAATTCTCCTCCTACCTTTGATGGTCAAAGAAGAGAAACACCAACACCATATTAATGATTTCTGACATGGACACAAGGCAACATATTTTGGGACATGGGTAGAGTCAATTATAGTGGCCTCAATATATTACTGGTAGAGTCAATTATAGTGACCTCAATATATTACTGGTAGAGTCAATTATAGTGACCTCAATATATTACTGGTATGATGAAGTTAATTGTTTTAGAGTTTGCTTTTCATCTGAGGTTCATTAAAACAATAATAATGGTTTCTGATTTAGGCACAAGGCCAACAACTTTTATGGAGGGTAATGTCGAATAAATCAACCCCAGTTCATTACTGGTACTTTATTTTATCAACCCTATAAGGATGAAAGGCAAAGCTAACCTCAGCGGGATTTGAACTCAATGTAAAGGGACGTAACTATGCATCACAGCATGATGCACGACACTCTACCGATACCGTTAATCTACCACCCTAATAATAATAATAATGGTGGATTGAGGGTAGGGTTAATATAGAGCACCATCCAGGGTGATAGATTAAGGATTAATATAAAGTCCCACACCAGGGCAGTGGATTGAGTATAGTTACTGGGGCCCTGGGTACATGTAGTAACTGAGAATAATCATAAGGGGCCCTGGGTACATGTAGTAACAGAGTAGTTATAGGGGACACTACACATCCGATTCCTACTAGAGAATGGATATAGTTTAACATAAAACAACACTAGCTACTACACAACTGAGTGCTGAGGCAGCATTAGTAGAATTAAAATACTGATATATATATTACATAAATTTATTATATTTGCATTAAATACTGATGTTAATGACTATAAAATACTGATGTAGGGTTTGATAATCACACATATACATACATACATATATTCACAAACAAAATTGGTCCATGTTAATAGTGGCACAGATAAAACCTTATCTTTAACACTTAAAAAACACACACACACACACATATATATATATATATATATATACACATATACATACAGAGTCAAGTAAGGACAACAATGATATACATACATACACACACATTAAAATTCATCTCAACAGATATCACACAAACATACAGAGAAAATCACCGTAACATAATAGACAACACACACATATATACATACAGACACACAGACAGAGAGAACCAATACAAGGTAATGGTGGGGGGTAGGTGAGGATCACATGAGAGATGTTTATATTTTATATCAATTATTATTATTGTTTGATATTTCCAAACAACAGGTGTCAAAACAGCCCAGTAATGTGTGTATGTTTATATATATATATATCATCATCATGTATATGTATATATACTTTATAAAGGCCAAGTCAGAGTCCTGATAGTCTTAAGTCTCACCTGTATATTCACAGGATCATTAAACATGTCTTGTTTGGTGATCCTGTTAGTCTACAGGTCAGACTAAAGAGTAACAGGATTCTAACTTAGCCTTATTATACAATATAAAATCTCTCTTATTGTATTGAGTACTCATTCTCGTGACCATCAATACTAAGCATATATATATATATATAGAGAGAGAGAGAGAGAGAGAGAGAGACAGAGGGGGGGGGGGAGGAAGAGGGAGAATTTAAAGAGGAAATGTTTGTTTTAAAAATAAATGTTTAAGTTGAAAAACGAAAGGAAACTAAGGGAGATAATTAGGGAGTTCGAAGTAAGATTTATCATTGCTTGGCTATAGGAATGCACTTGGGTTTGCTCTCGGATCTTTCTGGTTCCGATATCGCAGTGCCAACCATACACCAATAATCTGTAAAAGAAAAGAATATAGAAATAATGAAATTAGATATTATATATATATATATATATATACATATATATATACATATATATATACATATATATATATATATATATATATAAGTATAAATTCAGCGAGAATCGCATTTCGGCGGTAGAAAAAAGAAAAGCGATGAAATTTCTTTTACATGTATTTAGGTTTTCATTGTGTATCAACTTGTTATACACATTTCACAGAGGGTTGGCTCAAGGTCATCCATAGAAGTTATGGACCCAATTCCAGAATCAATCTGCCCTGCTGACTGGTGTTCAATAAAAAATACTTTTTTTTTTTAATATATACACTCTGCCTGTACATCAAGTACTCATATTGGTACCACCACCAGTAATTCGTAATTCATTGAATATATATATATATATATATTAATGAGTTTATGTATGTATTGTCTTTATGATATTTTATTTCATCTGAAAGTAAATTATAGAACAGTAACTGACAGAAATCTGCTTATAAAAGTGATATCTGTGTGAGATTTCATGACAGAAGTCAGACATTTCAATAGAAACAACAACAACAACTTGACATTTCTTAAAGTCTTATGACATTTTTTGTCATTTCAAACAACACACAGATATGGGTCCCCACCCCCTCCAGATGTATCACACACACATACATACATAAATGTGCCATACATACACAAACATTCAAACTCACCGATGCCACAAGAAACGGCTATATTCAATATATTTCTCACCATCTACTGATAACATTTTAAACCTTTCTTATATTAAGTCTTACTAAAAAAGGGTACAGTGCCCTTCTAAATCAAAGAATAAGTGGGGAAATTGATGTTGTTAATATTTCATGTGTAATAGTAATATACGTGAAAGGCAAAGCATAAATGAACTAAGTGAGAAATTAGGTATAAGAGGGATCAGATGCTGTTTACTTGAGAGAAGACTACGTTGGTATGGTCACGTGATGCGCATGAAAGACGACAGCTGCATAAAAAAGTGCAGGGCGATCAAAATTGATGGTAGTTACGGAGTAGGTAGACCCAGAAAAACCTGGGACGATCTGATAAATTCCGACTTCACACACTTACATCTCTCTAAGACAATGTCTCTGGACCGAGATCTTTGGCATTACGCAGTAATACAGAAGACCCGCCTTGCCTATGTACAAAGCGAAACCTACAGTCAGTAGGCACCTCTTAACCAAATATACACCCCAATCCACTACCCCTACCCTATCCTCCCACTCCCACCTACAGCACGAGAAAATGAGATCGGGATCATGTAGGTGTCACGACAAAAAACACAGTCCACGCTTAATCAAATATACACCCCCATCCCACTGCCCCCATCTACACCAACCCTTTCGCTGTAAAGTTATGGTGGTACCACAACATCCAGTCCTAAATAAATGAGGTTGTGTAGGTGTTACGACAAAAAAAAACACACAGTTCACGCTGTAATGTGGCCGTGTAGGTAACACGTTAACCTCCCAGTCCACACTGTAAACGTGGTTGGTGTTAGGAAGGGCATCCAGCTGTAGAAAACCTGCCAGATAGTCCTATATGAGCAAGACGACCAATCTTGCCTCAAGTGGGACAATTCCCGTCTAAACCCATGCTAGCGTGGAAGATAGACGTTAAGCAATGATGATGATATATACACACACACACACACACACATATATATATATATATATATATATGGATGAAGTGCCAGGAAACCCAAGTGGTAGGAGGCCCCAGTAGAGGTAGACCAAGAAAGACCTGGGCAGAGGTGGTGAGAGATGATCTCCAATCGCTGAGACTCACAGAGGGGATGAGGAAGGAACGAGGTGTGTGGAGAGAATCTGTCCAACCCATGCAAGTGTGGAAAAACAGACGTAAAAACGGAGATGATGAAGATGACATGCATACATCCATAAATACATCAATATATACATACACACACATATATATATATAAATATATGTGAATATATACACACATACATACCCATCCATCCACACATACACTAACAGCAGTACCCAGTTTTACCCAGGTTTATCAATCCCTAACATACATGCAATCACAAAGATGTGAACAATCTTCAGTTGATCCAGTTTGTATAATTATCATTTCCTAATTAAACAAATCTTTAGGCAAGTAGAGTGGAATGAGTCTGAATACCCCTCTAATCCTTTATTTTGAGTTGGTACACACATCTAGTGTCTCTTCTTTCTTCTGGTGGAGAGAAAATAACAAAATAGCATGGGAGACCATGCAATGGGGCAACAGTAACAGCAACAACTGTAGCAGCAGCAACAGTAATATCAACAGCAATAGCAACTGTAGCAACAGTAATATCAACAGCAACAGTAGCAGCAGTAACATCAACAGCAACTGTAGCAGCAACAGCAACTGTAGCAGCAGCAACAGTAGCAGCAGCAGTAGCAACAGTAATAACAGCAACAGTAGCAACATCAGCAACAACAGTAATAGTAACAGTAGCAACAATAGCAACAGGTACAGTAGCAACAACAGTAACAACAGAAGCATTATGGTTGAGCTATTGACAGATAATACAGAGTAAAGATTTATGAGAGAGAGAGAGAGAGAGAGAGAGAGAGAGAGAGAGAGAGAGAGAGAAGAATGTGGGTGGGGTTGTAGTTAGTGGAGGGTCAAGGTGTAGTCTACACACTTTTGATCAGTTTTCATATGTGAAGGTGTAAGGTCAAGTGGTTAGGTGGCCAGACTTAAGATAGACACCAAATTGATAGAGTTAGAACAACAGATATTATCAGCAACAGAAAGACTGTTTCATTGGTCAGATCTGAAGATAGACTGTTGTTAACACCAAATTGACAGAGAACAGATACAACTCTATCAGGAGTTACGGGTCCAAACATACATACAATGTGTGATGTGATGTTTTTCATGGAGAAGAGGGTAAACTGAAGGATTGCTCCAGGGTTCAGCTGGTAAATCTTTAGCTACACCACTGGAGACAGAGATGAGGAGGGAGGGATCAATTGGCAAGAATGATGAGGAATGCAAAACAGACCATTCTTATATATGTTGGTTGTATGAGGCATATAAAGCAATAAATAGATATAAAAAACACACTCAAAAACACATCATAAAATAGAAATAAAACAGAAAACAAGAAAACAAACAGCAAAAAAAAATGGTAAATAAAAGAACAAAAAATCTAACAGCAAAAACAATATATATAACAGTAAAGAATATGTGTGTGTGTGTAATGGCAAAAGATATATGTAAATATGTAACAAGCAAAAAAGATGGTAAATATAAGAGCAGCAATAAAAACAAACTAAAAAAAAGGGTTAAGAAAATACTGTGTTGAAAATATTTCAAGATGCAGGAAAAATAATTAACATATCCTCCACCATAATTATAACTTAATTAACAGTTTAAAATATCTGAGGCAATGAGTTGTTATTAAGATAAGATATCAATATATTATTAGCTTTATATTTAAGCCATCTAACAATATGGCTTGTTTGTTGACTACATTGCAGAGGTTGTGTAAAACAATAGAAGAGTTTTACAATTTTAGGACAATATATTTTAGCTACATTATTGAATAAGATGTATCAGGTTGGCAGTGCTCTAAAGGTTTATATATATATATATACATATATATATATATATAAATGTTAAATGTATATAATATGTATTATATATATATATATCAGCATTTTGGCTCCACTTCCACCTCTTTTAAAGCTCGTCTCTATAATCATCATTCATCTTTCAAATACAAACTTAAAAGAACTAACACTGCTCTCTCAGAACTCATATGGTCCTTAAAAGACAAAAACATTAAATATACCATCTTTTGGAAGAAGATTTCTTCTGCATCCTCATACTTGAACAGCTCTCTATCTAAAATCTGTAATCTCTGCCTAAATGAAAAATTTACCATTATCTCTAACCTAGATTCTATAATAAATAGACGCACAGATTTGTTTTCTATCTGCCTGCATAAATTCCATAGAACTTTTCACAAAGTATACAGTTAATATTCAATTCTTTATCAATTTAGAATCTTTTCTCAAAGGCACATATACATACACCTCTTTAAAATATACCCATCTACCTTACTTTAAAGGGCATTATACACTCTATAATACTTGTTTACTCATTACCCTCATTCTATCTTCACCTTGTAAAATCATAACATATACAATATTCATCCGCAATCATTATTATTTTTTCTCTCTATCATAAATCTTTTTAATCTCAATTTCATCCTTAATTTATTATTTTTTTCTCCCCATCAACGAACTCATTATTAATACATATTAACTCTTTATTCGCATATATTATCAATTCAACCAATATACAAACTTTAACTTCACATTATTTTTCTCAAATCCTTCTACACACAAACCTTAATAATTTTTCTCTTCGTTAATTTTGCAATTGCCACAATATATACATTTCTTTTTTTGACGTTAGAATATTCATCCACAATTATTATTTTTTTCTCTCTATCTTCATACATAATTTCCCTTCGTTAATTTTCAAATTCCTTTAATTTATACATTATCTTCCAACGGTTCCCAACCTCTCTATGTTAAAACAATATATCTTTTTCTCAGTTATAAAAACTATCTCTTTCTCTCTATCACCCATCTCTCCCTCTCCACCTTCACTCTCATCTCCTCCCCCTTTTTTTCATACCCCCCTCCCTAAATAAAATATTTTTTCCTCGCACATATCCTCCCTTCGTTAATTTTCAAAATTTTTAATTTATACAGTATCTTCCAACGGTTTTCAACCTCTCTATGTAAAAAATCTATCTCCTCTCAGTTATAAAAACTATCTCTTTCTCTCTATCACCCATCTCTCCCTCTCATCTCCTTCCCTTTTCATCCTTTCCAACCCCCCCCCCCCTCTAAATAAAATATTTTTTCCCAATATCACACATCAATCTAAAACCACTTTTCATATGTTGATTTAAAACTGCACTATCCACAAGTGTTTTTTAGCCTTCATATCATGTTCTCCTGTTTTATCTGATGAAAACACAAATATTATTGCATGATGATGTTTGTTTTTGAAATGCGCATAATAAAATACATGGAACTCCTTTAACCATCTTTTGATCTTATATTATATATATATATATATATATATATGTATATAAAATATGGGAATAAGCATAAATGGAGCAAGAAAAATAGTTGGCATGGCAACAGAATAGCAATAGAGAAATAAGGAGAGGGTATAAAGATAAGGAGGCAGAAAGGGAGAGGCAAATAGAGTGGGGCTTTACTGTACCTAATTCTATAAGACAAGTGGTGCAACCATTAAAGAAACGCATTGGGGTTTGCTCTAGGGTCTTTCTGGTTACGGTAGCGTACCGTAATCCAAACACCCAGTATCTAGAAAAAAGAAACGACTAGATTGGTTAGTAAAGTAACAAACATAACACAACACACCACAACACAAGACACCACTACAACACTATACAACACAACAACACATCACCACACAAGACAACACCACTACAACATGACACACCACAACACAAGACACACCACCACACACCACCACCACACAACATAACACAACACTATACACCACCACACACCACACAACACTACAACACCACATCACCACACAATACCACACACCACCACCACACAACACTACACACCACACAACACTACAACACCACACCACCACAACACACCACACCACTACATAACACACACCACACCACAACACTACACAACACCACACCACCACAACATAACAACACCACTACATGACACACACCACCACACAACACTACACAACACACCACCACTACATGACACACCACAACACACAACAACACACCACCACACAACCCACCACCACTACACAACACACCACACCACACACACACAACAACAACAGTAAGAACTGACAACCTCTCTAATCCATGTCACTATAGAAACTGATATATTATGATATTGATGATAACAATGATGATGATGGTTGATTAAATTGATCCCAGAGTGTTATTTCATTTTATTAGTTCTAAGATTGGAAAGTTGACTGTGCTAGGATTTGTACTCAGAATGTGAAGGGATGTAACTAAATACAACAAAACATGTTATCCCGTGCCCTAACTTCTGCTAATCCACTAGTCTTACCAGTATAAAACTGTGATCCTTTAAGGTTCAGTAATGGGCCTCCCTCATGTCTATGCCCTAAGTGGCTGCGTAGTTGATCTTAATGGTTACACGGAACCTGTTTAATACCAGCTCACTCCAAACCACCTCTGCTTTTATGAAACAAAACCCCACATTTTAACCCTTTATCATTCACATTACTCTATATATACTATTATATTTTCATGGTAAAGGCTTTAGCTCACATAATATCTCACATATTATGGAATCTATGAGATTTTGAAAGCATTTATTTTGAGAACAATACCTTAAATTTAGTTTGAGCGACCAGTTACAGCCAGTTTCAACAGAAAGGGGTAGAGAATTCTGGCCGGTTTGAACATTAAAGGGTTAAAGGGTTTCTACTTAAATTAAAATATTACATAATTTGATGAGACACTTTTGTTAAGTTATAACCAACATCTTAATAATGACATCATTTGGTATATCCTATTATTTGAAATAGAGTGTATTTCATATAAAATATTGTAATGAAAGGGTTAAAAGCCTGTTTCCTTGACCCCCATCTGTCCTCCCTTACTACCCTCATCCTTTCCTGTTTATATTTATCTGTGAAACACATTTAATGTACATAAAAATATATTTTTAAAAAATCAAGTGGTGCTACTGTGTTAGTCATAGCCTCACACACTACTCACTGATACATTTTATGTATATATGTGATGTGTGTGAGAGAGAGAATGTGTGTGTGTGTGTGTGTATATATATATACACACACACACTGTAAAAGCATATGGCTTAGAGGTGAAGGTATTGATCACAAGCTTATGAGTTTGATTCCAGGTGGTGCAGTGTGTTGTTGGGTAAGACTGTTTATTTAATGCTGCCCCAGGTAGACATGGTGGTGGCCTAGAGAGTTAAATAGCAGTCCTCCAGGTAGACATGGTGGTAGCCTAGAGTGTTAAATAGCAGTCCCTGAGGTAGACATGGTGGTGGCCTAGAGAGTTAAATAGCAGTCCCCGAGGTAGACATGGTGGTGGCCTAGAGTGTTAAATAGCAGTCCCTGAGGTAGACATGGTGGTGGCCTAGAGAGTTAAATAGCAGTCCCCCAGGTAGACATGGTGGTGGCCAAGAGAGTTAAATAGCAGTCTCTGAGGTAGACATGGTGGTGGCCTACAGAGTTAAATAGCAGTACCCCAGGTAGACATGGTGGTAGCCTAGAGAGTTAAATAGCAGTCGCTGAGGTAGACATGGTGGTGGTGGCCTAGAGAGTTAAATAGCAGTCCCCGAGGTAGACATGGTGGTGGCCTAGAGAGTTAAATAGCAGTCCTCGGGGTAGACATGGTGGTGGCCTAGAGAGTTAAATAGCAGTCCCCCAGGTAGACATGGTGGTGGTGGCCTAGAGAGTTAAATAGCAGTCCCCCAGGTAGACATGGTGGTGGTGGCCTAGAGAGTTAAATAGCAGTCCCCGAGGTAGACATGGTGGTGGCCTAGAGTGTTAAATAGCAGTCCCCGAGGTAGACATGGTGGTGGCCTAGAGAGTTAAATAGCAGTCCCCGAGGTAGACATGGTGGTGGCCTAGAGATTTAAATCGCAGTCCCCGAGGTAGACATGGTGGTGGCCTAGAGTGTTAAATAGCAGTCCCCGAGGTAGACATGGTGGTGGCCTAGAGAGTTAAATAGCAGTCCCCGAGGTAGACATGGTGGTGGCCTAGAGAGTTAAATAGCAGTCCCTGAGGTAGACATGGTGGTGGCGGCCTAGAGTTTTAAATAGCAGTCCCCGAGGTAGACATGGTGGTGGCCTAGATTGTTAAATAGCAGTCCCCGAGGTAGACATGGTGGTGGCCTAGAGATTTAAATCGCAGTCCCCGAGGTAGACATGGTGGTGGCCTAGAGAGTTAAATAGCAGTCCCCGAGGTAGACATGGTGGTGGCCTAGAGAGTTAAATAGCAGTCCCCCAGGTAGACATGGTGGTGGCCTAGAGAGTTAAATAGCAGTCCCTGAGGTAGACATGGTGGTGGCGGCCTAGAGTTTTAAATAGCAGTCCCCCAGGTAGACATGGTGGAGGCCTAGAGTGTTAAATAGCAGTCCCCGAGGTAGACATGGTGGTGGCCTAGAGAGTTAAATAGCAGTCCCTGAGGTAGACATGGTGGTGGCCTAGAGAGTTAAATAGCAGTCCCCCAAGTAGACATGGTGGTGGCCTAGAGAGTTAAATAGCAGTCCCCCAGGTAGACATGGTGGTGGTGGCCTAGAGAGTTAAATAGCAGTCCCCGAGGTAGACATGGTGGTGGTGGTCTAGAGAGTTAAATAGCAGTCCCCCAGGTAGACATGGTGGTGGCCTAGAGAGTTAAATAGCAGTCCCCGAGGTAGACATTGTGGTGGTGGCCTAGAGAGTTAAATAGCAGTCCCCCAGGTAGACATGGTGGTGGCCTAGAGAGTTAAATAGCAGTCCCTGAGGTAGACATGGTGGTGGCCTAGAGAGTTAAATAGCAGTCCCTGAGGTAGACATGGTGGTGGCCTAGAGAGTTAAATAGCAGTCCCCCAGGTAGACATGGTGGTGGTGGCCTAGAGTGTTAAATAGCAGTCCCCGAGGTAGACATGGTGGTGGCCTAGAGAGTTAAATAGCAGTCCCCCAGGTAGACATGGTGGTGGCCTAGAGAGTTAAATAGCAGTCCCTGAGGTAGAAATGGTGGTGGCCTAGAGAGTTAAATAGCAGTCCCCGGGGTAGACATGGAGGTGGCCTAGAGTGTTAAATAGCAGTCCCCGAGGTAGACATGGTGGTGGCCTAGAGTGTTAAATAGCAGTCCCCGAGGTAGACATGGTGGTGGCCTAGAGAGTTAAATAGCAGTCCCCCAGGTAGACATGGTGGTGGCCTAGAGAGTTAAATAGCAGTCCCTGAGGTACACATGGTGGTGGCCTAGAGAGTTAAATAGCAGTCCCCGAGGTAGACATTGTGGTGGTGGCCTAGAGAGTTAAATAGCAGTCCCCCAGGTAGACATGGTGGTGGCCTAGAGAGTTAAATAGCAGTCCCTGAGGTAGACATGGTGGTAGCCTAGAGTGTTAAATAGCAGTCCCTGAGGTAGACATGGTGGTGGCCTAGAGAGTTAAATAGCAGTCCCCGAGGTAGACATGGTGGTGGCCTAGAGAGTTAAATAGCAGTCCTGAGGTAGACATGGTGGTGGCCTAGAGAGTTAAATAGCAGTCCCCCGAGGTAGACATGGTGGTGGCCTAGAGAGTTAAATAGCAGTCCTGAGGTAGACATGGCGGTGGCCTAGAGAGTTAAATAGCAGTCCCCCAGGTAGACATGGTGGTGGCCTAGAGAGTTAAATAGCAGTCCCCCAGGTAGACATGGTGGTGGCCTAGAGAGTTAAATAGCAGTCCCCGAGGTAGACATGGTGGTGGCCTAGAGAGTTAAATAGCAGTCCCCGAGGTAGACATGGTGGTGGCCTAGAGAGTTAAATAGCAGTCCCCCAGGTAGACATGGTGGTGGCCTAGAGAGTTAAATAGCAGTCCCCGAGGTAGACATGGTGGTGGCCTAGAGAGTTAAATAGCAGTCCTCGAGGTAGACATGGTGGTGGCCTAGAGAGTTAAATAGCAGTCCACCAGGTAGACATGGTGGTGGCCTAGAGAGTTAAATAGCAGTCCCCGAGGTAGACATGGTGGTGGCCTAGAGAGTTAAATAGCAGTCCCCGAGGTAGACATGGTGGTGGCCTAGAGTGTTAAATAGCAGTCCCCGAGGTAGACATGGTGGTGGCCTAGAGAGTTAAATAGCAGTCCCTGAGGTAGACATGGTGGTGGCCTAGAGAGTTAAATAGCAGTCCCTGAGGTAGACATGGTGGTGGCCTAGAGAGTTAAATAGCAGTCCCTGAGGTAGACATGGTGGTGGCCTAGAGAGTTAAATAGCAGTCCCCGGGGTAGACATGGTGGTGGCCTAGAGAGTTAAATAGCAGTCCCTGAGGTAGACATGGTGGTGGCCTAGAGAGTTAAATAGCAGTCCCTGAGGTAGACATGGTGGTGGCCTAGAGAGTTAAATAGCAGTCCCCGGGGTAGACATGGCGGTGGCCTAGAGAGTTAAATAGCAGTCCCCGGGGTAGACATGGTGGTGGCCTAGAGAGTTAAATAGCAGCCCCCCAGGTAGACATGGTGGTGGCCTAGAGTGTTAAATAGCAGTCCCTGAGGTAGACATGGCGGTGGCCTAGAGAGTTAAATAGCAGTCCCTGAGGTAGACAAGGTGGTGGCCTAGAGAGTTAAATAGCAGTCCCCGGGGTAGACATGGTGGTGGCCTAGAGAGTTAAATAGCAGCCCCCCAGGTAGACATGGTGGTGGCCTAGAGAGTTAAATAGCAGTCCCCGAGGTAGACATGGTGGTGGCCTAGAGAGTTAAATAGCAGTCCCCGAGGTAGACATGGTGGTGGCCTAGAGAGTTAAATAGCAGTCTCCGAGGTAGACATGGTGGTGGCCTAGAGTGTTAAATAGCAGTCCCCAAGGTAGACATGGTGGTGGCCTAGAGAGTTAAATAGCAGTCTCTGAGGTAGACATGGTGGTGGCCTAGAGAGTTAAATAGCAGTCTCTGAGGTAGACATGGTGGTGGCCTAGAGAGTTAAATAGCAGTCCCCCAGGTAGACATGGTGGTGGCCTAGAGAGTTAAATAGCAGTCCCCCAGGTAGACATTGTGGTGGTGGCCTAGAGAGTTAAATAGCAGTCTCTGAGGTAGACATGGTGGTGGCCTAGAGAGTTAAATAGCAGTCCCCCAGGTAGACATGGTGGTGGCCTAGAGAGTTAAATAGCAGTCTCTGAGGTAGACATGGTGGTGGCCTAGAGAGTTAAATAGCAGTCCCCGAGGTAGACATGGTGGTGGCCTAGAGTGTTAAATAGCAGTCCCCGAGGTAGACATGGTGGTGGCCTAGAGTGTTAAATAGCAGTCCCCGAGGTAGACATGGTGGTGGCCTAGAGAGTTAAATAGCAGTCCCCGAGGTAGACATGGTGGTGGCCTAGAGTGTTAAATAGCAGTCCCCGAGGTAGACATTGTGGTGGTGGCCTAGAGAGTTAAATAGCAGTCCCCCAGGTAGACATGGTGGTGGCCTAAAGAGTTAAATAGCAGTCCCCCGAGGTAGACATGGTGGTGGCCTAGAGAGTTAAATAGCAGTCCCTGAGGTAGACATGGTGGTGGCCTAGAGAGTTAAATAGCAATCCCCCAGGTAGACATGGTGGTGGCCTAGAGAGTTAAATAGCAGTCCCTGAGGTAGACATGGTGGTGGCCTAGAGAGTTAAATAGCAGTCCCCCAAGTAGACATGGTGGTGGCCTAGAGAGTTAAATAGCAGTCCCCCAGGTAGACATGGTGGTGGCCTAGAGAGTTAAATAGCAGTCCCCCAGGTAGACATGGTGGTGGCCTAGAGAGTTAAATAGCAGTCTCTGAGGTAGACATGGTGGTGGCCTAGAGAGTTAAATAGCAGTCCCCGAGGTAGACATGGTGGTGGCCTAGAGTGTTAAATAGCAGTCCCCGAGGTAGACATGGTGGTGGCCTAGAGTGTTAAATAGCAGTCCCCGAGGTAGACATGGTGGTGGCCTAGAGTGTTAAATAGCAGTCCCCGAGGTAGACATGGTGGTGGCCTAGAGAGTTAAATAGCAGTCCCTGAGGTAGACATGGTGGTGGCCTAGAGAGTTAAATAGCAGTCCCCGGGGTAGACATGGTGGTGGCCTAGAGAGTTAAATAGCAGTCCCTGAGGTAGACATGGTGGTGGCCTAGAGAGTTAAATAGCAGTCCCTGAGGTAGACATGGTGGTGGCCTAGAGAGTTAAATAGCAGTCCCCGGGGTAGACATGGTGGTGGCCTAGAGAGTTAAATAGCAGTCCCCGGGGTAGACATGGTGGTGGCCTAGAGAGTTAAATAGCAGCCCCCCAGGTAGACATGGTGGTGGCCTAGAGTGTTAAATAGCAGTCCCTGAGGTAGACATGGTGGTGGCCTAGAGAGTTAAATAGCAGTCCCTGAGGTAGACATGGTGGTGGCCTAGAGAGTTAAATAGCAGTCCCCGGGGTAGACATGGTGGTGGCCTAGAGAGTTAAATAGCAGCCCCCCAGGTAGACATGGTGGTGGCCTAGAGAGTTAAATAGCAGTCCCCGAGGTAGACATGGTGGTGGCCTAGAGAGTTAAATAGCAGTCCCCCAGGTAGACATGGTGGTGGCCTAGAGAGTTAAATAGCAGTCTCCGAGGTAGACATGGTGGTGGCCTAGAGTGTTAAATAGCAGTCCCCAAGGTAGACATGGTGGTGGCCTAGAGAGTTAAATAGCAGTCCCCCAGGTAGACATGGTGGTGGCCTAGAGAGTTAAATAGCAGTCTCTGAGGTAGACATGGTGGTGGCCTAGAGAGTTAAATAGCAGTCCCCCAGGTAGACATGGTGGTGGCCTAGAGAGTTAAATAGCAGTCCCCCAGGTAGACATTGTGGTGGTGGCCTAGAGAGTTAAATAGCAGTCCCCGAGGTAGACATGGTGGTGGCCTAGAGAGTTAAATAGCAGTCTCCGAGGTAGACATGGTGGTGGCCTAGAGTGTTAAATAGCAGTCCCCGAGGTAGACATGGTGGTGGCCTAGAGAGTTAAATAGCAGTCCCCCAGGTAGACATGGTGGTGGCCTAGAGAGTTAAATAGCAGTCCCTGAGGTAGACATGGTGGTGGACTAGAGAGTTAAATAGCAGTCCCTGAGGTAGACATGGTGGTGGCCTAGAGAGTTAAATAGCAGTCCCCCAGGTAGACATGGTGGTGGCCTAGAGAGTTAAATAGCAGTCTCTGAGGTAGACATGGTGGTGGCCTAGAGAGTTAAATAGCAGTCCCCGAGGTAGACATGGTGGTGGCCTAGAGAGTTAAATAGCAGTCCCCCAGGTAGACATGGTGGTGGCCTAGAGAGTTAAATAGCAGTCCCTGAGGTAGACATGGTGGTGGCCTAGAGAGTTAAATAGCAGTCCCCCAGGTAGACATGGTGGTGGTGGCCTAGAGAGTTAAATAGCAGTCCCCGAGGTAGACATGGTGGTGGCCTAGAGAGTTAAATAGCAGTCCCTGAGGTAGACATGGTGGTGGCCTAGAGAGTTAAATAGCAGTCCCCGAGGTAGACATGGTGGTGGCCTAGAGAGTTAAATAGCAGTCCCCGAGGTAGACATAGTGGTGGCCTAGAGAGTTAAATAGCAGTCCCCCAGGTAGACATGGTGGTGGCCTAGAGAGTTAAATAGCAGTCCCCGAGGTAGACATGGTGGTGGCCTAGAGTGTTAAATAGCAGTCCCCGAGGTAGACATGGTGGTGGCCTAGAGTGTTAAATAGCAGTCCCCGAGGTAGACATGGTGGTGGCCTAGAGAGTTAAATAGCAGTCCCCGAGGTAGACATGGTGGTGGCCTAGAGTGTTAAATAGCAGTCCCCGAGGTAGACATTGTGGTGGTGGCCTAGAGAGTTAAATAGCAGTCCCCCAGGTAGACATGGTGGTGGCCTAGAGAGTTAAATAGCAGTCCCCAAGGTAGACATGGTGGTGGCCTAAAGAGTTAAATAGCAGTCCCCCGAGGTAGACATGGTGGTGGCCTAGAGAGTTAAATAGCAGTCCCTGAGGTAGACATGGTGGTGGCCTAGAGAGTTAAATAGCAATCCCCCAGGTAGACATGGTGGTGGCCTAGAGAGTTAAATAGCAGTCCCTGAGGTAGACATGGTGGTGGCCTAGAGAGTTAAATAGCAGTCCCCCAAGTAGACATGGTGGTGGCCTAGAGAGTTAAATAGCAGTCCCCCAGGTAGACATGGTGGTGGCCTAGAGAGTTAAATAGCAGTCCCCCAGGTAGACATGGTGGTGGCCTAGAGAGTTAAATAGCAGTCCCCGAGGTAGACATGGTGGTGGCCTAGAGAGTTAAATAGCAGTCCCCCAGGTAGACATGGTGGTGGCCTAGAGAGTTAAATAGCAGTCCCCGAGATAGACATGGTGGTGGCCTAGAGAGTTAAATCGCAGTCCTCGAGCTAGACATGGTGGTGGCCTAGAGAGTTAAATAGCAGTCCCTGAGGTAGACATGGTGGTGGCCTAGAGAGTTAAATAGCAGTCCCCGAGGTAGACATGGTGGTGGCCTAGAGAGTTAAATAGCAGTCCCCGAGGTAGACATGGTGGTGGCCTAGAGAGTTAAATAGCAGTCTCTGAGGTAGACATGGTGGTGGCCTAGAGAGTTAAATAGCAGTCCCCGAGGTAGACATGGTGGTGGCCTAGAGAGTTAAATAGCAGTCCCCCAGGTAGACATGGTGGTGGCCTAGAGAGTTAAATAGCAGTCCCTGAGGTAGACATGGTGGTGGCCTAGAGAGTTAAATAGCAGTCCCCCAGGTAGACATGGTGGTGGTGGCCTAGAGAGTTAAATAGCAGTCCACGAGGTAGACATGGTGGTGGCCTAGAGAGTTAAATAGCAGTCCCTGAGGTAGACATGGTGGTGGCCTAGAGAGTTAAATAGCAGTCCCCGAGGTAGACATGGTGGTGGCCTAGAGAGTTAAATAGCAGTCCCCGAGGTAGACATAGTGGTGGCCTAGAGAGTTAAATAGCAGTCCCCCAGGTAGACATGGTGGTGGCCTAGAGAGTTAAATAGCAGTCTCTGAGGTAGACATGGTGGTGGCCTAGAGAGTTAAATAGCAGTCCCCGAGGTAGACATGGTGGTGGCCTAGAGTGTTAAATAGCAGTCCCCGAGGTAGACATGGTGGTGGCCTAGAGTGTTAAATAGCAGTCCCCGAGGTAGACATGGTGGTGGCCTAGAGTGTTAAATAGCAGTCCCCGAGGTAGACATTGTGGTGGTGGCCTAGAGAGTTAAATAGCAGTCCCCCAGGTAGACATGGTGGTGGCCTAGAGAGTTAAATAGCAGTCTCTGAGGTAGACATGGTGGTGGCCTAGAGAGTTAAATAGCAGTCCCCCAGGTAGACATGGTGGTGGCCTAGAGAGTTAAATAGCAGTCCCCGAGGTAGACATGGTGGTGGCCTAGAGAGTTAAATAGCAGTCCCCGAGGTAGACATGGTGGTGGCCTAGAGTGTTAAATAGCAGTCCCCGAGGTAGACATGGTGGTGGCCTAGAGAGTTAAATAGCAGTCCCTGAGGTAGACATGGTGGTGGCCTAGAGAGTTAAATAGCAGTCCCCGGGGTAGACATGGTGGTGGCCTAGAGAGTTAAATAGCAGTCCCTGAGGTAGACATGGTGGTGGCCTAGAGTGTTAAATAGCCAGGCAGCAGCTGTGAGTGTGAGTGTGTGTGTAGATAAAGTATGAAGATTTATGATTATCTTACCTCAGTAAAACTAAAGAACAATCCTATGGCCCCAGTGACAGTGAAGGCTTGGTGTATCCGATCTCTTAGTTTTGGTAGACATGGCTGACATGGACATGTGGTACTGTTTAAAATATTACCAGTACAGCATTGACTGTTACTTTTACAACACGGAATCTGGAACAGAAAGTTAGTAATTTGTTAAGCCTCTCACCTCTCATAATATATACACACACACATATATATATATATATATATATATATATTTATATATATACATAGATATATACATGTATATATACATAATAAGTATACACACACACAAAACAGCTACATATGTCATACATCCTACACTCTACTGGGTAAACTTTATTGTGATACCAGCACTGGGGAGGCCAATATGTTTATCATCATCATCACCGTTTAACGTCTATCTTCCACGCTAGCATGGGTTCAGATGGGAATTGTCGCACGTGAGGCAAGATTGGTTGTCTTGCTCATATAGGACTGTCTGGATGCCCTTCCTAACACCAACCACGTTTACAGTTTACAGTGTGGACTGGGAGGTTTTTACTGTGTTACCTACACGGCCACATTACAGCGTGGACTGTGTTTTTTTTGTCATGACACCTACACACGCTAATTTATTTAGGACTGGATGTTGTGGTACCAACATAACTTTACAGAGAAAGGGGTGGTGTAGATGGGGGTGGGGGTGTATTTTTGGTTAGGTGCCTACTGACTGTAGGTTTCACTTTGTACTTAGGCAAGGCGGGTCTTCTGTACTACTGCGTAGCGCCAAAGATCTCGGTCCAGTGACATTGTCTTGGAGAGGTGTAAGTGTGTAAGGTCGGAATTTATCAAATCGTCCCAGGTTTTTCTGGGTCTACCTACTCCGTAGCTTCCATCTATTTTGATCGCCCTGCACTTTTTTATACAGCTGTCGTCTTTCATGCACATCACGTGGCCATACCAACGTAGTCTTCTCTCGAGTAAACAGCATCTGATCCCTCTTATTCTTTATTTCTCACTTAGTTCATTAAGGCTTTGCTGTTCACGTATATTACTATTACACATCCAACGGAGCATGCAAGCTTCGTTCCTCTCCAGTCTGTGCAGATCCTCTGCACACAATGCCCATGTCTCACTGCCATGTAACATTGCTGTTTGTATGCAGGCACCATACAGCCTGCCGTTCATTTTTAGAGAGAAACCTTTAGCGGCCAATAGTGGTATAAGCTCTTTGAACTTTTTCCATCCTGTTCTGACTCTAGCTACTGTACTTTCAGAGCACCCTCCACCACTGCTGATTTTGTCACCCAGGAAGGAGCTAGTATCCTGTGGGCACTTGCTACTACTTATTGCACCTAAGCACCGGCCACATATAAAATCTATGTTCTTAGTTAGCTTACCTGTGATCCCACTACATCTTTTATGCACCCATACTTTGCATTTGGGACATAAAATGGAGTTTCTGCCTACTCCTTTCCTACACACTGAGCATGGCCATTTCCCAGAGGGGACCAGTGCCCTATTTTCCTTCCTCCATACTAGAACTTTAGTCTTAGACAAGTTAATTTTAAGGCCTTTTGATTCTAGGCTATGCTTCCAAGTTTGGAATTTCTTCTCTAGTTCAGCCATTGATTCAGCTACGAGCGTTAGATCATCTGTGTATAGGAGTTCCCATGGGCAGCCGGTCTTGAACTCCTCTGTTATAGCCTGAAGGGCAATAATAAATAGGAGGGGTCTAAGGACAGAGCCCTGATGAACACCAACTTTTACGCTAAATTCTTCACTATATTCGTTGTTAATTCTAACCTTGCTGACTGTTTCTTTATACATGGCTTGTATAGCTCTCACAAGCCATTCATCAACACCTAGTTTTCTAAGAGCCCACCAGATAATGGAGCAGGGGACTCTGTCAAAAGCTTTCTCCAAGTCAACAAAAGCTAAGTAGAGGGGTTTACTTTTAGCTAGGTACTTCTGTAGTTGTCGTACAAGGAAAAGAGCGTCCGTGGTACTTTTACCTGACACAAACCCAAATTGCATTTCATCTAGATCAATTCGTTCTCTGATTAGTTGTGCTATAACTCTTTCTGTGACCTTCATGACCTGGTCAATTAATTTAATGCCTCTATAGTTTCCCCTATCTAGGGCATCTCCTTTACCCTTATAGTAGTTAATGATGATGCTGCTACGCCAGTCATTTGGTATGAACCCATTCTGTATGACTTGGTTTTACTATCCGGGAGACCATAGTGTGTCCCACCGATCCAGATGCTTTCAGCATTTCAGCAACTATCTCCGAAGGCCCAGTTGCTTTGCCTGTCTTCATATCTTTGATTGCCTTACTTATTATACTACCTTCAACTTGCACTGCTGGTCCCTCTATTGGATCGATTTGGGGCAGACTATCTTTTTCCCACTTATTCTCCTCATTTAGTAGCCTCTCGTAGTGACACTTCCAAGCTACCTTCTTATCATTATCAGTGATGGCAAGTATACCATCATCATTACGGACACACTTCTCCCCGACAATATCACGGTTTTCCTTGACACATTGTCTAGCAATCCTGAACACCTCACGTTTTTGGTCCTCGCGTTGTAGAAAATGCTTGAACTTTCTTTCCTCTGCTTCCCTTCTTGCAAAGTACACTTGTCTCCTAGCTTCCCTCCTGGCCACTTGATAGTCTTCTCTACTTCCCCCATCCCGCCATACTTTCCAAGCTTTCTTTTTGGCCTTGATTGACTCCTCCACCTTACTGTTCCACCACCATGTTATTCTCCTCCTGCTTATAGGTCTGCTCCAGCCACAGATTTCATCTGTCGCCTTCAGCAAGTTAACTTTAAGGAATTCCCAGTTCCTCTATGCTCTTCCTTACTGTCAAAAGCATCAAGTAATATGCTTTGAAATTTATTACTGGCTGTGGGGGTCCTTTAACTTCCATATTCTTCTTCTCAGGGTAGTCCTCCTCTGTTGTCAAGTACGTCTCGTCCTGACTATGAGGTCACTAACGATGAGGCTATGTTGGGAGGTGCATTCTTCGTGGGGGAGAGATTTAGTGTTTACAGCAGACACTCTGTCACATCTTGTAAGGATATAATCTACCTGGCTGGTATGTTCCCCTGATCTGTAGGTGATCACGTGATTGTCTCGTTTTTTGAAGTTAGTGTTACAGATAGTTAGGTTATTTGCGTCACAGAATTCCAGGATTCTGGAGCCTTCCTCATTTCTAGTACCAAACCCATAGCCTCCATGGATTCTGTCATAGCCGTCACAGTGTTGTTCAATGTGACCATTTAGGTCGCCAGCAATAATTATATAGTCACTGTCGGTTATTTGGGAGGTAGTGAGCATTAATGTCTCATAGAATCTGTCTTTTATAACGCCAGGTAGTCCATATTGGGGTGCGTAAGTGGATATTATTGTCACAGTAGTTCTATTTAGGACAAGTCTTATTTTATTCTGTCGTTCACTCTATTTACGTCTATTACCTTATCTGCCCACTTTTCTGCTAACATAATTCCTACACCACTCAGCCCATTTTCATTTCCCACCCAGAAAAGTTTATAGCATCATTTTTTACCCACAAGGAATCTAGCAGACCCCCCCCCCCCACTCCCCACTCCCCACACCTAGTCTCTTGGGCACAAGAAGCATCAACTTCCTTACGTTCAAGCATCTCTACAACCTCGTTAGAGCGACCTTTTAAAGTGCCTACATTCATGGTACCAACTCTGAAGTTTGGGATTTCGTTTGGTGGGTGAGAAGGATGGTTGGAGGCGCAGGGAGGGGTGAGGGAGATGGGGTTATGTTTGCCACCTGCGTCTGAAATAAAGAAGAATCCTTGCATTTTCGTCCGGCCACATGAGGTGAATTTATCTTTATCTTTGACATTGTCATTGAGTGTCCAGGTTCTTCGTACTCTCCAGAATCCCACAGACCATCTAGCATATCAAAGGCAACCAGGTTTAAACTTAAGGAGTGAATAGCTGGGGCGGTGTTTTTGTGTAAGAGATTGGTAAGAGGACTGTATAAGCCGCTGAATTATGATTGGACCATCTAATAATGGTGGCAAGTGGGGGCAGGGGGTGGGGAGGGATATGGGGAAGTTAACGAGAAGGTTATTTTCTATTTTTAATCTAAACCTAAAAACGAACGTATAACAGTAATCAGTGTTTAAATACGAGAAGGTTATTAAACGAACGTATAACAGTAATCAGTGTTTAAATACGAGAAGGTTATTAAACGAACGTATAACAGTAATCAGAGTTTAAGTACAAGAAGATTGTTTTGAGGGTCTGATAGAATTATCAAATAAAATTGAAAGCTTGGATTCTAAGTAAATGGACCGTGTAAAACATAGAGAGCGACAAGGTAATGGCGTAAATACATTACATTCCTCAAACGTTCCTTTGGCAGGGATGAAGATTCGAAGAATTCTGAAACTTTTGACGACCGACAGGTTCATTTTATACTTGCTAAGAGAGAGAGAGGGAGGCCTGTAGGCTTATAGACAATGGGGGGAAAGAGTAGAGGAGAAGAAGGAAGAATGTTCCCGAAAAAGTTATAACTGGAAGGTTATTTTTATATAAATATATATATATATATATACAAGTAGAAGGGGTATTTAATTTGTTGGAAGTCCGACAAATATAAATGTTTATAACTGATTTAGAGCACTCAACAGATTACTGGAGTAAATATTCAATGATATTAAACTATTCAGTGAATTTCCAACCGATAAGATATGATTTTCATGGGTATGTCTCTATGTCCGTATTTATAAAACAAACTTTGTATTTTATCTGATGAAAGCGTACCAATGTTGTCTTAGTACCCTTGAAATATATATAATAAAATAAATATAGTTTTATAAATATAGTTTTCATTTATTTAATATCATTGTATATATATATATACATATATGTTTCTCTAAGATAGCTGACATTTGACTATATGTTTTATTCTTTCTCTTCCCTTTCCCCTCTTCTACAAACAATCCTCTCCTCCTTCTGTGTTTTCCTACCCAACGAAGGACCAGCATCCAAAACAATGAAACTATTCCATTACTTCTTTAATATATTGTTATTGTAGCATTGTGTTATTTGGTATTATGCTTTCATATCTTTTTCTTTACTTGTATGCAAATATAAACACACAGAGACACACACACTCACACACATATATATATATATATATATATATATGATCATCATCATCACAATATATATATATGTTGCAAGCAGGAAAAAGTGGATGATTATATATATGACTTGCGTCATTCACCGTTGTACTCTATAATTTCCATTCATTAACCTAACCTAAATTGATTTCCTGACATGTGTGTATTTTCTCAACAACAACATTATACAGCTTTTGTTTTATTTCTCTACTGATATCTCATCTAACACAGAACACATATCACTGTTAATAGAGGGGTTACATTGAGGTAAAGTGAAAGGTCATGTTAAGGAGTAACAGTGAGAGCAGGAGGAGTAGTAAGGTAGCATTAATCAATACAGTGATAATCTGCTATTGTATTGTTCTATTCTAAAGATTTAGTCATTTGTTTGTTGATGACCAAAATAAGGTAATATCATCATCATCATCACCACCATCACCACTATCATCATCACCACCATCACTGTTTAACAGATAAATGCCCTTCCTTGTGCCAACCCTTTTAGTTGCCTCTTATGACACGTAGGGATATGGCATACCTAGTCTAAATAACAGATATGATAATGGTGTGTGTGTGTGTATATATATATATATATCATCATCATCATCATCGTTTAACGTCCATCTTCCACGCTTGCATGGGTTTGGACGGGAGTTTTCCCACTTGAGGCAAGATTGGTTGTCTTGCTCGTATAGGACTGTCTGGCGGGTTTTCTATGGCTGGATGCCCTTCCTAACACCAACCACATTTACAGTGTGGACTGGGAGGTTTTTACCGTGTTACCTACACGGCCACATTACAGCGTGGACTGTGTGTTTTTTTTTTTCATGAGACCTACACGACCTCATTTATTTTGGCCTGGATGTTGTGGTACAATATATATATATATATATATATATATATACACACACATACATATGTAAATATATGAGCAAGACACACAGACTCACCTGACCTAACATTGCCCACAACATTGTCCATGCCAGCTTGGAAAAATGGATGTAAAATGATGATGATGATGTATATATATGTACACAATTATCATTTTATATCAATTTCCTATGGTGGTGTGGGTTTGATGGATAAGTTTGAGGGACTCCATCACCTCCCCTTCCTCAGATTAACAACACAGACATATATACAACACACATACACACACCTAGTTGTTATGCTGTAATCACATATGATAGTGGAATTATATGTTGAAGGATTAAGAGATTAGCCAGTTATTAAAGACTTATTACCAAACATTGACAAATGTTTACTTCATACAGAATTAATCTACAAAGATCAATAGCAGTTCTTCATGGCCTCTATATCTTCTGTTGTGTGACATTAAACCTTTCTTTACCATATTTCTAATGACAAACACTTCCTTATGGCCTCTATATCTTCTGTTGTGTGACATTAAACCTTTCTTTACCATATTTCTAATGACAAACACTTCTTGTGTTTTTTTTTTCTTTTTCAAGTCACTTTGAAAATAGTGAATAATTTGAAGGAGTTTAGTAATGTGAATAAGTTTCTCATTATGAAGTTAGTGTTTTGAGCAGTAGATTGTCAGTACTGGTAGAGCATCAGACAAAATAGTTTGTGCTATTTAGTACATCACATAACTGCAACTGTCTCATATACAAGGAGGAAGAGGAGAAGGAAGAGGAGGAGAAGAACTGTACCAAAGTGTGTTATTCCTAGAAGATCCAGAGTTCAAGTACCTTACATTCTATTAGAAGATCCAGAGTTCAAGTACCTTACATTCTATTAGTAGAATGAAGATCAAAGCTGTTCAAACCATGACCATCACATCTTTTAGTCAATGAGTGTATCTAGGACTATGTAACCTTTCTTTTAAGATGGTACAGTGTGTGATCTGAGGGAGATTTGTCTGCTATTTCTAGTTGATCAGGAATACATCAACATGTTACTTTTCTTGTAGAATATAAAGTTAAAGAAAATGAAATGTTTAAGTATACTCACTCCACTACATACTGGGTGTCCTATATTCAATACAATTGGTGCATTTACTTCCTGGAGTCCACAACAGTTAAAGACATATTGTACATCATAGCGAGTCTTGTTACCTGCAAGTTTCCATCCTCTTACTGCAAGAGAGTCTTTCTGGGCATCATTCATAGCTAGACATGCACAAGCTAGAGAAAATTGGATGAGGAATAGAAGAAACAGAATGATCATGTACTGTAGAGTAGTTAAGGAATATAGGTAGATAGATAGCTAAGGTGTATATATAGATAGATAAATATACCAGTGATGGTAGTAGCTAAGGTATATATATAGATAGATATAGATATATAGATAGATAGACCAGTGATGGTAGTAGCTAAGGTATATATATATATATAGATAGATATTAGTGATGGTAGTAGCTAAGGTATATATATATAGATATATAGATATTAGTGATGGTAGTAGCTAAGGTATAGTTAACCCTTGTTTTAATAGGAAAGAATGACTGTAAAATACTGCAACCCCATTGCCTTAGAGACAGAAAATAGTGGACAGAAGCACTAATGAGAAAACAAATGCTACATTTCTTGAATACGGTGCACATATGTATCGTTAAACCACAGAGAATTCTAGAATAAAAAATAGAAATAAATATAAAATAATAATCTAACATTCCATAACTACCGAATTTGTTTGGTTTCCCTTCAAATGGTTTTTTTCTTTAAAAAATTCCAGAAGCAAATACTTTATTTCTGTTTAATATTTTTATATTATTTTAAAAGTCATACGTAAATTTGGTAATAAATAGGGTGAGCAGTGAAATGGCAGAGTTGTTAGAATATTGGGTAGAATACTTTATAGTGTGATTAAAGTGTTGGATGAGGGGTGGGAGGGGACTAAAATAATTGAAAACCTAGGAACCCAGCTCAGCCCAGTCCAGTCCATCCCACCCCATCCCTGCTCAGTCTACCCCACCACAGTCCACCCCAGCCCAGCCTATCCTACCCCAATATGCCAGAGAAACTGGAGTTGAATTCAATAAATATAAATT
>OZ024748.1:35051886-35064386 GCA_964016885.1 Eledone cirrhosa | reverse complement strand
CGTGTGTCAGTCTGTGTCTATGCGTGTGTCAGTCTGTGTCTATGCGTGTGTCAGTCTGTGTGTCTGTGTCTATGTGTCTGTCAGTCTGTGTGTCTGTGTCTATGCGTGTGTCAGTCTGTGTCTATGCGTGTGTCTATGCGTGTGTCAGTCTGTGTGTCTGTGTCTATGCGTGTGTCAGTCTGTGTCTATGCGTGTGTCAGTCTGTGTCTATGCGTGTGTCAGTCTGTGTGTCTGTGTCTATGCGTGTGTCTGTGTCTATGCGTGTGTCTGTGTGTCTGTGTCTATGCGTGTGTCAGTCTGTGTGTCTGTGTGTCTGTGTCTATGCGTGTGTCAGTCTGTGTGTCTGTGTCTATGCGTGTGTCAGTCTGTGTGTCTGTGTCTATGCGTGTGTCAGTCTGTGTGTCTGTGTCTATGCGTGTGTCAGTCTGTGTGTCTGTCTATGCGTCTGTCAGTCTGTGTGTCTGTGTCTATGCGTGTGTCAGTCTGTGTGTCTGTCAGTCTGTGTGTCTGTGTCTATGCGTGTGTCAGTCTGTGTGTCTGTGTCTATGCGTGTGTCTGTCTGTGTGTCTGTGTCTATGTGTCTGTCAGTCTGTGTGTCTGTGTCTATGCGTGTGTCAGTCTGTGTGTCTGTGTCTATGAGTGTCAGTCTGTGTGTCTGTGTCTATGCGTGTGTCAGTCTGTGTGTCTGTGTCTATGCGTGTGTCTGTCTGTGTGTCTGTGTCTATGCGTGTGTCAGTCTGTGTGTCTGTGTCTATGCGTGTGTCTGTCTGTGTGTGTGTCTATGCGTGTGTCAGTCTGTGTGTCTGTGTCTATGCGTGTGTCAGTCTGTGTCTATGCGTGTGTCAGTCTGTGTGTCTGTGTCTATGCGTGTGTCAGTCTGTGTGTCTGTGTCAATGCGTGTGTCAGTCTGTGTGTCTGTGTCTATGCGTGTGTCAGTCTGTGTGTCTGTGTCTATGCGTGTGTCTGTCTGTGTGTCTGTGTCTATGCGTGTGTCAGTCTGTGTGTCTGTGTCTATGCGTGTGTCAGTCTGTGTCTATGCGTGTGTCTGTGTGTGTCTGTGTCTATGCGTGTGTCAGTCTGTGTCTATGCGTGTGTCTGTCTGTGTGTCTGTGTCTATGCGTGTGTCAGTCTGTGTATGTATCTGTCTGTGTCTATGTATGTGTTTTGTAATTTTGCTTTTGATAAAAAATTTGTGTCAACCACCACCACTACTACTACTACTACCACCACTACTATCATCACCACAACCACCACCACCACTACTACTACTATTACCACCATTACTACTACTATTACCACCACCACCACTACTACTACTACTATCACCGCCACTACTTACTACTACTATTACCACCACCACGACGACTACTATTACCATCACTACTACTGCTACTATTACCACCACTACTACTACTATCACCGCCACTACCACAACCACCACTACTACTACTATTACCACCACCACCACTACTACTACTATTACCACCACTACAATCACCACAACTACTAACACAGCCACCACTACCACTGTCACCACTCATTACATTTTCAATAAATTATATATATATATGTATGCACGTGTGTATATGTATGAATATTTTGTATGTATGTATGTACATAATTATATATTATACCCTAGCAGCTGTTGGTACCTTCTAATCAATAAATAAAGCGAGTCTAACATTTTAGCTTGATTCTCAGTGAAACTTTCAACAATAGGGTGTCTCCCTTTTTTCATTTTATTCAAATATATCAGAAATATATGAGAGATAGGGGGGAGCATATGTGTATGTATGTGTGTTCAGTATACAGGGCCGTCATCAAGAAGCAGGGGGAGAGGAGGGAGATACTAGATGGCACTAGTCCCAGCCCCTACTTTTCAGTGGTGTTCCCTTAGATTTATAGTGATGTCTCATCCTGAAATACTACTTTGGAATTATTATTGAGAATTAGGGAGGCCACCCAGAATATTATGAAGACCCATCCCAGTATGATTTTGATGGCCTTAAAATGTTTGTTGTTGTTTGTGTTCAGATGGGAGAGTAGAGACCCCCCTCCCCCAGTGTAACAAGTCTACAACAATTGACCCTTTAGAAGAGTCTACTGTATTGTAAACATTGGGATCAGGTTCCCAGTTAAATCCTTTTCATACCACCCCAACTCTAGTTCTACGAACTCCATCCCCCACCCATTTCAAAGGGTTTTAATTAAAATTTTACAAGATAATCGTATATTTCATTACTAAGATATAACGTAACTAAGTAATGAAATAATAATTCTAGTAAATCCCAACAAAATCCTTAATTGAGTGTATTTCATTAGAAAAACAACCATAAAAGGGGTTAAGGATTTTGTTTGGATTTGCTAGAATTATTTCATTAGTAAGATGTTTTTTATATACGATTATCTTGGAAGATTATGCCTGCTTTTGCCACACACACATATACACACGTATATACACACACACTATAAAGAGTTGGGATCCGACAGCCAAACTCTTGCTGTTTCAACAGCTAATTCCTGACTATATATCATTTTATGATGATGATGATGATGATATATATCATATTATATATCAATAATGCCTGAAATGAATCTATTAAAATGATACTGCCAGCATTATAAACACATGTTGCTGCAGATGTTATAGTGTTAACGTGTACTGTATGTGTGTGTTCACGTGTGAGTGTGTTAACTAGGAAATATACAGACTAACGTGTACTGTGTATGTGTGTGTGTGTAATACACAAAACAAGGTGTTACATACAGAAGGCAGAATATAATTCATAAAAAAAAACATATTTATGGGACATTAACACCCACACATGTATATCATCATCATCACCACCCACATTTATATCATCTTGGTGAGATATTAACACCCACATATATATCTCCATGATGGGATATTAACACATACATGTATCACACCATGTGAAGTGTGTGTGGAAGGGTGAGGGAGTGTGAAGTGTGTGTGTGTGGAAGGGTGAGTGGTGTGGAAGGGTGAGTGGAGTGTGAAGTGTGTGTGTGGAAGGGTGAGTGGTGTGGAAAGTGTGTGTGAAAGGGCGAGTGGTGTGGGAAGTGTGTGTGGAAGGGTGAGTGGTGTGTAAAGTATGTGTGGAAGGGTGAGTGGTGTGGGAAGTATGTGTGGAAGGGTTAGTGGTGTGGGAATGGTGTGTGGAAGGGTGAGTGGGGTTTGTGTGGAAGGGTGAGTGGGGAAGGGTGAGTGGGGTTTGTGTGGAAGGGTGAGTGGGGTGAGTGGGGAAGTGTGAGTGGGATGGGAAGTGGCTGTGGAAGGGTGAGTAGTGTGTGAAGTGTGTGTGGAAGGGTGAGTGTGTGTGGGAAGTGTGTGTGTGGAAGGGTGAGTGGTATGTGAAGTATGTGTGGAAGGGTGAGTAGTGTGTGAAGTGTGAGTGGTGTGGAAGGGTGAGTGGTATGTGAAGTATGTGTGTAAGGGTGAGTGGTATGGAAAGTGTGTATGGAAGGGTGAGTGGTGTGGAAAGTGTGTATGGAAGGGTGAGTGGTGTGGAAAGTGTGTATGGAAGGGTGAGTGGTGTGGAAAGTGTGTATGGAAGGGAGTGGTGTGTGTGGAAGGTTGAGTGGTGTGGAAAGTGTGTGTGAAAGGGCGAGTGGTGTGTAAAGTATGTGTGGAAGGGTGCATGGTGTGGGAAGTGTGTGTGGAAGGGTGAGTGGAGTGTGAAGTGTGTGTGTGGAAGGGTGAGTGCTGTGGAAAGTGTGTGTGGAAGGGTGAGTGGAGTGTGAGTGTGGTGGAAAGTGTGTGTGAAAGGGCGAGTGGTGTGTAAAGTATATGTGGAAGGGTGAGTGGTGTGGGAAGTGTGTGTGGAAGGGTGAGTGGTGTGTAAAGTATGTGTGGAAGGGTGAGTGGGGAAGGGTGAGTGGGGTGGGAAGTGGGTGTGGAAGGGTGAATAGTGTGTGTGGAAGGGTGAGTGGTGTGGTAAATGTGTGTGGAAGGGTGAGTGGTGTGGGAAGTGTGTGTGGAAGGGTGAGTGTGTGTGTGGAAGGTTGAGTGGTGAGGGAAGTGTGTGTGTGGAAGGGTGAGTGGTGTGGGAAGTGTGTGTGGAAGGGTGAGTGGTGTGGGAAGTGTGTGTGGAAGGGTGAGTGGTGTGTAAAGTATGTGTGGAAGGATGAGTGGTGTGGGAAGTATGTGTGGAAGGGTTAGTGGTGTGGGAAGTGTGTGTGGAAGGGTGAGTGGGGTGGGAAGTGTGTGTGGAAGGGTGAGTGGTGTGGTAAATGTGTGTGGAAGGGTGAGTGGTGTGGGAAGTGTGTGTGGAAGGGTGAGTGTGTGTGGGAAGTGTGTGTGTGGAAGGGTGAGTGGTATGTGAAGTATGTGTGGAAGGGTGAGTGGTATGGAAAGTGTGTATGGAAGGGTGAGTGGTGTGGAAAGTGTGTATGGAAGGGTGAGTGGTGTGGAAAGTGTGTATGGAAGGGAGTGGTGTGTGTGGAAGGTTGAGTGGTGAGGGGAGTGTGTGTGTGGAAGGGTGAGTGGTGTGGGAAGTGTGTGTGGAAGGGTGAGTGGTGTGGGAAGTGTGTGGAAGGGTGAGTAGTGTGGACGGGTGAGTAGTGTGTGAAGTATGTGTGTGGAAGTGTGAGTAGTGTGGGAAGTGTGTATGGAAGGGTGAGTGGTGTGGAAAGTGTGTATGGAAGGGTGAGTGGTGTGTGTGGAAGGTTGAGTGGTGAGGGAAGTGTGTGTGTGGAAGGGTGAGTGGGGTGTGAAGTGTGTGTGTGGAAGGGTGAGTGGTTTGGGAAGTGTGTGTGGAAAGGGTATGTGAAAGGGCGAGTGGTGTGTGTGGAAGGGTGAGTGGTGTGGGAAGTGTGTGTAGAAGGGTGAGTAGTGTGGGAAGTGTGTGTGGAATTGTGTGTGGTGTGTAAAGTATGTGTGGAAGGGTGAGGGTGTGGGAAGTGTGTGTGGAAGGCTGAGTGGTGTGGGAAGTGTGTATGGAAGGCTGAGTGGGGTGTATCGAAGGGTGAGTGGGGTTGTCGAAGGGTGAGTGGTGTGGGAAGTGTGTGGAAGGGTGAGTAGTGTGGGAAGTGTGTGGAAGGGTGAGTAGTGTGTGGAAGGGTGAGTGGTGTGGAAAGTGTGTATGGAAGGCTGAGTGGGGTGTGTTGAAGGGTGAGTGGTGTGAGAAGTGTGTGGACGGGTGAGTAGTGTGTGAAGTATGTGTATGGAAGGGTGAGTGGTGTGGGAAGTGTGAGTGGTGTGGGAAGTGTGAGTGGTGTGAGAAGTGTGTGTGGTGTGGGAAGTGTGTGTGTGGAAAGGTGAGTGGTGTGTGAAGTGTGTGTGGAAGGGTGAGTTGTATGTGTAGTATGTGTGTAAGGGTGAGTGGTGTGTAAAGTGTGTATGGAATGGTGAGTGGTGTGTGTGGAAGGGTGAGTGGTGTGGGAAGTGTGTGTGGAAGGGTGGGGGTGTGGGAAGAGTGTGTGTGGAAGGGTGAGTGGTATGTGAAGTATGTGTGGAAGGGTGAGTAGTGTGTGATGTGTGAGTGGTGTGGGAAGCGTGTGTGGAAGGGTGAATGGTATGTGAAGTATGTGTGTAAGGGTGAGTGGTGTGGAAAGTGTGTATGGAAGAGTGAGTGGTGTGGGTGGAAGAGTGAGTGGTGTGGGATGTGTGTGTGGAAGGGTGAGTGCTGTGGGAAGTATGTGTGTGGAAGGATGAGTGGGGTGGGAAGTGTGTGTGGAAGGATGAGTGGTGTGGGAAGTGTGTGTGGAAGGGTTAGTGGTGTGTGAAGTGTGTGTGTAAGGGTGAGTGGTGTGGAAAGTGTGTGTGGAAGGGATAGTGGTGTGGGAAGTGTGTGTCTGGAAGGGTGAGTGGTATGTGAAGTATGTGTGGAAGGGTGAGTAGTGTGTGAAGTGTGAGTGGTGTGGGAAGTGTGTGTGGAAGGGTGAATGGTATGTGAAGTATGTGTGTAAGGGTGAGTGCTGTGGAAAGTGTGTATGGAAGGATGAGTGGGGTGGGAAGTGTGTGTGTGGAAGGGTGAGTGGGGGTGTGAAGTGTGTGTGTGGAAGGGTGAGTGGTTTGGGAAGTGTGTGTGTAAGGGTGAGTGGTGTGGAAGGGTGAGTGGTGTGGGAAGTGTGTGTGGAAAGGTGAGTGGTGTGTGAAGTATGTGTGAGAAGTGTGTGGACGAGTGAGTAGTGTGTGAAGTATGTGTATGGAAGGGTGAGTGGTGTGGGAAGTGTGTGTGGTGTGGGAAGTGTGTGTGTGGAAAGGTGAGTGGTGTGTGAAGTATGTGTGGGAGGGTGAGTGGTGTGTGAAGTATGAGTGGTGTGTGAAGTGTGTGTGGAAGGGTGAGTTGTATGTGTAGTATGTGTGTAAGGGTGAGTGGTGTGTAAAGTGTGTATGGAATGGTGAGTGGTGTGTGTGGAAGGGTGAGGGTGTGGCAAGTGTGTGTGTGGAAGGGTGAGTGGTATGTGAAGTATGTGTGGAAGGGTGAGTAGTGTGTGATGTGTGGATGTGTGTGTGTGGAAGGGTGAGTGCTGTGGGAAGTATGTGTGTGGAAGGATGAGTGGTGTGTAAAGTGTGTATGGAATGGTGAGTGGTGTGTGTGGAAGGGTGAGTGGCGTGGGAAGTGTGTGTGGAAGGGTGAGTGTGTGGGAAGTGTGTGTGGAAGGGTGAGGGTGTGGCAAGTGTGTGTGTGGAAGGGTGAGTGGTATGTGAAGTATGTGTGGAAGGGTGAGTAGTGTGTGATGTGTGGATGTGTGTGTGTGGAAGGGTGAGTGCTGTGGGAAGTATGTGTGTGGAAGGATGAGTGGGGTGGGAAGTGTGTGTGGAAGGATGAGTGGTGTGGGAAGTGTGTGTGTGGAGAGTGTGTGTGGAAGGGTTAGTGGTGTGTGAAGTGTGTGTGTAAGGGTGAGTGGTGTGGAAAGTGTGTGTGGAAGGGAGAGTGGTGTGGGAAGTATGTGAAAGGGTGAGTGGGGTGGGATCCTGTGTGTGTGGGAAGTGTGTATGGAAGGGATAGTGGTGTGTGAAGTGTGTGTGGAAGAGTTAGTGGGGTGTCAAGCGTGTGTGGAAGGGTGAGTGGTGTGGGAAGTGTGTGTGTGTGGAAGGGTGAGTGGTATGTAATGTATGTGTGGAACGGTGAGTAGTGTGTGAAGTGTTAGTGGTGTGGGAAGTGTGTGTGGAAGGGTGAATGGTATGTGAAGTATGTGTGTAAGGGTGAGTGGTGTGGAAAGTGTGTAGTGTGGGAAGTGTGTGTGGAAGGGATAGTGGTGTGGGATGTGTGTGTGGAAGGGTGAGTGCTTTGGGAAGTATGTGTGTGGAAGGGTGAGTGGTGTGGGAAGTGTGTGTTGAAGGGTGAGTGGTGTGGGAAGTGTGTGTGGAGAGTGTGTGTGGAAGGGTTAGTGGTGTGTGAAGTTTGTGTGTAAGGGTGAGTGGTGTGGAAGGGAGAGTGGTGTGGGAAGTGTGTGAAGTATGTGTGGAAGGATGAGTGGTGTGGAAGAGTGAGTGGTCTGGGAAGTGTGTGGAAGGGTGAGTGCTGTGGAAGTGTGTGTGTGGAAGGGTAGGTGGGGTGGGAAGTGTGTGTGGAAGGGTAGGCGGGGTGGGAAGTGTGTGTGGAAGGGTAAGTGGTGTGGGAAGTGTGGAAGGGTAAGTGGTGTGGGAAGTGTGTGTGTGTGGAGAGTGTGTGGAAGGGTTAGTGGTGTGTGTGTAAGGGTGAGTGGTGTGGAAAGTGTGTGTGGCAGGGTGAGTGGTGTGGGAAGTGTGTGTTTGGAAAGGTGAGTGGTGTGTGAAGTATGTGTGGAAGGGTGAGTGGTGTGGAAGAGTGAGTGGTGTGGAAGAGTGAGTGGTGTGGGAAGTGTGTGGAAGGGTGAGTGAGGTGTGAAGTGTGTGTGTGGAAGTGTGAGTGGTGTGGGAAGTGTGTGTGGAAGGGTGAGTGGTGTGGAAAGTGTGTGTGAAATGGCGAGTGGTGTGTAAAGTATGTGTGGAAGGGTGCGTGGTGTGGGAAGTGTGTGTGGAAGGGTGAGTGGAGTGTGAAGTGTGTGTGTGGAATGGTGAGTGGTGTGTGGAAGGGTGAGTGGTGTGTGAATTGTGTGTGTGGAAGGGTGGTGGAGTGTGAAGTGTGTGTGTGGAAGGGTGAGTGGTGTGGGAAGTGTGTGTGGAAGGGTGAGTGGTGTGGAAAGCGTGTGTGAAAGGGCGAGTGGTGTGTAAAGTATATGTGGAAGGGTGAGTGGTGTGGGAAGTGTGTGTGGTGTGTAAAGTATGTGTGGAAGGGTGAGTGGTGTGTAAAGTATGTGTGGAAGGGTGAGTGGTGTGGGAAGTGTGTGTGGTGTGTAAAGTATGTGTGGAAGGGTGAGTGGTGTGTAAAGTATGTGTGGAAGGGTGAGTGGTGTGGAAAGCGTGTGTGAAAGGGCGAGTGGTGTTTAAAGTATATGTGGAAGGGTGAGTGGTGTGGGAAGTGTGTGTGGTGTGTAAAGTATGTGTGGAAGGGTGAGTGGTGTGGGAAGTGTGTGTGGAACGTTGAGTGTTGTGTGAAGTGTGTGTGTGGAAGGGTGAGTGGGGTGTGAAGTGTGTGTGTGGAAGGGTGGTGGAGTGTGAAGTGTGTGTGTGGAAGGGTGGTGGGGTGTGAAGTGTGTGTGATGGAAGGGTGAGTGGTGTGGGAAGTGTGTGTGGAAGGGTGAGTGGTGTGGAAAGTGTGTGTGAAAGGGTGAGTGGTGTGTAAAGTGTGTGGAAGGGTGAGTGGTGTGGGAACTGTGTGTGTGGAAGGGTGAGTGGTGTGTGAAGTGTGTGTGTGGAAGGGTGAGTGGTGTGTGAAGTGTGTGTGGAAGGGTGAGTGGTGTGTGAAGTGTGTGTGTGGAAGGATGAGTGGGGTGGGAAGTGTGTGGAAGGATGAGTGGTGTGTGGAAGGGTGATTGGTGTGGAAAGTGTGTATGGAAGGTTGAGTGGTTTGAAATGCGTGTATGGAAGGGTGAGTGGTGTGGAATGTGTGTATGGAAGGGTGAGTGGTGTGTGTGTGGAAGGGTGAGTGGGGTGGGAAGTTTGTAGAAGGGTGAGTGGTGTGTGAAAGGGGGAGTGGGTGGGAAGTGTGTGTACCTTATTGCTATCAGTAACAGTAAGTAGGTCATTAATAGACAGTAGTAAATGGAATGACCCTATCATATACTGGAACATTTCACATAAACTACAGTTGATAGAACACACACATACACCAATATACACCCCCCTCCACACGGATATACCCACCACACACAAGTGTGTGTAACAATTTATTAGTGTCAGTTACATTTGTGATCAAACGACTGGAAAAAAATACTTAGACCCCTGGTCCTGTTAAGTTCTATTCCTCTCTTTTTTCCCAATATGTGTGTGTTGCAGGCTGATGCATCCCGGACACGGGGGGACGGGGGGGGGGACACGACAAGACGACGATGCAACCATTGTATATTGTATGTGTGTGTTTTATTTAAGGCTAAAACAACTCTTACAAGATGTAATAATTGCTCCAGTTTGGACACAGCCTCAGATCAAATCATGTCAAACAAATACAGCTTAAGAATCTTTTATCATCCAAAATACCAAAATTCCCAAACTAGTCTAACCTAAAACTATATCCAGTGTATATCAGATGTTTGTGGATATTGTGTCTTGACTCAGCTTCCCCCCACCCAAACTGTACCATACAGAGTATAGAAATAATCTGAGATCTGAATCACTTTTGATCTCAATCATTTCAGAATCTGTACAACTCTGAAAAATACAGGCTGTATCAAAATGAATCATCTGATTCCAAAAGGATATATTTTTGAAACAAATGACCATAGAATTCAGCCGACTGAAAGGTATGTACAAATTGTAACTCTTGAAAAGATTAGAAAAGTTATAAACCAGAATAAAACTTTATATTCAGACAAGTGACAAAAACTATATTAAAATCATTTCAAATGTAAAATTGCTGAGTTCATTTTGATTGTACGTATGTAAGTATTAATGAGGTATGGTAAATAAATATATACATATACACCAGGTCTGAACACAAGATACCGCATGATTATATGGTTATTTGTTTAAAAAATATAGACTTTTGAAATCGGATGATTCAATTTGATGTAGGGGTGGTGGGTAGTAAAATCAATAACAACTGCTCTAATTATATGCAAATATTCAAAGTTACAAATAAATACAGACAGGAAAATATTTTTAAAAATTCCTCAACTCCTCTTTTACTGTAGTATAACAAAATGTGTGTGAAAAATGTATTGTTTTGGGGCTCCTTTCTTACCTTTGTATTGCTGTGAGCAATTAAGTATTTAATTTGTTAATAGATTTGTTCATATAAAGAAAATGTGATTAATAACTCCACCCCCTCTAAAGAATATGATTATACAACAACAAATATCTCTGATAATGCTACCTTAAATAGTAATGTCTGTTGGGTGGACTAATTAGCTGTAGAATATGAACATCTAAAAGAATAATTAAATTAGAGTTAATAACATTTAATGCACCACGGCGCATTAACAAGCTAACTGGAAATAATTATAAAGGCAAGGATAACCCACCCCTTGCCACCCTCCACAAAATCTATATCAGTTAACGAATAATATTTTCATATTCTGCTCTAATTATTGGAGACAATCCCAGACATGGTTTGGTGTTATTCTGAGCTCTTCAATATACTTGTCAAAGTATTGATGAGATATAATTGTTGTACATTTGTTAAGATTTTAAGTTCAGATCCTGTTAAACTTATTTAATCTTGATGGGTCTTTGTCGGTTCCAGGAAAGAATTGTTGGACAGATTTTACAGGCAAATCCAACCAGCAAGAGACCCAGGGGCAGACCCCAAGAAAGATGGTTACACTTGGGGATCCAGCTGGATCAGTTGCTTCTGACAGGACCCGCTGGAAGAAGTGTTTGAGGACTCTAACCCCCCCATGACCCTCTCAGGAATAAGTGGGAGAAGAAGGGTTTTTGTTGGTTCCAATTACGAGAGTCCTAGTAGGTAGAACAATGGAACAGCCTGCTGAACATTCCATAGACATGTGAACTCTTAACATAGTTCTCAGGGAGATTCAGCATGATGCAGGTACAACTTTGCTAGCTGAGTGGAATGGAACAATGTGAAATAAAGTGTCTTGCTGAAGCACACCACATACTACTGGGAATCAAACTCACAACCTTAGAATCAGGAACCAAACACCCTAACCATTAAGACAACTGTCTTCAACTTATTTAATGTAGGGTGCATTAAAATAATATTGTTTTCTACAATTTCTAATCCTAACTTTAACAGGGGTCCCTTTTTAGAGAGAATTGAGAGGATGATGTTGTCCCAAGGACATAAACGAATGTAAGTAGACTTCAGTTAAGACTGTAGGTTTGTTAATTCTCTAAAGATTTACTATTCAATAGCTGTTTCTGTTACAAACATCTAAAATTATGTCAAATCTAGTTTGGTTTCTTTTAAAATAACATTCAAGAAACTGAAACTTAATTGTTCTGACAGTTGAGACAGAAAACCTAAAGACTGTTTCAGATTATACACACACACACACGTGTCTGTGTGTGTGTATATATATATATATATATATACATATATATATACACAGACATGCACACACTGACATATATATATATATATACATACATACAGAGACACACATTGTTTAAGAAGTAACTTTCCTCACAATATCAATCTGTGTTTGACCATGACACACTACAGATAGAAATGGTTTTATTACATCTTATACTGACATTGGAAATATATATGTCTATTATAAACTGTAATGTTTATGGAAGTATATATATATTAATGGAAATATATATATATATCATCATCATTTTACGTCTGCTTTTCCCTGTTTGAAAGGGTGAGATGGGAACTGATTCTGGCTTGATTTCTACAGCTGGATGCCCATCCTAACACCAACCTCATTTACAGTGAGTGCTGGGTGCTTTTTTTCCATGGCGCCTACACGTCCACTTTACAATGTGGGCTGGGTGCGTTTTTTGCCGTGGCACCTCCACGACCACTTTGCAGCGGATTGATAGGAACCCAGTCCTATCATCTCATTTCTACAGCTGAGTAAACTGGAGCAATGTGAAATAAAGTGTCTTGCTCAAGGAAACAACATATCACCCAGTCTGAGAGTTGAACTCACAACTTTCGATTGCAAGGCCAATGCTCTAACCACGAAGCCATGTGCTCCATATTAATGGAAATATATATATGACTGCTATAAGATGATAAAAAAAGGAAAAGTGCCAATCAGATTGGACCAAGGTAATGTTTCCTTTCTGTCAAATCCTGACAGAAAGAACAATGTCAACATATTTTGCTCAAGAGCACATCACCCTAACCACTAGGCCTCTGTATAATATGTACCCTATACTAAATACTTTGTTCAGTCTTTCTGTTACCATATTTCTATTGAAAGATACTGCTTGTGATTTTCAAATAATTTTGGAAACACTCAAGTATTTGGAATGATTTACTAATATAACTTTCTGACAGGACCTGCTGGAAGGAGTGTTTCAGGACTCTGCCCCC
>OZ024748.1:34987268-35024768 GCA_964016885.1 Eledone cirrhosa | reverse complement strand
CTGTAGAAATCAAGCCAGAATCAGTTCCCATCCCACCCTTGCAAGCAGGGAAAAGCGGACGTAAAATGATGATGATGATATATATATAAACTTGTAGAATTTGTGACAGCAACTTAACTGAAATATTTATCTCACCACCACCACTATAATGTTATCCTAGCCATTCAAGTCAGGAAAAAGGGTTTCAGAAGGTCATGTGTACTTCCTCTTCTCCTCACACCAACAAAAACAATAAAACAATATCCAGTAAACCATTAAACTTCAACAAATTTCGCTCCTACGTCATTAACTGTTTCATCATATTTCTAACGAAACCTACTGCCTATAATGAATTTATCAAACTCTAGTTTCATAGGTTTTTTTGTTTTATATTTTTCAAAGATGTTTATACAAAAATAAAAACCACCATTAAAAGGAACACTACATGAAGAGGAATTTGTGGAGAGTGAAGCAGTTCCCCAGGAGGAAGAGACCCGGGTGTGTATCAATGAGGTGTAATCTCTCCAGCATCCTTGTCAGGTCGGCATAATTGGTCTCACATATAATTATCAATTTGGAACATGCATCGATGTATATATATATGTATTTGTATATGTAAGTGTATGTATGTATGTATATGTATATATGTATGTATAGATGCGTTTGTAAGTGTGTGTGTATGAGAGACATATATTAAATGAAAGGATACAAAAAAAAGCAGGACTTGGTGATGTCGTAGAGCTCCGATAAATCCAATAATAGCAATGAGAAGCAGGAAGACACCACATGCTATGATACTACCAACCAATGTCAAGCTGGTAACCACAGCAGATGCTCTTCCATAAGCCGCTACTCCAATCAGAATGAATGCTACCAACTGAAATAGAAAACACAAAGAAATACAATCAAATATTTTAGTGACATTATATATTAGATGTATAACACAGTCTAACCCCGTTTATTGTATGTATGGACCTAACACAGTCTAACCCCTTTTATTGTATGTATGGACCTAACACAGTCTAACCCCTTTTATTGTATGTATGGACCCAATATAGTCTAACCCTTTTTTATTGTATGTATGGACCCAATATAGTCTAACCCTTTTTTATTGTACGTATGGACCTAACACAGTCTAACCCCTTTTATTGTATGTATGGACCTAACAGTCTAACCCCTTTTATTGTATGTATGGACATAACACAGTCTAACCCCTTTTATTGTATGTATGGACCCAATATAGTCTAACCCTTTTTTATTGTATGTATGGACCCAATATAGTCTAATCCTTTTTTATTGTATGTATGGACCTAAAAGTCTAACCCCTTTTATCCCCTCTCTAGGTTTGAACACAGCTGGAGAGAGAGAGTGAGAGAGAGAGAGAGAATTGACCCCCACCCAATACATGACTGGTACTTTTTAAAATCACCCTCAGGAGATGAAAGGCTAAAATTAACATAGGTAGGATTTGAACAGAGCTGAGAGAGCTGATACCACAAAGCCTTTCACCTTATATTCTGATGATTCTACCATTTCCTAACACTTTTGTTACCAAACAGTCCTATATGAGCAAGACACGGTCACCTGATCCAACTTGCCTCTAATGGGACAAGCCGTCTAACCCATGCTAGCCTGGAAAATAGACATTAAATGATGATGATGATGATGATGATGAAAAACAAATGTCTACAAATAATTTCAAAATTATTTTGAAAATCCTCAATAATGATGGTCATGGCTGGATCTGTGGATGTAAGAATCTAAAAGATTGGTTTACAGAAGATCAACTGAGCAATGCAGAATTGGGTTAATGAGTGGTGTAATTAATTAATTAGAATGTATGTTAAGTACTTGGCAGTTAAACTTTCTTAAGTCAATTTAAAGAGTAGTTTACTATTTAGTAAACATTGTTATTATAGAGGAGAGGGGAGGGAAGGAGAGAGAGAGAGAAAGAGAGAGAGAGGATGTTTTAGTATCTTCTGCTCTAAACTCAAAAAGTCAAAGATTTATTCTAAATATTAATACTGAAGTAGGACTAAAATAATTGTTTCTACTATTGGCACAAGGTCAGCAATTATCCCAGTGCATTACTGGTACTTTATTTTATCGACCCCCGTAAGGATGAAAGGCAAAGTTAACCTCGGTGGGATTTGAACTCAGAATGGCAAGGGCCGTAACTATGCGTCAAAGCATGGTGTCCGACCCTCTACCGATACTGCCAATCCACCACCCTAATGATAGACACACACACTACCACCAGACAACAACATAGTACTACTACCACCACTACCACAGACAACAACATAGTACTACTACCACCACTAGACAACAACATAGTACTACTACCACCACTACCATCAGACAACAACATAGTACCACTACCACCACTACCACCAGACAACAACATAGTACCACTACCACCACTACCACAGACAACAACATAGTACTACTACCACCACTAGACAACAACATAGTACTACTACCACCACTACCATCAGACAACAACATAGTACTACTACCACCACTACCATCAGACAACAACATAGTACCACTACCACCACTACCACCAGACAACAACATAGTACCACTACCACCACTACCACCAGACAACAACATAGTACTACTACCACCACTACCACAGACAACATAGTACTACTACCACCACTACCACAGACAACATAGTACTACTACCACCACCACAGACAACATAGTACTACTACACCACCACCACCACAGACAACATAGTACTACTACACCACCACCACAGACAACATAGTACTACTACACCACCAGACCCCCCCCCCCCCCCAACTACACCACCACCACCAACATTACAAATAATGTGTTTTAGTAAATGAAACGTTCTGTTTTTTTTGTGAAACTCTCAAAGAAAATATTTCTGAAGTGTTTTTCTTAAACCACTTTTTATTAAGATGATTATTTTATAAACAAATATATATTAAAAACATAGCTTTATAGAAAGAGAAGCTGGGTATTAATCTTATCTTTTATATAATTGTTTTAATATTTTAGGTGGTTTTTGTGGTGGGGGTGGGGGGTATTCAAAGTGAAATTCTATTATCTAAAAATAAGAGAAAAAAATGGGAAGCTTGGTACAATATTAATAATAATAATGAAATTATTGTGTAAAGTGCTCAGGTGCACTACAACTCGTCAAAGGTGTATGTATAGTACATAGAATAATATACAAATGTCAGGGAAGTGAATAGTGTGTGAGTCATGATATACATGTGTGTATGTGTATGGAGGGGGAACATTAGGTGTAGTGTTGGCGAATCTCGGGAAGCATGGAGGTTTTAAAGGATGGTGATGATGATGATGGTGGTGGCAGAGATGAGAATGTTGGTGGAGGTGGTGGTGATGATGCTGATGATGATGATGATGATAGTGGTGGTGGTGACGAAGATGAAGGCAGAGGGGGTGGAGATGATGATGATGATAATAATAATGATGATGATGGTGGTGGTAGAGGCAGAGATGATGATGGAGGTGGTGGTGAGGAAATGAATGAGGATAACTGAACTTCAAAAAGATATTTCTTTTCAAAGAAAATTTCTTTTAGTCAAAGAATTAGACACCCCCTCTTCTCCTTCTCTTCTGTCTCCAACCTCCTCCCTTCCTGACTTTTATAAAATAATTCTGACATTTTTGGAAGACAATAACGTTTGAAAACATATTTCAGAAATCGTGCAAATAATATTATTTTAAGTAGTGGATTCAACATAATCTGCTACACCCTAGATGTGCTCCAGTATAGCCAGTACTATACCCTAGGGGTTATGCTCCAGTATGGCCAGAACTATACAATAGTTGTGCCCCAGTATGGCCAGAGTCCAATTGGTTTGAACAATCAACACTCTTGTTCAATCAACTAAACATCAAATTTATGAATTAAAGTGTAAGTAGTTGAGTATTCCACAGACACATGAGTTGTTAACATAACCCTCAGGGAGATTCAAAATAACAATATGTGACAAGGCTGGCTCTTGGAATTACAGGTATAGTTGTTTATCAGACAGACTTCCAAACAGCTTTCATCTTCCCAATTTCACTCACAAGGCTTTGGTTGACCTGAGGCTGTGGTAAAAATACACTAACCTAAGATGTCATATAGGATTGAACCGAGAACCTTATAGCTGGGAAGTAATATCATAACTATGCTGTGACCATGATAGTTGTGATAATTCATGGGAAAAATTGTGACCTAAACAATGGCCTGGGTAAGTGTGACGAAACAGAAAGGAGGTAATGACAGTTTGTCAAATAATCACCTTTGGTGACTGATAAATAGATGGATAATAAAACTTTAGTGTAGAAGAGAATTACTGGCAAGTTGTTCAACAACACACACTTGAAAGTCTAAGAGATGTATAAGAGATACTGTAGATGGTACTACAGTATGTGTCACTAGTAAAGATTGGATTTTGGTGAAGAACTAGCTAAGTACTTTAAAAATACTTTGTCACTTAAGTGAAAAAACAGAATAAGAGCACAAAGTAAAATCAGAAATAATAATAAAATATTTTTTAACTAGACACAGGAGCAAAAATTTGAAGGGAAGGGTTAGTTAATTTGCTAGCTTGCCTACCATCCCTTATCTACCCTATAGCTTACATATATAGAAGGGTTAGTTGGTTTGTTAGCTTATCTACCATCCCATATACACCCAAGAGCTTACATTTTGTATGTAGAATGGAATTTCTACATGGTCCTTTCTTGCATAGTGAGCATGGTCATTTCACTGAAGGAATCAGAGCTTTATTTTGTTGTGTATTTACTAGGACTTTAGTCTTTGCCACATTGACTCTGAAGCCTTTCAATTTTAAGTTTTGCTTCCATGTCTGGAATTTCTTCTCTAATTCTGTCATAGATTCAGCTATGAAGAATAGGTCAGCCAGTCTTAAACTCCTCTGTTATGGCTTAGAGCAAAGGTTCTCAAGGGGGGGGGGGGGGGGGGGGGTGAAGCTGGGCGCTGGAAGCCCCTTTAGTTTGGTAAGTTTTATAAGTCATATTTGTATGTCTCTTAGACAGCCAGTGTGAATGCATTTGAATGAAGAAAACGAAGAAAATAATAAAAGAAACTTGTCAACGAATTCCCTAGGGAGATAAAAGAAAAATAAAAGAAATCAAAGAAAATGAACATAACGATGTCAACTATGACAACAGTTACAAGAACAACTTCAACAGAAATGACAACAAAAAGAAGCAATGGTGATGAAAAACGTGGGTGTATACATATACATACACACATGCATACGTACATAATACATACATACACACACACACACACACACACACACACACACACACACAGGCCTGCGTTAGTGTTTGATGAGGTTGAGAACCTGGTCAGCTTTCAGCCAGAGCTGTGGTATTTAATCACCCTAGGTAATAACATCTGGAGATAAAATTTTCTCTTTACAAAAATAAACATAAATCATGTCAACATCCTTACACACTTAAATATGAATGCATGTATATATACAAATGTATAAATGCATAGCTATATACATACGTAAATGTATGTATGTATATATGTATGTATGTAGATTTATATATATATATATATATATATATATATGAATAAATTTAGTCCTTCATCAGTGATCTTCCAGCCTTCATTGGTATTTCATCGCTTTAAAGACCATATACCTCTGGTTTGTGCGAGCAACGGGTAAAGAAAGTCGTTGGGACACATAAATAGGGGGAACGAGCGAGACAGTAAACAAACAAAGATGATAATGCAACGAAAAGTGAGGAAGAAGGAGACAAGTCCCTGAAATCGATGAACATAAGTTCTGTGAAATCGTGGACGAGAGAGAATAAAGACCATCCAACCTGGTCGAAATGTGAGTAAGGAAAGAATTTTGCACAGGTCAAACGGGAGGAAGAAGGAGTCAAGTCCCTGAAATCGATGAACTTAAGTTCTGTGAAATCGTGGATGAGAGAGAATAAAGACCATCCAACCTATATATATCATCATCATCATCATTTCACTTTTCCACTTTTCTCTGCTTGCAAGGGTGGGACAGGAACTGATTCTGGCTTGATTTCTACAGTTGAATGCCCTTCCTAACACCAACCTCATTTACAGTGAGTGCTGGGTGCTTTTTTGCCGTGGCACCTCCACGACCACTTTGCAGTGGAGTGATATGGACCCCAGTCCCTATCATCTCATTTCTACAGCTGAGTAAACTGGAGCAATGTGAAATAAAGTGTCTTGCTCAAGGAAACAACACATCACCCGGTCTGAGAATTGAACTCACAACCTTTCGATTGCAAGGCCAATGCTCTAACCACTAACCCATGTGCCTCCATATATATATATATATATATATATATATATATATATATATATATATATATAAAACATGAGAAGAAAGAAGAATACTGCGTGGTTGCACATGGGTTACATATGAAAAAATTAGTCCCTGGTCAGTGATTTGCCAACCATATTTCATCGCATTAAAAATCATATACCTCAGGTTGGTGCGAGCAATAACTAAAAAAAGCTATTGGGACAAGTAAATCGCGTAAAGCGGGTGAGACAAGTAAACAACACATATATATATATATATATATATATATATATATATATATATATATATATATATATATATATATATATATATATATGAAAAGTATAGAAATTATTTTGTAGCAAGAAGCCAACAGTATTTCATAATATATAGTATTTCATAATATATAAGTGACTATAGCGTCAAAATGGAAAAATAGTTAACGTAAGATGTGGGAAAATAATTCAAACTCAATTCAAAAAGAATCAGGATATAGATTCATCCACAGAATTTGGTGAAATCCAGGGAAAAATCAATAGAGCCTTAACTCAGAATAAAATAAAGTTTAAAATACTCATCCTTCAATTTGGAAAAACTACAAATGCTCTGTATAGTCTTAAAAACTATTTCACGAAACTTTCAGTGGGGATGGTCACGGTTGGAATCGATCATCATTATATATATATATATATATATATATATACGTGTGACAAGAATCTTGCTTCCCAACCACATATTTCCGGGTTCAGTCCCACTGCCTGGGCCGACCAAAGTCCTGTGAGTGGATTTGATAGAACGAAACTAAAAGCCCCTTGTTTATATGTCTGTGTGTGTCTTTGCGTTTGTGTTTGCCCACCAATGCTTGTTTGGTTTGTTGACGTCCCCATAACTTACCAAGGTGATGCCCCAGCATGGGCGTAGTCCAGAGACAGAAAAAAAGTAAAGTATATATGTGTGTGTGTGTGTAGAAGAGGGGTCTCAAACTCAAGGACACAAAAGGGCCATTACGTCCTGGAGGAGAGGCACAGTGGGCCAAACGTGGCGGTGGGTAGAGGAGGGAGCAGCCATTGGTGTTAGCATTGCAGGCAACATAGCTAACCTATTCATGGTATGGTGGGACAGTAGACTTAAACTTAAAGAACAATTAGAAGACCCCTTAACCCTGATAATGTACTCCCGCTACGTTGATGATATAAACATCGTAGTTAAAACACCCCCACTAGAGAACAGTCAGCAATTAGAGAAAAACAATGGAAAGCATCCAGCAAATAGCTAACTCCATCCACCAGAGTATTAGAGTTACTATAGACTACCCAAGCAAATAGCTAACTCCATCCACCAGAGTATTAGAGTTACTATAGACTACCCAAGCAAACACCCCAACCATCGATTACCCGTACTAGACACAGAGCTCTGGTTAGATACCATTAATAACAAAAAACAAATCCTCCATTCCCATTATGCCAAACCCATGACTTCCAAATATCTGATCCACTGAAACTCAGCTGTTTCGGACCATACCAAAATCAACATACTGATTGCGGATTTGGTACGGGTGATGAGAAACGTGTCCCGCATGTGCAACCCCAAAGAACTAGAGAGACACATACAACACTTCATCCACCGTATGCAGTTCTCTGGTTACAATCAGAGAGATAAAATCAGAGTATATAGAGGAGCCAGAACCAAATGGGAAAAAATGGTAAATAATGACACAAATGGGACCTGCCCCTTGTATAGGAGCAAATTTTGGAATAGAATAGAAAGAACTAGGAATAAGGCTAATAGAATAAACTCATGATATGATAGCAATTAATACCAGAGTGTAATGTTCATCGATACAACCCCTAGAGGTGAATTAGCTTACAAATTTAGAAGGGCCCTAGATAAACATAAACTCAATATTAAGATAGTAGAAAGACCAGGTACCTCCATAAAAACACTTATTAGTAAGACATACCCTTTTCAAAGACCTCCCTGTATAGATAAAAAATGTATAATCTGTAAATTAAGCCCCCATATTAACTGTAAAACTAGAAATGTAGTATATTGCATAAGATATACCGAAGGACAATGTAGAGATAAAAATATAGTGTACATAGGTGAGACAGCTCGTAGTATAGGGGAACGGATAAATGAACACTGGCGAGACCTTCAAGATAGTAAAGAATCATCTGTACTCTACCAACATGCTAAAATAAAACATAAGGGTAAATTAGAGAACAGAAATAAAAATAGAATCTACACACAGAAAAGACGCAATGTTTAGACAAATCACAGAGGCAATAAACATAAATGAACTCCAACCAAAATTAAATAGAAAACATGAGTGGAACAGCAACATCACAACTTACAATTAAGGACAGAATGAAAACACACACGCACATAGAACAAACAACCAACCAGTAACATGTAAATAAACAAATAGATAAACAAATATAAACACACACAGACACCCGGATGTGGCACATGCGCAGACTGAGCACACAGCACACACACAGAAACAAGATGGCGTAGGACAGAACAAAGGAGAGGCACAAAAACAAAGAAAAGAATCCCCAGTCACTGAAGAGGTCACAGAATGTGTGACGAAAGAACTTTGACAATATATAAACAACCATCTGGTTGTGGAACCAACCAACCAACCGGAAATTTATAAATTCTTAAATTTATAAATTTATTATAATAAATTGAAGTGAAAGCAACTGGTACGTGTGTTTCTTATTGGCAACATGACCCTCCCAAAGTATAACAATATATATATATATATATATATATATATATATATATATATATATATATATATACACATACACATAAGGAGGTATTCTATTTAAAGAAAGTGTTGACACACATACATACAATTATATATATATATATATATAAGACATCATTCTCATTAGAAATATTACAAGCTGTACTTCACTAAAAAACCTCATTAAGACACTACAGTGAAAGTATTGCCTATATTCTTATAATGAGCAATATAATTAAAGGTCACTCTAATATATTAACATTGAGCTGCAGGCATGACTGTGTGAGTTAGTAGTTTGTTTGATAACCATGTAGTTTGGGGTTCTATTCCACAACATAGCATTCAGTGCATGCATCTTAGAGTACAGTTATATCATCATTTTATGTCCACTTTTCCCTGCTTGCAAGGGTAGGACGGGTCCTATTCAGCACAGCATCTCTCCACTTGTCACGGTCCTTCGTCATCTAATTATATATATGTAATTAGCATATTACAACTGTTTCAATATCAATCAGCTTAGAGTAGAATCTTATTGACCAGGCCCCCCTCCCCCGACTCTTTCTTGATATCTCATCAAATATAGTTTATTTGTGCCAAAACAGATTTCTGATGTGATGTCCAGGCAACTGTCAGCATTTCTAAACATACCCCCTCCCCTCACACACCTCGTATGTATATATATGTATGGATGTATAGACGTATGTATGGATGTCTAGACGTATGTATGTGTATGTATATATATATAGAAGTTGATGGAAACCGCGGAGTGGGGAGACCCAAGATGACTTGGGATGAGGTGATAAAAGCCGACCTTACCCAACTACACCTCTCAAAGTCAATGACACACGACCGTGACTTCTGGCGTCACGCAGTAATACAGGGTACCCGACCTCCCATGGGTACATGCTGAAGCATATAAACAATATGCCCCCCCCCCCCACCGCAAGGTGGCCGTGGAGGTGCCACGGCAAAAAAGCACCCAGCCCACACTGTAAAGTGGACGTGTAGGCGCCACGAAAAAGCACCCAGCACTCACTGTAAATGAGGTTGGTGTTAGGAAGGGCATCCAGCTGTAGAAATCAAGCCAGATCAGTTCCTGTATGAGCAAGGCATGGTCAGCCGACCAGACACTGCCCACAACAGGACAACCCGTCTAACCCATGCTAGCGTGGAAGAACGGACGTAAAACGGTGATGATGATGATGATGATGATATATACATCATCATCATCATCATCATCAGGTTTAGCATCCGTGTTCCACGCTTGCATGGGTTTGGACGGGGGTTTTCCCACTTGAGGCAAGAGTGGTTGTCTTGCTCGCATAGGACTGTCTGGCGGGTTTTCTACAGTTGGATGCCCTTCCTAACACCAACCACATTTACAGTGTGGGGCTGGGAGGTTTTTACCGTGTTGCCTACACGGCCACATTACAGCGTGGACTGTCTGGCGGGTTTTCTACAGCTGGATGCCCTTCCTAACACCAACCACATTTACAGTGTGGGGCTGGGAGGTTTTTACCGTGTTGCCTACACGGCCACATTTACAGCGTGGACTGTGTGTTTTTTTGTCGTGACACCTACACGATCTCATTTGTTTCGGCCTGGATGTTGTGGGACCAACATAACTGTACATTGAAAGGGGCGGTGTGGATGGGGTGGAGGTGGTGGGACGGGGGGGTGTTTTGATAGAGATGCCTACTGACTGTAGTAGGTTTTTACTTTGTATTTAGGTAAGGCGGGTCTTCTCTATTACTGAGTACCGCCAAAGGTCTCGGTCCAGTGACATTGTCTTGGAGAGGTGTAAGCGTGTGAGGTCGGAATTTATCAGCTCGTCCCATGTTTTTCTGGGTCTGCCTACTCCGTGGCTACCGTCTATCTTTATTGCCCTGCACTTTGTTATACAGCTGTCGTCTTTCATGCGCATCACGTGACCATACCAACGTAGCCTTCTCTCGAGTAAACAACATCTGATCCCTCTTATTTCTAATTTTTTCCTTAGTTCGTTTATGCTTTGCCGTTCACGTATATTACTATTGCACATCCAGCGGAGCATGCAAGCTTCGTTCCTCTCTAGTCTGCGTATATCCTCTGCACACAATGCCCAGGTCTCACTGCCATGCAGCATTGCTGTTCGTATGCAGGCATCGTATAACCTGCCTTTCATTTTTAGGGAGAACCCTCTAGCGGCTAATAGTGGTATAAGCTCTCTGAACTTTTTCCATCCAGTTCTGACTCTAGCTACTGTACTTTCAGAGCACCCTCCCCCACTGCTGATTTTGTCACCCAGGTAACGGAAGCTGTCCACTATTTCTATAGAACCCTCTGCGCAGTTGAAGGAGCTAGTATTTTGTGGGCACTTGCTGCTACTTATTGCACCAGAGCACCGGCCACATGTAAAATCTATGTTCTTAGTTAGCTTACCTGTGATCCCACTACATCTTTTATGCACCCATACTTTGCATTTGGGACATAAAATGGAGTTTCTACCTACGCCTTTCCTACACACTGAGCATGGCCATTTCCCAGATGGGACTGCCGCCATATTTTCTTTCCTACAAACTAGAACTTTAGTCTTAGCCAGGTTAATTTTAAGGCCTTTTGATTCTAGGCCGTGCTTCCATGTTTGGAATTTCTTCTCTAGTTCGGTCATTGATTCAGCTATGAGCGTTAGATCATCTGCGTATAGGAGTTCCCATGGGCAGCCGGTCTTGAACTCCTCTGTTATAGCCTGAAGGGCAATAATAAATAGTAGGGGGCTAAGAACAGAGCCCTGATGGACACCAACTTTTACGCTAAACTCTTCACTATATTCGTTGTTAATTCTAACCTTACTGACTGTTTCTTTATACATGGCTTGTATAGCTCTCACAAGCCATTCGTCAACACCTAGTTTTCTAAGAGACCACCAGATAATGGAACGGGGGACTCTGTCGAAGGCTTTCTCCAAGTCGACGAAAGCTAAGTATAGGGGTTTACTTTTAGCTAGGTACTTCTCCTGTAGTTGTCGTACAATGAAAAGAGCGTCTGTGGTACTTTTGCCTGACACAAACCCGAACTGCATTTCATCTAGATCAATTCTCTCTCTGATTAGTTGCGCTATTACTTTTTCCCTGACCTTCATGACCTGGTCGATTAATTTAATGCCTCTATAGTTACTCCTATCTAGGGCATCTCCTTTTCCCTTATAGCAGTTAACGATGATGCTGCTACGCCAGTCCTTCGGAACAACCCCATTCTGTACGACTTGGTTAACTATCCGGGTGACCATGGTGTGTCCCACCGAACCAGATGCCTTCAGCATCTCAGCAACTATTTCCAAAGGACCAGCCGCCTTACCCGTCTTCATATCTTTGATTGCCTTGCTTATTGTACTACCCTGGAGTAACACTGCTGGTCCCTCTATTGGGTCGATGTGGGGGAGACTGTCTTTCTCCCATTTGTTCTCCTCATTTGGTATGTATAAGTTACATTAGGAAACGCTGCCATAATGACTAATAGTGGATAAACTACATGACCCCACTCCTCTAACATGATGAGAGTTATTTTCAGGGAGTCTCTTTATAAATTGGAGTGGAGCGGGTGGTGGGGAGAAGAGGAACAGGTGGTGGTGAAATGAGCAGGTGTTGGAGAGGGGAGGTGGTGGTGGGGAGGAATTTTAGATGATAAACATTTAACAAGAAATGTAATGAGGAACTACAGAAGGTAATAAATGAAATAAAATATTGATGAGGGGAGGAGAGATGTGTGGGAAAGAGAGATGAGGGGAGGAGAGTGTGGGAGAGAGAGATGAGGGGAGGAGAGTGTGGGAGAGAGAGATGAGGGGAGGAGAGTGTGGGAGAGAGAGATGAGGGGAGGAGAGTGTGGGAGAGAGAGATGAGGGGAGGAGAGTGTGGGAGAGAGAGATGAGGAGAGGAGAGTGTGGGAGAAGAGAGTGTGGGAGAGAGAGATGAGGAGAGGAGAGTGTGGGAGAGAGAGATGAGGAGAGGAGAGTGTGGGAGAGAGAGAGAGTTCCCTCTCCTCTAATGGTGGCGTCACTGACAAACAAGTAGAATATACTTTTATATATTGGAGACAGACAGAAGGAAGAAAAGTGGAGTAGGAGAAGGTGGGGACAAAGAGAAGGTAGAGAACGAGGAGAAGACTTAGTGATATTATGTTGACTTAATCATTATTGAGTAAAAATGAGACTTGTTTTTAAAAGGTGCTTGAAACAAGAGAATGAAGGCATAGAACTGCCAAACAGAATGGGGACCCCCTTCTCTTTAGTATTGACTGTAAATAGAGAATGAAGGCATAGAACTGCCAAACAGAATAGGGGCCACCCCCACCCCCAATATTGTGTTTAAAAAGACAAGTTCATGAAGGTTCAAAATAATTACTGGATCAACTGACACTGAAAGTAAAATATATATACTAGCACAGTAGCCGTGGCATCAATAATTATAACAGTAACATTGAATGTATTTAATTTTTGGAGTCCTGGATTGGTATGCCATCTATACAAGAATCACTGGATATATGAATAATTATACGAACTAGGACATTTCCGTTTTGATGAATTAATGGTTTGCATAAAAGAAACCCTATAGTTTATGCTACTTACTGAAATTTGGAAGTGATTAATGATAAAAATGATATTTTAATGATTTATTTCTAGGATATAATTTAATTAACAATTATCAGGGACATATAAAGGGTTAGAACCCAGGCCCTTGTGATTGGAAAGAAAACTTATTGTAGCAACATGACTGAGACAGGAAATACATTGTGTACCCTATGTCTGTATGTTTGTGTGTAAATTTTAAAGAGTTACAGACAAATATATATATATATATACACATACACATGGCATATTATTATGGCTTATAGGTGCAGCCATGAGAATGTTGGTAAGAAATTCACTTCACAGACAAGTCTCTCTCTCTCCTCTACAAATAATGACTTTGAGCCCACATTGTACAAAAATGCATGTAATACATGAATGACTGTGTTGTTTAGAAGTCTGCTAAACAATCACAGGGTTTGTGGTTGAGACCCATCTTAGGTAAGGGTCACCTAATTTAACCTCCCAATTCTTTGTGAGTAAAATTTGGTAGAAGGAAACTGTGCATAAGCCTATTGTGTATGCTTTATATATATATATATATATATATATATATATATATATATATATACATGGAGGCACATGGCTTAGTGGTTAGAGCATTGGCCTTGCAATCGAAAGGTTGTGAGTTTAATTCTCAGACCGGGTGATGTGTTGTTTCCTTGAGCAAGACACTTTATTTCACACTGCTCCAGTTTACTCAGCTGTAGAAATGAGATGATAGGGACTGGGGTCCCCATCATTCCACTGTAAATGAGGTTGGTGTTAGGAAGGGCATCCAGCTGTAGAAATCAAGCCAGAATCAGTTCCCGTCCCACCCTTGCAAGCAGGGAAAAAGCGGACGTAAAATGAAATGATGATGAAATGATATATATAAAATGCACACAATGCAGATCCTGGGTACACAAGGGATGTAGTGGGATAGCAGGCAAACTAACAGGTAGGGAGAAATACGTATGCAGTGGATGTACAGGGAAATTAGACAGTAGAAGTCACATTGATAGACACATTTCTCAAATGTAGGCGGGTGCTATAGTGTGGTGGATAGCTTCCGGTACCTAGGAAATCAGATTAGCATGGGAGGGGGGGGGGGGGGGGTTCCGAGGCCATAGTATCTAGAATAAGGACGAGTTGGAAGAAGTTTAGGGAGCTGCTTCCTCTGCTGATGAAGAAAGGTTTCTCCCTGCATACGAAAGGCCAGTTATATGAGGAGCACGATGCTGCATGGTAATGAGACATGGGCAGCAACTGCAGAGGATATGCGACGGCTGGAGAGAAATGAGACAAGCATGCTCCGTTGGATGTGCAATGCCAATGTGCGTAAACGACCCAGCATGAATGTGTTGAGAGAGAAACTGTGTCTGAGAGAGATAGAAAGTAGTGTACGAGAGAGGAGACTGCGGTGGTATGGACATGTGATGCGCATGGAGGATGACCGATGGGTGAAGAAGTGCCAGTTGAAGGAAGACGTGGTAGAGGTAGACCACGAAAAATATGGGCGGAGGTGGTGAGAACAGACCTCAGATCACTGAAGCTCACGGTGGAGATGACAAAGGACCGTGACAAGTGGAGAGATGCTATGCTGAATAAGACCCGTCCCACCCTTGCAAGCAGGGAAGAGCGGACGTAAAATGATGATGAAGTGATATATATATTGTTGTTTCCTTGAACTATATATATATTATATATATATATATATATAAATGAAAAGTATAGAAATTGTTGTAGCGAGAAGCTAACAGTATTCCATATTATATATATATATATATATATATATATATAATATAGTTCAAGGAAACAACAAAACAAAGGTACAAAAATATATGTTTTGAACAATGAAAATAAAACAAAATGTGAATATTGGTGTTTAATTAGTTCAGTGTTTTGTGATCATTACAGAAGGTTGATTGATTGTAATAAATTGGTATATAGACTAATTGATACTGGCTATGCCACCAAATATTATAATTAATCTCAATATTCTAGACCTATCTCACCATCAGAAACATTTGTTTCTAAGGAAAATGGTGAAATAGATTTAGAGACTACTAGCAGTAAAGCCCGGCGTTGCTCGGGGTCGCTCAGTAGCTGTGTTAAAGTTACAATGTTAAGTTTCTTTTTTGGCTTAAAAACTGTAGTGTCTACTGTGCAGACTTGCATGTGGTGTTTTTGATTAATATTCCCTCAACCAACAATATGCCTTATGAAGTTAAGAAAACATAACGATAACCCGAATGTTATAACAAAAGAGGATGCTGGGGATAAAAACTGCACTGGTTATTTATTAACAAAGATCGAAAATGTAAACACTGCAACGCAGAGAAAAACAACGTAAGACGCTCAATGTAAACAGAACAAAGGGAAATAACTTGTCACTTACGCTCAAAAATCGATACATTAGATTCGATTTCGTCATATAGGGTGGGTCAATTTGAAATATTTTTTTTCCGATGTCTTCGCTAGGGCTCAATGTACAAGTATAGCAATTTCGGTGCAATTCCGTCAGAGATTCTAAGAGGAGATGTGTGCCAAAAATCGATAGACAGACAGACAACCACAGCTTTATATATATAGATAAGATAAATGTGATGGCATAAGCAGTATCAATTAGTCAATGTATCAATTTATTACAATCAATCAACCTTCTGTAATGATCATAAAACACTGAACTAATTAAACATCAATATTCACCTTTTGTTTTATTTTCATTGTTCAAAACATATATTTATGATTCTGTAGCTTGTTTAGAATCTACAACAGAATCTTATACGAGGAAAGACTACTACAATAACGCTCATCTCCTCATCTCATTGGAATTATTTCTTCAAGACTACATGGAGTTTTAACATTATTGGCACTACCTTATAACAGGCAGATACCAGTGTGTGTGTGTATATATATTATCCGTAGTCTTCTAAATAAGCAGTGTTTTAAACTCTTAGTTATGCCAGTCTAAAATTCAAATTCTCCGTTTTCCTCTCTGATTTTCAATTATTCATATGTTTTTAATATGTCTCAATCTGTTGGACCCTTCCTAAAACCTAACCTTCTAGTATTGTTATTAAATAAATATTCTAGAACCTTCCTGCATCTCGCTCCCTACTTTGTAAACACTTTGCTCCTTCTCTCATACCCCCCGCCTGATCGCAAGTATAAAATAAATCTTGCTAGTTCCCAAGGACAGAATTTATCTATCCAATCTATCTTACAGGCGATCTGTCGATTTTGAGAATGTAAGCAATACTTGTCTTTTCTTCTATCCGTAGTCTTCTAAATAAGCAGTGTTTTAAACTCTTATTTATGCCAGTCTAAAATTCAAATTCTCCGTTTTCCTCTCTGATTTTCAATTATTATTTTACATGTTTTTAATGTCTCAATCTGTTGGACCCTTCCTAAAAACTAACCTTCTCCTAAAGTTACCCCCCCCCCCCCCCACACACACACACCAGCATTGCTATATGGTCCAATCAGAACTCAACAGCTTTAGTAAGTTCTCTAACAAATCAGTATAGCAAAGCTACCACCTCGGTTACTACTCCTTAAGTTTAGACCTGTTTGAAGGGTTGACTGCGGAAATTTGAAAAGTCTAAGCACTCAATGACAATGTCACAGATAAAGATAAATTCACCTCCCGCTGCAAGACGTGAATACAAGAACTCCCCTTTATTTTAGACACGGATGACCAACAAAATTCCGTCTCCTACACCCCTCCCTGCTCCTCCAACCCATCCATCCCACCCATCCAACTTCAGAGTTGGTACCATGAACGTAGGCACATTGAAAGGCCGCTCAAATGAGGTTGTAGAGATGCTTGAACGTAAAGAAGTTGATGTTTGTTGTATTCAAGAGACTAGGTGGAGAGGGGGGTCTGCCAGATTCATCGTTGGTAAAAAACGATGCTATAAACTTTTCTGGGTGGGAAACGACAACGGACTGGGTGGAGTAGGAATTATGTTAGCTGCAAAATGGGTAGATAAGGTAATCGACGTAAATAGAGTGAATGACAGAATAATTAAAATAAGGCTAGTTCTAAATAAAACTACTGTGACAATAATATCTGCTTATGCACCCCAATCTGGTCTACTTGACGTTATAAAGGACAGGTTCTATGAGACGCTAATGCACACTACCTCCCAAATAACCGACAGCGATGACCTAATTATTGCTGGCGATCTAAACGGTCATGTTAGACAACATAGTGATGGCTATGATAGAATCCATGGAGGCTATGGGGTTGGAAATAGAAATGAGGAAGGCTTCAGAATCCTGGAATTCTGTGACGCCAATAACCTAACTATCTGTAACACAAACTTCAAAAAACGTGAAAACCACTTGATCACCTATAGATCAGGGGAACACGCCAGCCAGATAGATTATATCCTTACTAGAAGACGGGACAAAGTGTCTGTTGTAAACACTAAATCTCTCCCCCTGTGAAGAATGCACCTCTCAACATAGCCTAGTAGTTAGTGATCTCATAGTCAGGAATAGACGTACTCGACGATAGAGGAGGCCTACCTTGAGGAGAAGAATATGGAAGTTGAAGGATCCCATAGCCAGTGACAAATTTAAAAGCTTATTACTTGATACCTTTGACAATAAGGAAGAGCAATTAGAGACGTGCAATATAGAGGAACAGTGGCAATTCTTGAAAGTGAACCTGCTGAAAGCAACGGATGAAATCTGTGGCTGGAGCAGACCTATTGGCAGGAGGAGAGTAACTTGGTGGTGGAACAGTAAGGTAGAAGAGACAATCAAGGCCAAAAAGCAGGCTTGGAAAGTATGGCAGGATGGGGGAAGTAGAGAGCACTATCAAGTGGCCAGGAGAAAAGCTAGGAGACAAGTGCACCTTGCAAAAAGGGAAGCAGAGGATAGAAAGTTCAAGCATGTTCTACAACGCGAGGACCAAAAACACGAGGTGTTTAGGATTGCTAGGCAATGTGTCAAGGAAAACCGTGATATTGTCAGGGAGAAGTGTGTCCATAATGATAACGGTGTACTTGCCCTCACTGATGCTGATAAGAAGATAGCCTGGAAGTGTCATTATGAGAGACTATTAAATGAGTAGAATAAATGGGAAAAAGATAGTCTGTCCGAAATCGATCCAATAGAAGGACCAGCGGTGCAAGTTAAAGGTAGTATAATAAGTAAGGCAATCAAAGATATGAAGACAGGCAAGGCAGCTGGGCCTTCGGAGATAGTTGCTGAGATGTTGAAGGCATCTGGAATGGTGGGACATACTATGGTCACCCGTATAGTTAACCAAGTAATACAGAATGGGGTCATACCAAAAGACTGGCGTAGCAGCATCATCATTAATTGCTACAAGGGTAAAGGAGATGCTCTAGATAGAGGAAACTATAGAGGCATTAAGTTAGTTGACCAGGTCATGAAGGTCACAGAAATAGTTATAGCGCAACTAATCAGAGAGCAAATTGATCTAGATGAAATGCAGTTTGGGTTTGTGTCAGGTAAAAGTACCACAGACGCTCTTTTCCTTGTACGACAACTACAAGAGAAGTACCTAGCTAAAAGTAAACCCGCTACTTAGCTTTTTGTAGACCTGGAAAAAGCCTTTGACAGAGTCCCACGCTCCATTATCTGGTGTGCTCTTAGAAAACTAGGTGTAGATGAATGGCTTGTGAGAGCTATACAAACTATGTATAATGAAACAGTCAGTAAGGTTAGAATTAACAATGAATATTGTGAAGAATTTAGTGTAAAAGTTGGTGTTCAACAAGGCTCTGTTCTTAGCCCCCTCCTATTTATTATTGCCCTTCAGGCTATAACAGAGGAGTTCAAGACCGGCTGCCCATGGGAACTCCTATACGCAGATGATCTAACGCTCATAGCTGAATCAATGGCTGAACTAGAAAAGAAATTCCAAACATGGAAGCATGGCCTAGAATCAAAAGGCCTTAAAGTTAACTTGTCTAAAACTAAAGTTGTAGTTTGTAGAAAGGAATATAAGGCACAGGTACCTTCAGGGAAATGGCCTTGCTCAGTGTGTAGGAAAGGAGTAGGCAGAAATTCAATTTTATGTCCCAAATGCAAAGTATGGGTACATAAAAGATGTAGTGGGATCACAGGTAAACTATCTAAGAACGTAGACTTTATTTGTGGCCGATACTCAGGTGCAATAAGTAGCAAGTGTCCACAGGATACTAGCCCCTTCTATTGCCCAGATGGTTCTATAGAAATAGTAGACACTTTCCGTTACCTGGGTGACGAAATCAGCAGTGGTGGAGGGTGTTCTGAAAGTACAGTAGCCAGAGTCAGAACGGGATGGAAAAAGTTCAGAGAGCTTTTACTGCTGTTGGCCACAAAAGGTTTCTCTCTAAAAATGAAAGGCAGATTGTATGATGCTTGTATACAAACAGTAATGCTACATGGCAGTGAGACATGGGCATTGTGTGCAGAGGACCTGTGTAGACTGGAAAGGAATGAATCATGCATGCTCCGTTGGATGTGTAATAGTAATATACGTGAACGGCAAAGCATAAATGAACTAAGTGAGAAATTAGGAATAAGAGGGATCAGATGCTGTTTACTCGAGAGAAGACTATGTTGGTATGGCCACGTGATGCGCATGAAATATGACAGCTGTATAAAAAAGTGCAGGGCGATCAAAATTGATGGTAGTTACGGAGTAGGTAGACCCAGAAAAACCTGGGACGATCTGATAAATTCCAACCTCACACACTCGCACCTCTCTAAGACAATGCCACTGGACCGAGATCTTTGGCGCTACACAGTAATACAGAAGACCCGCCTTGCCTATGTACATAGCGAAACCTACAGTCAGTAGGCACCTCTTAAACAAATATACACCCCAACCCACTACCCTATCCTCCTACTCCCACGAAGACCACCCTCTCTCTATAAAGTTGGTACCACAACATCCAGTCCAAATAAATGAGATAAATGAGATTGTGTAGGTGTCACGAGAAAAAACACACAGTCCACGCTGTAATGTGGCCATGTAGGTAACACGGTAAAATGTTCCCAGTTCCACACTGTAAATGTGGTTGGTGTTAGTAAGGGCATCCAACCGTAGATAACCTGCCAGATAGTCCTATATGAGCGAGACACGGTCACCTGACCAACCTTGCCTCAAGTGGGACAACTTCCGTCTAACCCATGCTAGCGTGGAAAATGGACGTTAAACGAAGATGATGATGATATATATACATACGCACAGTGGTTCACAAACTTAACTCGTTGCTGAAGGTTGTTTGTCACCCGAAATGTTGAGAGAGAAATACAGTGAGAGAGAGAGAAACAGTGTGGGTGAAAGGCAGATAGATATCACCATAGTAACTAACTATACAGCAAGTAAAACTTTCCTGCTGATACTCCCAGCTTGTTGCCAACAATTGATGCCAGCTTGCGTGTTCATTATTGAGACACCACCTGTGAACCGAGACGTTTTAAGTTTGGAAAAATTGTTCATGAACCGATTTGTTCATAAGAGGGATTTGTGAACCAAGCTTCCACTCTAAATAAAATTTAAATTTTAAAAAAAAATATATTGTGACATCTGTATAATGTGTCTATATACCCATCCAAAAAACACCATCATGTATCTCAATTCTTGAGATAATTGGTGTCAGTATTGTAGACTGCACTTTACACAGCCTGGAATCGGTGAAGGAATACTAATGAAGTGTGACAAAAATGCCATTATAAACCACCAGTTAAATGTTGGAAGGAAGGTCACATTTATTAGTCATTCCACAAACATCTTATATTTTCTTCACAGATTGTAAGAATTAATAACCGATTCTTAACATGACAGAACTCACCAGATTAATAAACACAGAAAAAAACTGACAGACAAAAGTTTTCACATGGTTGTCCATCTTTGTTTAACCCTTTCATTACCATATTTCTAAAGAAAGACACTACCTATGTCATTAACCCTTTCATTACCATATTTCTAATGGAGTAAATACACTGTCTATGTCATTAACCCTTTCATTACCATATTTCTAATGAATGACACCACCTATGTATATATTCCAGTTTTTAGAATAGATATGCAATATGCATGTCGTAAGAGGCGACTAAAAAGGTTGCCACCAGGAAGGGCATCTGTTAAACTAGACAGTTTCGAATCCTCCCACCCAACTCGTGTGCATGAAAATGATCCCAAACATACATATCTTTCATTATGAAATAACGACCCCCCCCCCCCCCCCCCCCCCCATACACACACCTTCATCACAAACAAACTCAATGAAAGTATGAACAGCAACATAAAACCTTCATTAATTCCTAAACAACTTCTAAATAACTGAAGCAACAAAGAAATAAACAAGAAATAAAGGTTTTGTTAAAACTGGTCAGGTTGATATTTTGGAGGGAAATATTCTGATTGGTTAAAAAGATGATAATTATATTAATTGTGTCTTTCAAGCATTCATTAATCAATTAGCTACACTGAACTATTATAACGAGTTGATATATGAATATTTATGTCTTTTGTTTAGTGTTTGTTTTGTATTAATAAAGCAGTTACATACATACACCACAGCACACATACATACACCACAGCACACATACATACACCACAGCACACATACATACACCACAGCACACACACAAACACCACACATATACCACCTACACATACAAACACCACACATAAATATACAAACATCACACCACACACACACACCATCTTATTAAATCCACTTTGTATGTTGGTATGGGTTGGCTGGGTTGTTATGGTCTGATCTGAAACAAGTCAGAGAGAAACCACACTTTGCTCATAGGTTCCATATTTTGGCATGGTTTCTAATGTTAGTCACTTTTCAGAGTGTACTGGGTGTAATTTATATTGTGACACCAGTGCTACCACTTTACAGAGTGTACTGGGTGTAATTTATATTGTGATACTAACACTAGCTCTTTACAGAGTGTACTGGGTGTAATTTATATTGTGATACCAGTGCTACCACTTTACAGAGTGTACTGGGTACAATAAAGAGGTATTTAAACAAATGCTTTAATAACTCTTCTAATTCGTTGTCCCAAATCTCAGAGCAGGCAATAGTAGGCCCTTGTGGGTTTTACTTAAGCTGTGAAGGTGAACAACTGATGGAAATTGAAGTATTTCTGGTCCCTGAAGTGGAAATTTATTATTTGGGATGTAGTTATTAGAAATGCCATATATGTATTGGTCACCAGTGGAAAGAGATTAATTCTATTACCAGGAATGTGATATAATTAGATGAAAGAATCAAAACTCAAGTGACACAACACTAATAATAGTTAAACAATCTAGAATTCTTTATCTAAAAATAAACTTTACTTTACAGAACATTTCTCTCTAGTTTTAATTATCTCAAGTTAAACTTTCTGTTTTCCACTAAATATATATTGTCTTAGATTTAACCCTTTCATACCAAACTGACTAAAACCAGCTCATTCTATTAAACAAAACCACTAATTTTAAAGGATACTTATAAAAATTATCATCATCATTTAACTTTCAATATTTTATATAAGAAATATATGCGAAGTAATGAAATAATAATTTTAGAAAATGCCTCAAAAGTCTTCATTAATTAATTGAAATAGAGTGTATTTCATTAGAAATATGGTTATGAAAGGATACAAGAGAAGCTGAAACCATAGAGGGTTCACTTCATACAAACCTGTTAATTTTAAAGCGTTTATATTCATATAAAAACCTATCATAACTTATGTAAGAAGCTTAATAATGAGAAAGTTAAATCCCTCCAAATTCTTAATTATTTGCAAAATTATTTGAAAACCATAAACTGTCTATCATTAAAAATATCCTAACAAAATGATTGACATAGATGTCATTTATTAGAAATATGGTAATGAAAGGGTTAATGACATAGGCAGTGCCTTTCATTAGAAATATGGTAATGAAAGGGTTAATGACATAGGCAGTGTCTTTCATTAGAAATATGATAATGAAAGGGTTAAAGACATAGGTAGTGTCTTTCATTAGAAATATGGTAATGAAAGGGTTAAAGACATAGACAGTGTCTTTCATTAGAAATAGGGTAATGAAAGGGTTAAAGACATAGGTAGTGTCTTTCATTATAAATATGGTAATGAAAGGGTTAATGACATAGGTAGTGTCTTTCATTATAAATATGGTAATGAAACGGTTAATGAAAGGGTTAAAGACATAGACAGTGTCTTTCATTAGAAATATGGTAATGAAAGGGTTAAAACTAAATCTAAAAAAACAAATAAAAGCTAGAAAGTCAATAAATAGATTTTAAAAAAAACAAACTATTTTTAGAATCCATCACGACAGATGTTAGTTGCCACACAGACACACACACACATACATACACACGTCAGATATACACAGAGAGACTCAAATTTATCGAATCTATTTCAGTAAATAGTAGGAAATAACAAATGCTGTTAATATTTCAGGATCAATATATATAAAATAACAGTAGTAGTAATAGTTGTAATAATAGTGGTGGTGGTAGTAGTAGTAGTAGTATTTGTAGTAAAAAACTGATTAGATAGATGTGAGCTATTGTATGGGGGTGGGATATGAGTGGATGTGTGTGACAAACAACCTTTACACTTGATTAAATAACAACTGTATATAAACACTAACATGATTTATATTGATTTCTCATTGAGTAACAAGACCAGCAAAATAGGAGGGGGTAGTAGGCCAAGTTGATTAAATCAACCCCAGTACTTGACTGGTAAATTATTTTATCAACCCTGAAAGGATGAAAGGCAAAGTTGACTTCGGCAGGATTTGACATCAGAATGTGACAAGCCAGAACAAATACCACAATGACAATTTTATCTGATGCTCTACCAATTCTGCCAATCCACCGCCATAATATGGATGTCTGATTTAGGTAGATACAAGGATGAAAATATAGGAGGGGAAGCATCAAACATGTAGAGTAATGAATAGACCAACCCCAATATCTTACTGGTGTATTATTTGATTAATCATGATGGTATTGGACAGGTTGTTACCATCTGAGACCTGACTGGTCACAGAACAATAGCTTCCATATTTAGCTTGGTTTTTATGGCAGGATGTCCTTGCTAATGCCAAACCAACAACAGATTACATTTTGTCACCAGCACTATCACTTTACAGAGTGTACTGGGTGCATTTTATTGCCATCAACACTATCACTTTACAGTGTTAGTGCCATAGTAAAATGTACTGACAAGATTTGAACTAGGGGCAAGGAGCTGATAAGAAGTAGGGGGATAGGTTTTAGAAAGCAGGGATATGTTACCCCAGCCCCATGTGGAAACTAAAATATAATAGATTGTCCTTTCCTTGTATAGCCCCTACCACTTGTACCTGAGTCAGTATTAACCCATGATAGGTTGTACCAGTTCCAACCAATAAATCCACAGTCCACAGTACTGCTAACAGAGACCACCAATGAATGGTGATGAACAGAGGTCACTCACTGTATGATGATCACAGAATCTGATGTGGATATTGTCAACCAGTCACAATTCCAACAGCAGACATCATATGTGAGGACCAGATATTAGCTCAAGCTCCAAATTGAACATGTTAATCCATGTTTACAGCGGACCACTTGACCATTTCCACCACTGGTATAACTAAACATGCTAATCCATGTTTACAGCGGACCACTTGACCATTTCCACCACTGGTATAACTAAACATGCTAATCCATGTTTACAGTGGACCACTTGACCATTTCCACCACTGGTATAACTAAACATGCTAATCCATGTTTACAGTGGACCACTTGACCATTTCCACCACTGGTATAACTAAACATGCTAATCCATGTTTACAGTGGACCACTTGACCATTTCCACCACTGGTATAACTAAACATGCTAATCCATGTTTACAGTGGACCACTTGACCATTTCCACCACTGGTATAACTAAACATGCTAATCCATGTTTACAGTGGACCACTTGACCATTTCCACCACTGGTATAACTAAACATGCTAATCCATGTTTACAGTGGACCACTTGACCATTTCCACCACTGGTATAACTAAACATGCTAATCCATGTTTACAGTGGACCACTTGACCATTTCCACCACTGGTATAACTAAACATGCTAATCCATGTTTACAGTGGACCACTTGACCATTTCCACCACTGGTATAACTAAACATGCTAATCCATGTTTACAGTGGACCACTTGACCATTTCCACCACTGGTATAACTAAACATGTTAATCCATGTTTACAGCGGACCACTTGACCATTTCCACCACTGGTATAACTAAACATGTTAATCCATGTTTACAGCGGACCACTTGACCATTTCCACCACTGGTATAACTAAACACTAAAACATTTTCTCTGATGGTCTACCAATTCTGATAATCCACCTCTCCATATCAAGCCACCAAAACTGTCTCTGGTTCTATCAAACAAAACAAATTTCCACTAACTCCATTATCAGCATCACCTTTCACCAGCTACTACTACAGCTAACACCACTAAAGCTACCAACACTACTACTACCACCACCACCACTACAGCTAACACCACTATAGCTACCAACACTACTACTATTACTACTGCTACTAACACCACTACTCTAGCTACGAACACCACTACTATAGCTACCACCACTACAGCTACCAACCTCTACTACTACTACCACCACTACAGCTACCAACACTACTACTATAGCTACGAACACCACTACTATAGCTACTAACACCACTACTATAGCTACGAACACCACTACTATAGCTACGAACACCACTACTATAGCTACTAACACCACTACTATAGCTACGAACACCACTACTATAGCTACCAACACCACTACTATAGCTACGAACACCACTACTATAGCTACGAACACCACTATTATAGCTACCAACACCACTACTATAGCTACCAACACCACTACTATAGCTACCAACACCACTACTATAGCTACCAACACCACTACTATAGCTACCAACACCACTACTATAGCTACCAACACCACTACTATAGCTACCAACACCACTACTATAGCTACCAACACCACTACTATAGCTACCAACACCACTACTATAGCTACCAACACCACTACTATAGCTACCAACACCACTACTATAGCTACCAACACCACTACTATAGCTACCAACACCACTACTATAGCTACCAACACCACTACTATAGCTACCAACACCACTACTATAGCTACCAACACCACTACTATAGCTACTCCACTACTATAGCTACAAACACCACTACTATAGCTACCAACACCACTACAATAGCTACCAACACCACTACCATAGCTACCAACACCACTACTATAGCTACCAACACCACTACTATAGCTACCAACACCACTACTATAGCTACCAACACCACTACTATAGCTACAAACACCACTACTATAGCTACAAACACCACTACTATAGCTACCAACACCACTACTATAGCTACCAACACCACTACTATAGCTTCCAACACCACTACTATAGCTACCAACACCACTACTATAGCTACTACTACCACTACTATAGCTATTAATACTACTACCACTACTACTGTGTAGTATGTGAGGAAAATAAAGATACAGAAAAATGGGGAGAAGTGTGTGGCCTGTGGAGGATGGGTGTGTCAGTGTGTGAGGCTTGTGGAGGATGGGTGTGTCAGTGTATATATATGTGTGTATATATATATATGTGTGTGTATATATATGTGTGTGTGCATATATATGTGTGTGTGTATATATGTGTGTGTGTATATATGTGTGTGTGTGTGTATATATATGTGTGTGTGTGTATATATGTGTGTGTATACATATATATATGTGTATATATATGTGTGTGTGTATATATGTGTGTGTATATATATATATGTGTGTGTGTATACATATATGTGTGTATGCATGTATATATATGTGTGTGTGTGTATACATATATGTGTGTCTATATATGTGTGTGTGTGTCTGTGTAGTAAATGTGTAATTTTTACTAATCAATCAGGAGATGAATCAATCAGTCTGCCAGGAAGAGGAGGCAGAAGGGGAGAACTACAGCCAAGGTAATGATGATGGTGGTGATGGTGGTGGTGGTTATGGTGATGATGGTGATGGTGGTGGTGATGATGATGATGATGATGATGGTGATGGTGATGGTGATGGTGGTGATGATGGTGGTGATGATGCTAAAGCTGAGATGATAAAGGTGAAAATGACTACAGCCATGATGAAGATGCTAATAAAGAAGATGATGATGATGATGAGATAATAAAGGTGAAGATGACGAAAAAGCTGATAATGATGAAGATGAAGCAAGCCAATAAATAATTGATTGACCGAACTGACCCAAGTACAGCAACACACAATCACACACACACACAAACACATATACACACACACACACATATACACACACACATGCCAGCATCCATAGCAACATTCACACACTAGCATGATTTAGCCAAGATACAAGAATACGAGAGAGAGAGAGAGAGAGAGGAAGAACAGCAGAAAGGACAAATAGTAGGAGTTGCCACCTTAACATACACACAGACAGGCCATCATACCTTTACACATACTACCACCACACCCTTACAGTCATACACACCTACACATAGACACACATGCTATCATATCCTTACACAGTCTATTATACTCTTACACATAGATCCCAATGTACCCTTAGACACACACACGCACATAGTCATACAGTCCATCATACCCTGCTAATCCATCAGGAGAGGATAGGTGCTACTATTACTACAACAGCTACTGCTACTACTAAGGTAATAGTAATAGTAGCAGCAGCAATAGTAGTAGCTATAGTAGCAGTAGTAGTAAAAATGAGTGAACGTATGTGTTGTGAAGTGTATTTCAGTGTCAGTGAGTAGACATGTCTGGAGTTTACACCAAAAACAGAAACCAATAGACAACAAACCTTTTACAGTCAGTTACAGTGAAAATCACTAATAATATCAAATATTTCAGAAATTAAAAAAGATCTAAATCTATTCTGCCACACCAAGCAAGCATGGAAAAGTAGATTTAAAATGGAGGTGTAGATATATGTGTGTGTATATATATATATAATAGTAATATTAATTGTTTCTACTTTTGGCACAAGGCCAGCAATTACCCAGTACATTACTGGTACTTTATTTTATCGACCCCGTACGGATGAAAAGCAAAGTTAACCTCGGCGGGACTTGAACTCAGACCGTAAAGGGACGTAACTATACTGGAAAGCATGGCATCCGACTCTCTACCGATACTGCCAATCCACCGCCCTATAATAGTAATATTAATGAGAGTAAGTTCTACTCATTTACTAGGTGTAATTTAGCTCAATGCAATGATAGGATCATGCAGAGCCGGTATATAGTTACAATGTGCTTATAAACCAAAATGAAAAGTTCAGTGATTGAATGCCTTGAACTTTTAATTTTGGTTTTTAAACAAATTGTAACTATATATCATATCATCATCTTCGTTTAACGTCCATTTTCCACGCTAGCATGGGTTAGACGGGAGTTGTCCCACTTGAGGCAAGGTTGGTCGGGTGACCGTGTCTCGCTCATATAGGACTATCTGGCAGGTTTTCTACGGCTGGATGCCCTTCCTAACACCAGAGATTGAACTCCTAAACAGATCACCACTGTCTCTAATATCTACCAATAGGCCACTGAGACGGTTACTTTAAAGGAACGATCGACATTCGTCAAATCGGACTGAGGAAACAATGTTTCCATTGGTCTTTCCAATTGCTAATACTATATATATTGAGTATATGTTGGAAAATGGACATTAAATGATGATGATAAGTAAACGTGTTTAGAAGATGACAATTGAATTTGAAAATGAAATTGAATTAGTAGCTGGATTTGAACTGAGAGAGTTGAGGTGGAGGCTGGAATGAACCATGAATCAATGTATCTGACATTCTAATGACTGTCAATTCACTGAAGAAATGGTGTTATGTAAATAAACGTTTAAAAACAATAAACAATAGCAAAGTATTAACAGTTAAGTAGAGCAAAGTTCAAGTGAGCTGAAGTTACTTTGAAACAAAACTACATCTGAAATAAACCAGGTTAACAAAGGTACCATTAACCCTTTCAGGACTATAGCTCTAATGAAGGACAATGGGGAGATTTAGTAATATAACTTTTTCATTATTAACCCTTTATCATTTACATTACTCTATATTTACTATCGTATTTTCATGGTAAATACTTTATATCACATAATTATCTCATAAAATATCAATTCTATGAGATTTTGATATTTATTTCGAGAACCATACCTTACTATAAGTATGAGCAGCTGGTTACAACCAGTTTGAAAGAGGTGAGAGAATTCTGGCTGGATATGGTCAGTTTAAATGCTAAAGGGTTAAGCTGGTGTTTCATGCAAAACTTAAATAAAATTATGATGGATGGTTTTAGATAAATATAAATACTTTGTATTGTAGAAGCTGGGGCAGATTCAGGTGGTTTGGTATGAAAAGGGTTAAAATAGACACCACCTAGAAAGCAAAATCATAGACAGCCACCCCTAAAAAACACCTGGCATAGAAAATATTGAAGGTGAGCTGTGAGAAATGCTTCTTACATTGGACAAGCCACAAAGTTACTGAAAACTGGTGGTGGTGGTAACAAAACTTTATTAGCCAGAAGTACATTAATAATAATGATTTCTATTTTAGACACAAAGCCAACAATTTGTGGGGAAACAAATGTTGACTGGTACTTTATTTTATTGACCTCAGAAGGATGAAAGGTAAAGTTGATTTCAGTGGGATTTGAACTCAGAATGTAAAGACCCAGAACAAATACTGTTAAATATTTGTTCAACACTAACAGCTCTGCCAAGCCACTGATGATAATAATATCTCAAATATGTTTTACAATATATTTGTATTTTGATATCATCATCATAAATGTTTACAGTTAGCTTTCCACACATTTGTCAAGAAAATCAGATATACCAGGCAAAAGAGAAGATAGAACTGGTACAGACATGTGATGTGTATGGCTGATGACTGTTGGGGGAAGAAATGGCAAGAGTTCCAAGAGGAAGATTAACGCAGAGGTGATGAGAGCTGATCTTAGGGTGATGAAGGAAGGAGGAAATAAGTGGAGACAGACTCATCTAACCCATACAAGTACGGAAAGGTGGGTGTCAGAAACACGATGATGATAAAGATATAAACCTGTTTACCAATAAACAAGTATACTAGATTATACATATGTCTACACCACCACATACATTACACACTATACATATCTACACCACCACATACATTACACACTATACATATGTCTACACCACCACATACATTACACACTATACACATATCTACACCACCACATACATTACACACTATACGTATGTCTACACCACCACATACATTACACACTATACATATGTCTACACCACCACATACATTACACACTATACATATCTACACCACCACATACATTACACACTATACATATCTACACCACCACATACATTACACACTATACATATATCTACACCACCACATACATTACACACTATACATATATCTACACCACCACATACATTACACACTGTACATATATCTACACCACCACATACATTACACACTATATATATCTACACCACCACATACATTACACAATATATATATATCTACACCACCACCACATACATTACACACTGTACATATATCTACACCACCACATACATTACACACTATATATATCTACACCACCACATACATTACACACTATACATATATCTACACCACCACATACATTACACACTATATATATATCTATACACCACCACATACATTACACACTATATATGTATCTACACCACCACATACATTACACACTATACATATGTCTACACCACCACATACATTACACACTATACATATCTACACCACCACATACATATATCTACACCACCACATACATTACACACTATACATATATCTACACCACCACATACATTACACACTATATATATATATCTACACCACCACATACATTACACAATATATATATATCTACACCACCACCACATACATTACACACTGTACATATATCTACACCACCACATACATTACACACTATATATATCTACACCACCACATACATTACACACTATACACATATCTACACCACCACATACATTACACACTATACACATATCTACACCACCACATACATTACACACTATACACATATCTACACCACATACATTACACACTATACATATATACACCACCACATACATTACACACTACACATATCTACATCACCACATACATTACACACTACACATATCTACACCACCACATACATTACACACTACACATATCTACACCACCACATACATTACACACTATACACATATCTACACCACCACATACATTACACACTATACATATCTACACCACCACATACATTACACATTATACATATATCTACACCACCACATACATTACACCACCACATACATTACACACTATATATATATCTACACCACCACATACATTACACACTATACATATCTACACCACCACATACATTACACACTATATATATCTACACCACCACATACATTACACACTATACACATATCTACACCACCACATACATTACACACTATACATATATCTACACCACCACATACATTACACACTATATATATATCTACACCACCACATACATTACACACTATATATGTATCTACACCACCACATACATTACACACTATACATATCTACACCACCACATACATTACACACTATATATATCTACACCACCACATACATTACACACTATGCACATATCTACACCACCACATACATTACACACTATATATATATCTACACCACCTCATACATTACACACTATACACATATCTACACCACCACATACATTACACACTATACATATATCTACACCACCACATACATTACACACTATACATATATCTACACCACCACATACATTACACACTATATATATATCTACACCACCACATACATTACACACTATACACATATCTACACCACCACATACATTACACACTATACATATATCTACACCACCACATACATTACACACTATATATATATCTACACCACCACATACATTACACACTATACACATATCTACACCACCACATACATTACACACTATACATATATCTACACCACCACATACATTACACTCTATATATCTACACCACCACATACATTACACACTATACACATATCTACACCACCACATACATATTACCCATAAATCTTGAGAATGTAACTTACAAAGGGATCTATATAGTAGTAGTAGTAGTAATAGCAGTAGTAGTAGCAGTAGCAGCAGTAGCAGTAGTAGTAATAGTAGTAGTAGCAGCAGCAGCAGTAGTAGTAGTAGCAGCAGTAGTAGTAGCATTAGTAGCAATAGTAGTAGTAGTAGCAGTAGTAGTAGCAGCAATAGTAGTGCAATAATTAATTCAGAGTTATTGTACTAATTAATAACATTAGTAAGCCTCTATGATATTGATAAGCACACACACAATATGTTATATTTATATGTGTGTGTACCGGCACATGTGTGAGTGTGAATGTGTGTGTACTGGCACATGTGTTTGTATGTGTGTGTGTGTCGGCACATGTGTGAGTGTGAATGTGTATACCAGCATGTGTGTGTGAATGTGTGTGTGTGTGTACCAGCATATGTGTGTCTGTACCAGCATATGTGTGTACCAGTACGTGTGAATGTGTGTGTGTACCAGCACATGTGTGAATGTGAATGTGTGTGTGTATCAGCACATGTGTGAGTGTGAGTGTGTGTGTGTGTACCAGCACGAGTGTGAGTGTGTACCAGCACATGTGTGAGTGTGTACCAGCACATGTGTGAGTGTGTGTGTGTGTGTGTGTGTACCAGCACATGTGTGAGTGTATGTGTACCAGCACGAGTGTGAGTGTGTGTGGGTACCAGCACATGTGAAATAAACCCAGTGAATTGGATGAGATATTCTAATTCCTTTTGAGATCAACTGTACTCTACTCCAGAGAGGTGACAGGTGTACAGTCTAGAATATTCCTAGAAATCATCCTACATGTCAACATTATAACAGAAGCCCCACTAACATCTCTCTCGAGTTAAAAATAAGGAATTTTATAAGCATTATAACAACAGACACTGAATAATTAAAGGACTCAATACATATATAGAGCCTAATATTTACTATAATTTAATTGGTAATAGCTTATTCAGATACAAAATAAGCTTCCCATTCAACGATACATACATATACATCATCATCACCATGATATATATATATGTGGGTGTGAAGCTTGTTCTATTTGAATAAGTTACTATATAGTATATATCGACAGGTGGCAACACATTCGGTACAGAGTCATCTAATCTATGCAGGGAAAAACAGAAGTGATTATATATATACTGCTTATGTTAGATTGTTTAAACTAATAGGTAATGGGGTTTGTGATCCAGTCATTCTGATTAGCAGACTAATTGCAGTAAGCAAAAGCACTCAACATAAGGCATATCTTCCTTTAATGTTACACAATTACATAATACATATTTCTGTGGTCGGCTTATAGCATCAGACCATGATGCAAGTCTATCAGCGGTAGAGATGACATCGCTAGCCGGGCCCCTCCATATCAATTCTTTATATTTTGCTGTTACCTAGTAGGGATTACTAGACTAAATCTTATGTTCATCACACCTGATGATGTTGCCAATTGTCTTGCATCATGGTCTGATGCTGTAAGTCAGCCACGGAAATATGAATTATAACATTGTGCAACATTAAAGGAAGATATTGGAATCTGGCCTTCTTATATTTTCCTTGAAGTATATATATATATATATATATATATACTGTAAATATAAGGAGTTGATATATATATATATATAGATATATATATACAGGATGTCCCCAAAAATATATACACACTTCAACAGCATTCTAATAAATATTGCATGTACAGGTAATCAAAGTATGTATACATTTTTTTGGGGGGACACCCTGTATATATATATAGAAAGAGAGATAGAACCATACATGTACATAATTGTTTCTACTTTAGGCACAAGGCCAGCAATTACCCAGTGCATTACTGGTACTTTATTTTATCGATCCCGTAAGGATGAAAGGCAAAGTCAACCTCGGCGGGATTTGAACACAGATCGTAAAGGGACATAACTATGCTGGAAAGCATGGCGTCCGACCCTCCATCGATACTGCCAATCCACCATACATGTACATAATGAAAGGCTGAAGAAATGATATATAGAGAAATATGGAAACTAAAACCACAGATACATGGGGTTTATACTCTGTCACCCTGTCTTTAACAACAACTTTAACCTTCCGGAAACTCACTTTCAGTCCCTACTGACGGCTGACCTCAAGTCCACATTGAGCTTTTCTCACCTTACCAAATATTAATAGTGGACTATTCCACTATAATTACTCACACACACACATATATATATATATATATTTTTATTTTATAGAAGGAGCTTCTACAGGACTAGTACTGTTTCATTCAGATAAAATCTTCAGGAAGCTGGGTGTCATATTAAGTTCTGGTATTTATACCTTTAGGTAGTGGTACGGGAGGGGTGGTGGGGTATTTAGGTACACAGGACCACTTCATGGCACAGGCCGTTTTTTGGGGGGAGTGGTCAATTAGCCAGAGTGCTTTTTTTGAAATAAATAAATAAGTAAATAAATAAATAAATAAATAGATAAAAGAATAAATAAATAAAATAAATAAAAAAATAAATGAACCATTTGAAGACCTCTTTCAAATGATCAAAAATATTAAATTCAGGAAAGTCAACATACCTTTCCAAACGGACTTAAAGGAGAAACTTCTGAAAATGAAAAGTTCCCCGTACCTCCACGTCCCTTCAGACAAAACTAAAAACACTTATGCGGTTATTCCCGACACCTACAACAAGCTTGCGGATAATGCCATCACAGCAAAGTACAAAAAAGTTGATGACGCTACTTTGACCGATACAAACATAGCCGGAAAGAAGATCGCCACTTCCCTTAAACTGGAAGACCGGACAGAACCTCTGAGGGTAAAGTCCCCACACTTCACCCTGAAAGACCACAAGAACAACTTCGACAATAAAGCGTCGGTCCGGCTGATTAACCCGACCAAGTCTGACATAGGATCCGTCAGTAAGAAGATCTTGGACAGGATTCTACCTAGACTACGTGCTGCCTCACCCCTCCCACTCTGGAATAGGACATCAGAGGCAATCACATGGTTCAAGGACTTGCCCGACAAAAGCAACACCCGCTTCCTGCAGCTAGACATCGAGGATTACTACGCCTCCATATCAGAGAGCCTGCTGATTGACGCGATTAACTTCGCCAGGAACTTAACCACTATTACCGAAGCCGAGCAGGAAGTGATCCTCCATGCACGTAAAACTTTTCTTTACCATGACAGATCCCACTGGATCAACAAAAAATCTGAGACCCCCTTCGACGTTAGCATGGGTGCTAGCGACTCAGCTGAAATTAGTGACCTTGTGGGTCTGTTCATCCTCCACAGGTTGAAGACCCTCTTCACAGGCCTCTCCGGCGGTCTCTACCGAGATGACGGCCTCTTTGCCCTCCACAAAATCAACCCCAGGACCACGGATGGGTTCAGGAAAAACCTTTACACCTTCTTTAAAAACTTAGGCCTTAGGATTACCTTAGATTCGAACTTAACTAAAGCTAACTTCCTAGACGTTACCCTCGACTTAGAAACTTCCCTTTACTACCCGTACCACAAACCTAATGAATCCCTTAGATATATAGACGTTAATTCTAACCACCCCAAAAATATATTAGACAACCTAGTAAAAAGTGTCTCCATTAGGATATCTAGCCTCGCCGCCAATGAAGATATCTTTAGAGCAGCAGCCCCCTATTACAACGAGGCCCTGGCCCACAGCGGCTTTAGAGATAAGATCACCTACCTTACTATAGCCCCACGCCCACCCAGGAAGAATAGGCGAAGGCACATTAGCTGAAGTTTCAACATCTGTAGCTAAAATTTTCTTCACTCTCTTACAAAAACACTTCCCCACCCAACATAGGTACTATACTATCCTTAATAAGAATACCATTAGACTCTCTTACTCTACCACACCTAATCTAGCTAGAAACTTAGCCAACAACAACATCAAGAAGCTAAATAAGTCTACTTTTTCCGAAGCCCATCCAGCAACCGATAGCAACTGCAATTGCCCTAAGACGACCTGCCCTCTCAACAACAACTGTCTAAAAAAAGATCTCGTGTATATATGCGATGTACTCTCAGGCCCCGATGAAAAAAGAAACTCGTACATCGGGATGACTTCTAATAGTTTTAAGACTCGCTGGTACGCCCACACACATTCGTTCCGGCGCCCAGACAAATCTAACCAAACTACACTCGCCGCCCACATCTGGCACCTAAAAAGGAACTCCATCCCCTTCAAGACCCACGGGAGGCCATAATTGCTGTGACCTCTGTATCTCCGAGAGCTATGAGATTCTATTCGCCAAAGGCCCTCTCCTCAACAAGATCTCGGAACACTCCCCTAATTGCATGCACAAGAACTATGCAAATTACAAAAACTACAGACCCCCCCCCCATCCCATTTCCGTCCCTCCATCTCTCATTATTACCCTCTTTCCTCCCCTCTATCTCTCATTATTACCCTCTTTCCTCCCCTCCAGGTCTTATATATTGTGTTGTATGCCTCTGAGTAAAGTTCTGTGGCCGCACACACAAATTGACGTATATACCTGCTCATGTTTGCATACGCGCAGTTATGAA
>OZ024748.1:34972268-34974768 GCA_964016885.1 Eledone cirrhosa | reverse complement strand
ATTAACAACACACCAAAACAATTAAAACCATCCACTCTCGCCTCTACATTTTTGCTTAACGCCCAAGGCATCAGCCCTTCCACCAATACTCAAAAATGGAAGATCAAATTCGTGGAGGACTGGATTGATGTCCATCCAAACCACATCCCTTTCTTTGTCCTCACTGAAACCCATCTCAGTAACCTCCACTTGGAAGCCGAGGTGAAAGTGAAAAATTTCAAAGCCATCCGTGCTGATCGCGCTGGCAGAAGAAAGGGCGGAACTGCCATTTATGTCCATAATTCTTTCTCAACAGAGGCTATGAACATATTCACTAATGGATACTGTGAAGCAGTCACTGTATTCAGTCAAACCAACAACCTATTAGTAGTTGGGCTCTATAGGCCACCCCAAACGCCTGTACCATGCTTCAAGGAATGCCTCAACAGCATAAAGTGTTTCATCCAAGAGTGTCACCCTGACAACATCTTAATGATGGGGGACTTCAACCTCCCCGGAGTTGACTGGTCCACAAACAGCCTGCCACCAGGTTCTTCTGCCCCAACCTCTGACAGGGAAGCTGTGGAATCGCTTCTTGACTTCATGGATGATTTCTTCCTATCCCAACTGGTGCTCGAACCAACGAGGTGCCACAAAAACGTCCTAGACTTAATTTTCAGCAATCACACTGACAATATCCACAATATTGCAGTGGAGAAAACTCTACTCTCTGATCATGACATGGTTCTCTGTGATCTGAGATTCCACCGTCCAATATACAAACCCAATGTCATCTCTCCTGTCCATCCGTTTGACGCTATGGATTTCCACAATGCAAACTGGGAAGCGATCAGTCATGATCTTGCACATGTCGACTGGTCCTTCACGCACACTCATACACCCACTAACATCAAAAAGTCCTGGCAGACATTTGTGGACACTGTTACAAACATATGTGCTAAACACACCCCATTAAGAACTATAAACAAATCTAAGAGCAGAATCCTTAGAAATAGAAAAACGCTCATCAGAAAAATTAAGAGAACGAACAAAAAAATCAACAAGCTGAAATACTGTCAGCAGCAACACATCAACTTGACTGCCATTTCATCACTAGAGATTAAAAAACATAACCTCCAAAACAACATAATGTCCCTCATCAACAATCAGAGAAGAGCTGAAGAGGCCTGGGCCATTGAGAAGATCAAACTCAATCCCAAAGTGTTCTTTTCATTTGCAAAAAAACACAAAATCACTGGCTCTACTGTTGGCCCTCTAATTGATGAAAATGGCACTCTTCAAGACAATGCTAAAACCATGGGTGAGATACTGCAGAAACAATACTGCTCTGTTTTCAGCAATCCTGATATGGCCGATCTGGGCTGTATCGGCGATGTTACTCCCCATTACACCTTATCGGACATAACGTTTGGCGCCCCTGATGTCTTGGCGGCAATAAAGGAAATCAAGCATAATTCAGCAGTAGGTCCCGATAGGTTCCCTGCTTGTGTCTTGAAGGCGTGTCAACACCAACTTGCATCTCCTCTTGCCAATCTGTGGCGGAACTCACTGGATGCTGGATATGTGCCAGAAAACCTTCTATCCCAGTCTGTTGTCCCAGTTTTCAAAAAGGGAAACAAATCCCTTGCCGTGAATTACCGTCCAATCTCACTCACCTCTCATATCATTAAGGTATTTGAGCGAGTGGTGAGATCGCGAATGACCCACTTCCTTGAGAGTAACAATATGCTGAACTCCAACCAGCATGGATTCCGTAATGGAAGGGATTGCCTGACGCAGCTACTGCATCACTTTGATGACATTTTGAGAGCCTTGGGAGAGGGTTCCAACACTGATGTTATCTACCTTGATTTCAGCAAGGCCTTTGACAGGGTTGATCATAACATTCTACTGAGAAAGCTGTCCAATATTGGTGTCACTGGAAAGCTGCTGCAGTGGATCAAGAGCTTCCTGTCAAACAGAACCCAACATGTTGTAGTTGAGGGAGTCAAATCAAGCCCAGCCAAAGTCAGTAGTGGGGTCCCACAAGGCACTGTGTTGGGCCCACTTCTCTTCATCATCTATATTAATGACATCACTGACATCATCAAACACAGCAACATTAAAATTTTCGCTGATGATTCCAAGCTCCAAAAGGTCATCAATGGCGTGGATGACCGGATAAGCCTTCAGTCAGACCTACTGGCTGTTACCCAATGGGCAGAAAAGAACAACATGTTACTGAACGAAGACAAATTCGAACTGATCCACTTTGGAAAAGAGGATGCTCTGAAACTCCGGTACTCCCTTCCCTCAGGGGAAACTCTCGTGGCATCTAACAACATCAGAGACTTGGGAGTAACCGTGGACAGCAACATAAGCTGGACCACGCATATAAGCAGCAAAGTTGACATGGCCCGCAGAATGTGTTCCTGGATCCTCAGAACCTTCCAGTCGAGAGATTCCCGCACCATTATACTTCTCTTCTCTACTTTTGCCCTACCACACCTTGAATACTGTT
>OZ024748.1:34957268-34962268 GCA_964016885.1 Eledone cirrhosa | reverse complement strand
GCTATAACAGAGGAGTTCAAGACAGGCTGCCTATGGGAACTCCTATACGCAGACGACCTGACACTCATAGCGGAATCAATGGCCGAGCTAGAGAAGAAATTCCAAACATGGAAGCACGGCCTAGAGTCAAAAGGACTTAAAATTAACCTGGCTAAGACCAAAGTTCTAGTTTGTAGGAAAGAAAACAAGGCGGCAGTCCCTTCTGGGAAATGGTCGTGCTCGGTGTGTAGGAAAGGCGTAGGTAGAAACTCCATTTTATGTCCTAAATGCAAAGTATGGGTGCATAAAAGATGTAGTGGGGTCACAGGTAAGCTAACTAAGAACATAGATTTTACATGTGGCCGGTGTTCTGGTGCAATAAGTAGCAGCAAGTGCCCACAAAATACTAGCTCTTTCAATTGCGCAGAGGGTTCTATAGAAATAGTGGACAGCTTCCGTTACCTGGGCGATAAAATCAGCAGTGGGGGAGGGTGCTCTGGAAGTACTGTAGCTAGAGTCAGAACTGGTTGGAAAAAGTTCAGAGAGCTTATACCACTATTAGCTGCTAAAGGGTTCTCCCTAAAAATGAAAGGCAGGTTGTACGATGCCTGCATACGAACAGCAATGTTGCATGGCAGTGAGACCTGGGCATTGTGTGCAGAGGATATACGCAGACTGGAGAGGAACGAAGCTTGCATGCTCCGCTGGATGTGTAACAGTAATATACGTGAACGGCAAAGCATAAACGAACTAAGGAAAAAATTAGAGATAAGAGGGATCAGATGTTGTTTACTCGAGAGAAGGCTACGTTGGTATGGACACGTGATGCGCATGAAAGTCGATAGCTGTATAACAAAGTGCAGGGCAATAAAGATAGACGGTAGTCACGGAATAGGCAGATCTAGAAAAACCTGGGACGAGCTGATAAACTCCGACATCACACACTTACACCTCTCCAAGACAATGTCACTGGACCGAGACCTTTGGCGGTACTCAGTAACAGAGAAGACACGCCTTACCTAAATATATAGTAAAACCTACTCCAGCCAGTAGGCATCTCTAACAAAATACACCCCGTCCCACCACCACCACCCCCACCCCATCCACACCACCCCGTTCTATGTAAAGTTATGTTGGTGCCGCGCCATCCAGGCCGAAACAAATGAGATCGTGTAGGTGTCACGACAAAAAAACACACAGTCCACGCTGTAATGTCGCCGTGTAGGCAACACGGTAAAAACCTCCCAGACCCACACTGTAAATGTGGTTGGTGTTAGGAAGGGCACCCAACTGTAGAAAACCTGCCAGACAGTCCTATGCGAGCAAGACAATCACTCTTGCCTCAAGTGGGACTTCCCCCGTCCAAACCCATGCAAGCGTGGAACACGGACGTTAAACGTTGATGATGATGATGATGATGATATATATATACATGAGGCAGGAGTGGTTGTCTTGCTCGCATGGGACTGTCTGGCGGGTTTTCTACAGTTGGATGCCCTTCCTAACACCAACCACATTTGCAGTGTGGGGCTGGGAGGTTTTTGCCGTGTTGCCTACACGGCCACATTGCAGCGTGGACTGTCTGGCGGGTTTTCTACAGCTGGATGCCCTTCCTAACACCAACCACATATATATATATATGAATATATATATATATATATATATATATATATATATATATATATATGAATATATATATATATATATATATGAATATATATATATATATATATATATATATGAATATATATATATATATATAAATATATGAATATATATATATATATATAAATATATATATATATTTATATATATATATATATTTATATATATATATATATATATGAATATATATATATATATGCTGAAGGCATCTGGTTCGGTGGGACACACCATGTCACCCGGATAGTTAACCAAGTCGTACAGAATGGGGTTGTTCCGAAGGACTGGCATAGCAGCATCATCGTTAACTGCTATAAGGGAAAAGGAGATGCCCTAGATAGGAGTAACTATAGAGGCATTAAATTAATCGACCAGGTCATGAAGGTCACGGAAAAAGTAATAGCGCAACTAATCAGAGAGAGAATTGATCTAGATGAAATGCAGTTCGGGTTTGTGTCAGGCAAAAGTACCACAGACGCTCTTTTCATTTTACGACAACTACAGGAGAAGTACCTAGCTAAAAGTAAACCCCTATACTTAGCTTTCGTCGACTTGGAGAAAGCCTTCGACAGAGTCCCCCGTTCCACTATCTGGTGGGCTCTTAGAAAACTAGGTGTTGATGAATGGCTTGTGAGGGCTATACAAGTCATGTATAAAGAAACAGTCAGCAAGGTTAGAATTAACAACGAATATAGTGAAGAGTTTAGCGTAAAAGTTGGTGTTCATCAGGGCTCCATCCTTAGCCCCCTCCTATTTATTATTGCCCTTCAGGCTATAACAGAGGAGTTCAAGACTGGCTGCCCATGGGAACTCCTATACGCAGATGATCTAACGCTCATAGCTGAATCAATGACCGAACTAGAGAAGAAATTCCAAACATGGAAGCACGGCCTAGAATCAAAAGGCCTTAAAATTAACCTGGCTAAGACTAAAGTTCTAGTTTGTAGGAAAGAAAATAAGGCGGCGGTCCCTTCAGGGAAATGGCCATGCTCAGTGTGTAGGAAAGGCGTAGGTAGAAACTCCATTTTATGTCCTAAATGCAAAGTATGGGTGCATAAAAGATGTAGTGGGATCACAGGTAAGCTAACTAAGAACATAGATTTTACATGTGGCCGGTGCTCTGGTGCAATAAGTAGCAGCAAGTGCCCACAAAATACTAGCTCTTTCAATTGCGCAGAGGGTTCTATAGAAATAGCGGACAGCTTCCGTAACCTGGGTGATAAAATCAGCAGTGGGGGAGGGTGCTCTGAAAGTAAAGTAGCTAGAGTCAGAACTGGTTGGAAAAAGTTCAGAGAGCTTATACCACTATTAGCCGCTAAAGGGTTCTCCCTAAAAATGAAAGGCAGGTTGTACGATGCCTGCATACGAACAGCAATGCTGCATGGCAGTGAGACCTGGGCATTGTGTGCAGAGGATATACGCAGACTAGAGAGGAACGAAGCTTGCATGCTCCGCTGGATGTGTAACAGTAATATACGTGAACGGCAAAGCATAAACGAACTAAGGAAAAAATTAGAAATAAGAGGGATCAGATGTTGTTTACTCGAGAGAAGGCTACGTTGGTATGGACACGTGATGCGCATGAAAGTCGATAGCTTTATAACAAAGTGCAGGGCAATAAAGATAGACGGTAGCCACGGAATAGGCAGACCTAGAAAAACCTGGGACGAGCTGATAAACTCTGACCTCACACACTTACACCTCTCCAAGACAATGTCACTGGACCGAGACCTTTGGCGGTACTCAGTAACAGAGAAGACCCGCCTTACCTAAATACATAGTAAAACCTACTACAACCAGTAGGCATCTCTAACAAAATACCCCCGTAAAATGGCGTAGGACAGAACAAAGGAGAGGCACAGAAACAAAGATAGGAATCCCCAGTCACTGAAGAGGTCACACAGTGACTATATATATATATATGTATATATATATATATATGTATGTATATATGTATATATATATATATGTATATATGTATATATATATATATGTATATATATACATATATATATATATACATATATATATATATACACATATATATATCATCATCATCATCATCATCAACGTTTAACGTCCGTGTTCCACGCTTGCATGGGTTTGGACGGGGGTAGTCCCACTTGAGGCAAGAGTGATTGTCTTGCTCGCATAGGACTGTCTGGCAGGTTTTCTACAGTTGGATGCCCTTCCTAACACCAACCACATTTACAGTGTGGGTCTGGGAGGTTTTTACCGTGTTGCCTACACGGCCACATTACAGCGTGGACTGTGTGTTTTTTTGTCGTGACACCTACACGATCTCATTTGTTTCGGCCTCGATGGCGCGGCACCAACATAACTTTACATAGAACGGGGTGGTGTGGATCGGGTGGGGGTGGTGGTGGTGGGACGGGGTGTATTTTGTTAGAGATGCCTACTGGCTGGAGTAGGTTTTACTATATATTTAGGTAAGGCGGGTCTTCTCTGTTACTGAGTACCGCCAAAGGTCTCGGTCCAGTGACATTGTCTTGGAGAGGTGTAAGTGTGTGATGTCGGAGTTTATCAGCTCGTCCCAGGTTTTTCTAGGTCTGCCTATTCCGTGACTACCGTCTATCTTTATTGCCCTGCACTTTGTTATACAGCTATCGACTTTCATGCGCATCACGTGTCCATACCAACGTAGCCTTCTCTCGAGTAAACAACATCTGATCCCTCTTATCTCTAATTTTTTCCTTAGTTCGTTTATGCTTTGCCGTTCACGTATATTACTGTTACACATCCAGCGGAGCATGCAAGCTTCGTTCCTCTCTAGTCTGCGTATATCCTCTGCACACAATGCCCAGGTCTCACTGCCATGCAGCATTGCTGTTCGTATGCAGGCATCGTACAACCTGCCTTTCATTTTTAGTGAGAACCCTTTAGCAGCTAATAGTGGTATAAGCTCTCTGAACTTTTTCCAACCAGTTCTGACTCTAGCTACAGTACTTTCAGAGCACCCTCCCCCACTGCTGATTTTATCGCCCAGGTAACGGAAGCTGTCCACTATTTCTATAGAACCCTCTGCGCAATTGAAAGAGCTAGTAGTTTGTGGGCACTTGCTGCTACTTATTGCACCAGAGCACCGGCCACATGTAAAATCTATGTTCTTAGTTAGCTTACCTGTGATCCCACTACATCTTTTATGCACCCATACTTTGCATTTAGGACATAAAATGGAGTTTCTACCTACGCCTTTCCTACACACCGAGCACGACCATTTCCCAGAAGGGACCGCCGCCTTGTTTTCTTTCCTACAAACTAGTACTTTGGTCTTAGCCAGGTTAATTTTAAGTCCTTTTGACTCTAGGCCGTGCTTCCATGTTTGGAATTTCTTCTCT
>OZ024748.1:34864768-34949768 GCA_964016885.1 Eledone cirrhosa | reverse complement strand
GATTAAATTGAACCAGTGTATTACTGGTACGTTACTCTATCGACCCCATATGGATGAAAGGCAAAGTTAATTTCGGCAGGCTTTCAACTCAGAAGGTAAAGAGCTGTAACTATGCCGCAAACCACTTTAAGATATTTTAATATATTAAAATATTACTAAATACTCTACTGCCATTATGAACGGTGGATTGGCAGTATCGGTAGAGGGTCGGACGCCATGCTTTGCAGCAAAGAGTTGCAGCCCTTTATGGTCTGAGTTAAAATCATGCCGAGGTTAACTTTGCCTTTCATCCTTACGGGGTCGATAAAATAAAGTACCAGTAATGTACTGGTTTTTTGCTGGCCTTGTGCCAAAAGTAGAAACAATTATGAACGGCTCTAGTTTAACATAGTATTTATTTTATAGAAACCTAAAGAATAACAAACAGGACAAGACATTAATATATATATATATATATTATAAAGAGTCAGGACCTGACTCTTTATAATATAACCATACTAATACCCCAAGTATTGAGTACTCTGTTGAGTAATAGCCCCACAATATACATACACACACACATATATATATTCATAATAATAATTGTTTCTACTTTTGGCACAAGGCCAGCAAATCTCCAGTACATTACTGGTTCTTTATTTTATCGACCCCGTAAGGATGACAGGCAAAGTGAACCTCGGAGGGATTAGAACTCAGACCGCAAAGGGACGTAACTATGCTGGAAAGCATGGCGCCCGACTCTACCGATGCTGTCAATCCATCGCCCATATATATTCAGAATAATAATAAATGAAGACATTCATATAATCAAAATATGTTTTATTATATATATTTCGAAGGTACTGTGCTGTTTTTTCAGTACGTCCTCGTCAGATAAAATACATGAATTGATGTATGACATACCTCAACGGTCTTGAAAGTTCAATTCCAGTATTGGCAGTCAATATTGGAATTGAACTTTCAAGACCGTTGAGGTATGTCATACATCAATTCATGTACTTTATCTGATGAGGACGTACTAAGAAAAAACAGCACAGTACCTTCAAAATCATCATCATCATCATCATCATCATTTTACGTCCGCTCTTCCCTGCTTGCGAGGGTGGGAGGGGTCTTATTCAGCAGAGCATCTCTCCACGCGTCACGGTCCTTCGTCATCTCCACCGTGAGCTTCAGCGATCTGAGGTCTGATCTCACCACCTCCGCCCATGTTTTTCGTGGTCTACCTCTACCACGTCTTCCTTCAACTGGCATTTCCTGGCACTTCTTCACCCATCGGTCATCCTCCATGCGCATCACATGTCCATACCACCTCAGTCTCCTCTCCCGTACACTACAGCCTATCCCTCTCAGACACAGTTTCTCTCTCAACACATTCATGCTGGGTCGTTCACGCACATTGGCACTGCACATCCAACGGAGCATGCTTGCCTCATTTCTCTCCAGCCGTCGCATATCCTCAGCAGTTGCTGCCCATGTCTCACTACCATGCAGCATCGCGCTCCTCACACAGGCATCATATAACCGGCCTTTCGTACGCAGGGAGAAACCCTTCTTCGTCAGCAGAGGAAGCAGCTGCCTAAACTTCTTCCAACTCGTGCTTATTCTAGATACTATGGCCTCGGAACACCCCCCCCCCCCATACTAATCTGATCTCCTAGGTACCGGAAGCTATCCACCACTTCTATAGCACCCGCCTGCATTTGAGAAATATGTCTATCAATGCGACTTCTACTGTCTAATTTCCCTGTACATCTACTGTATACATATTTCTCCCTGCCTGTTAGTTTGCCTGCTATCCCGCTACATCTCTTGTGTACCCAGGATCTGCATTGTGTGCATTTTATAGAATTTATGCCAGTTCCTTTTCTGCATATCGAACATGTCCATTTCCCTGACGGAATCAGAGTTTCGTCCTCTTTTCTACTCATCAACACTTTTGTCTTAGCTCGGTTCACTCTCAGTCCTCTTGCTTCCAACTGCTGTTTCCATAGCCAGAATTTATTCTCTAGCTCCTCTACTGATTCTGCTATAAGAACCAGATCGTCAGCATAAAGAAGTTCCCATGGACAGCCAGTCTTAAACTCCTCTGTTATGGCTTGGAGGACTATAATGAACAAGAGCGGGCTGAGGACCGAACCTTGATGTACTCCTACTTGTATCTGGAATTCCTCACTATAAACTTCATTCATACCCTGACTTTACTGAGAGTACCTCTGTACAAAGTTTGCACTGTCCTCACAAGCCATTTCTCAACACCTAGTTTCCTTAGGGACCACCAGATGACAGATCGGGGTACCCTATCAAAGGCCTTCTCTAGGTCAACAAAGGCTAAGAAATATATATAATAAAACATATATTTTGATTATATGAATGTCTTCATTTATCTTTATTCTGAATAATAACTCCATAATAACTCCAGAAAACTTCATTGTAGAGTGCTTTTAATCTATTGTAAAACTATATTCATTGAGTAATCAATGAACCATATTAAACTTTGGTTATGTATATATAGAAGATCCCGTTAAGGGTGAAAGCAGCGATTCTTTGCTTAAACTTTAATCTGTTATTTTAATAAATATTTGCTCTACGGTTCTTATATATTTGATCGAGCCCTCTTTGGATTTTAGTCTTCAGATTTATTATTATTACTATATATATATATATATGTTATGGAATTATTACTATATATATATATATATATGTTATGGAATACTGTTAGCTTCTCGCTACAACGATTTCTATACTTTTCATTAGTTTACAACACATTAGTTTACAACACATTAGGAAAAATGCGGTTTTAGGTGTTTTTAATAAAGTTAGGGTAATGAAAATTTAACTACCGATAGAACATATAATGAGGCATTTAATGATACAATCATAGTTTAAAAAAAATAACAAGGAAATAACTCATGAAGAAAAATCAATATTTTTATAACGCAAAAGTTTACAACACATTTATTAAATCATCTCTTAATATTTCGTAGCGTAACCTTTGTTGCTAATTACAGCCTGTAGGGCGTTTGGAGTAGCCTCCTACAAACTTCTTGCATGTTTCTTGGCTAATATTTATCCATTCTTCACAACAAATTTTCTTTAGTTCAGGGATATTTTGGGGTTTCCTTTTTTGAATTCTCTCCACAAATTTTCGATCGGGTTAAGATCTGGAGACTGACATGGTCATTTTAGAACATTTATTCCATTCGTACTTAACCAAGATTGTGTTAGCTTTGCAGTATGCTTTGGATTGTTATCTTGTTGAAAAAACCAACCTGGCTTTAAGCTGAGAGAATGTTCACTTTGATGTAAATTCCTTTGGAAAATACCTCTATAATAAGTGCCACCCATTCTTCCTTCTATTATTTCAATATTTCCTACTCCTGTGGCACTAAAGCAACCCCAGACCATAATTGATCCACCTCCAAATTTTACAGTTGGAATAGTATTCTTCAGCGAATATTCAGTACCTTTCTTTCTCCAGACTTTTGCCACAGCATTTCGACCAAAATGTTCAATTTTTGTTTCGTCCGACTAAAGTACATCTTCCCAAAATGACGCAGGTTTGATGAGATGCTCATTTGCAAAGTTTAATCGACTAAAGAACGTGTTTCCTCGTAAGAAGTGGTGTTTTCCTTAGAGACCTCGAGAAGATATTATATCGACGAAGTGAACGACTAATTGTATCTGTGCTCACTTTTACTCCACTTTCTTCTAGGTCATCCTGAAGATTTTTAAGAGTACACCGGGGTTCGTTGCCAACCTTTCTCGTCAATAACCGAGCTGCACGTTCCGTTATCTTTCTAGGACTACCAGAACTAACTAGAGGACAGATGGAATGATGAGATTTCCAGTGACGAATTATTGTACCAACTGAACTCAATGGCACATTTAACTGACAAGATATCTTTCTATAACCAACACCATTTGTATGAAGGTCTACAATGCGTTTACAGAGGTCTTGATCAATCAGTTTATTTTTCCCCATATTGTCCATGTTTACAGGACGGTTGTCAATGTTTACAGGATGGTTGTCAGACAAATAATGATGTAATGTTTTTAATAGTCCTTAGAAGTTACCTTAAACCTAATCTAGAACATTCTACTGAATTTTAAATCTGAAAATTTAAGAATTTTCTTGAAAAAAAGCGATAAATATAAAATGTGTTGTAAACTTTTGCGTTATAAAAATATTGATTTTTCTTCATGTGTTATTTCCTTGTTATTTTTTTAAAAATATGATTGTATCATTAAATGCCTCATTATATGTTTTATCAGTAGTTAAATTTTCATTACCCTAACTTTATTAAAAATACCTAAAACTGCATTTTTCCTAATGTGTTGTAAACTTTTGCGGGGCACTGTATATATATATATATATATACGATATTAAACAAATGGAAACTATATTTATAAAACCATATTTATTTCATTATACATATTTCAGGGATACCATATTAAAAATATGGCATGCCTTCGTCAGACAAAATACAATATATAAACAGTTTTATAAATAATTTTGACGTACCATAATATAAGCGACCATTAAATTAGGAGGCTGCCTTGGTAGTGAAGTGTTTATAACTATTTAGTTATAGTGTTAAGCACAGTTAGAAAAAAGACGGAGAAAAAATGAAGAAGCTGAGGTAAAGAAAAACAGAGAGAGAGAAAGAAGGAGGAGGTGAAAAAAGCAACAGATAAATAATAATAATTCACCATACAAATAGGGAGATTCAAGAGAGAGGGAGTACTATATAGAGAGAGTACAGTAATTATTTAGTTATAGTGTTAAGCACATTTAGAGAAAAGACAGAGAGAAAGAAAAAATGGAGATAAAGAGAAAACGGAGAGAGAGAGAGGGGGGGGGGGGAAAGAAAGAGAGAGAGGGAAAATATAACTAGATAGGGGGAAGTGAAAAAACAAGAGAGAAATATGAGAGGCAAAACCAAAGCGACAGATACATAATACTTCATCATATATAAAGAGAGAGGAGAAATAGCTATATATATATAGAGAGAAGGATACAGTTACATCTTTACGTCATGTCATATCAATTTGAATTACCAATTCATATGAAATGGATAATAGAATGTAAATATCAATATTCATGAATGAGATAGATATATAATATGAGAAAATAACTTTGTTCAATAATGACCATATGTTTAGTTTAAAACTCTGAGGTCAATGTACCAAAATCTGAGATAAACCTTCAAAAAAACCCTATTTATAAAAATACGGAAATATATATGTATATATATACACGTATATGTACTTTCTGAAAAAAAGAAAAAGAGAAAGTTATGTCTAGCTCTAGTCAATAATATAGACATACGCATGACTTTACGTGATCAACTCTATAATTTCTTGTGTCATAAAAAAAATTTCTTGTGTTATAAAAAATTTCACTATACATATATATATATACATAAAAAAATAAACGATTAATATTCATGCCCTCACATATATGTGATTACCGTTCATGTATTTAATATTATGCATATCTGTAACATATACAGAACTATAGCTATACATATACATATATGCACATACAAAATATCTGCGTGAGTATTCCAGCATCTCTATGCACACATACAGACACATGAACACATAACATAAACTCTATAAGCCTTCTATATGCATGTTAATACACATACGGCCTTTGCATAGAGATAATCAAATATCAATATATCAGCACAGAAACATCAAAATGCTAAAATATTTTCAACACACTATAGAGTATCTCAGGCCAAAAGACAATATGCTTCATATATTTACCACAGAAATCTATCTTTCCAATTTTTCAGACAATATATTGCAAAGTCTTTTAGAAGCAATCAGAGTAAAAAAAGCAAATAAAAAACAAAAATTATTTAACAAAAATTATTTAAAAGATTTCGAAGACCCAGTGATTCTACGGATGCCCTTATATTTAATATAGAAATTTATCTTGCGTAAAAATTATTTAATACATTGGGAGCATATACATTTTAGAGTAGTTTAATTACATCTTTGTTTATATTTATGAAGAAGGTTTAAAAAGAAAAAGGTGAAGGAATCAAAAGATTTATCTTCAGGTTTCATATATTAATTAAATTTCTTAATTAATTATACTACATTTTAAATTTATATTTATATTTAAACGTTGAGTTCAATCTATGTCTGCAGCAACTGAATAAATTGCTCCTTAAATTAAGGGAATTTTTGGATTTTAAAATAAAGAATATCTCCTCCACACAGAGATCACATGTCTCAGATGAGGAATTAAAAGGAATCCCTCTTGAGACAATATTCCAAACCATCGAATACTCAACATTATCTCGTTTAAGTTGCCAGAGTAGGCTTGATAGCGAAGTTGAGGATTTTTTGTTTGGATCTGTGAAAGAATTCTTATGATTATTGAAGCGAAGTTTAAATTCTGTCGAGGTGGAACCAACATAGTTGAAAGAATTTAAGTTAGTTTTAACATTACAATTGTATACTATATTTTTAACTAAGCAATTGTTATTTAACGGACAGTTAGATTTATTTCTACAGTTACAGTTATTTAATTGAATATTGTTTGGGTTATTATTGGTATTTTGGTTAGGTTTTAAATTCCTATTGTTAATTCTGTTAATATTTTGTGCTAAATTTTTGGTGGACAAGTAAGTTAATTTTATAGTATGTCTATTAAAAATTGAGTGATATTTATGTGTTCTAGGGAATCGTTTGTCAAGAGCATTAAAGAATAGTTTAGCAATATGGGTTTTAATATTTAGTGAAAAAAAGGGGGGGGGGGGCAAACCATATTATATTTCTAGTTCTATTTCTTTTTCGGCTTTTGGAATTATTGTAATGTTTTCTATTATAGTTGTTAATGTTGTTACCGTAATTAAAATTGTTATTATTTTGGTTAGTTTGCTTATTATTATCGATGTACTTAATTTTATCACTATATCCTGCTCTAGCTAACGCTTCATTGTAATACTGCGCTTTTTCGTCAAAAATATTTTTATTAGATGAAATTCTTGAAATTCGTTCTTGAACAGAGTTCACTATAGTATTTTTAACAGATCTGGGGTGATTAGAGTTAAAATTGACATAATTCAAGTTCTCATTTAATTTGTGAAATGGATAGTGAAGACATGTGTTGAGATTTAGTGTTACATCTAGGAAATTGACTATTCTATGGTTATTCTCTATTTCTATTTTTAGATTAAGGTAATTAAAAAATTGTATAATTTGTTTTCTTTTTCTATTTAGTTCACAATTATTATTTTCAATAAGTAAAAGCATGTCATCACGATATAATCCTCCGGTTACACCTGGTATTTTTCTATGCAGCGAATTAATTATAAATAGGCCCACAAGGTCCGTTACCTGAGCTGAGTCAGATGATCCCATAGTTATGTCGAAATTATTATCTCTATCTGCCCTAGTCCATAGTTGGTTATTAAATTCTATCAATGTTTTCCTTGCCGATAATATAATGTGCATTTCATTGCTAGTTAGGTCTGTATGTTTAAATGCGTAATTTAGTGCCTTATTCAGTAGATTAGGGGTGATAGATGAATAGTAGTTAGCAATATTAGGGGTGATAGATGAATAGTAGTTAGCAATATCAAGTTGAATAAACTTATTATTATAGTTATATTTAATTTCTTTAAACCACTCAATAACATCACCAGTCCCCTTCCATAACTTTAAGTAAGGTAAATTATGTAGGTTTTTAATTTGCTGTATTACCCTGTCTAGAATGTTTTTGCTAAGTTTTCCCAGGTCAGATTTTGATGGTGCATATATATATATATGCATATATATATATATGCAAAAGTTTTATTTAAAATTGTTGGGATACAACAAGTAAATATTTTATAACTGATATAAAGCACTCGACAAGTTTTTGGAGTAGATATACGATATTACATAAATGGAAACTATATTTATAAAACCATATTTATTTTATTATACATATTTCAGGGATGCCAAATTAAAATATGGCATGCCTTCGTCAGATAAAATACAATATATAAACAGTTTTATAAATAATTTTGACGTACCCTATTAGAAGCGACCATTATTTTTGGAGGCTGTCTGGCTATGTATAATAAAATAAATATGGTTTTATAAATATAGTTTCCATTTATGTAATATCGTATATATATATATATATATATATATATATATATATATATATATATATATATATATATAATGTATAAAAATCAATACAATATAATTACCTCATTACCAGAGGTTTCCCGAATGAGGCGAATACGAAAGAAACGTCTTCATTCGTTCGTCAGACGAGGCAATGGGTAAATACTTGGAAAGTCTCATACTTTCCAAGTATTTACCCATGTTTTATATTGCCTCGTCTGACGAACGAATGAAGACGTTTCTTTCGTATTCGCCTCATTCGGGAAACCTCTGGTAATGAGGTAATTCTATTGTATTGATTTTTATACATTAAATTTTGCTCTGATACTTACATAGAGCACTCTTCACTTCTATGACCTTTTCTGTTTTCAACGGAAATTTCAATACTTATATACATATATATATATATATATATATATATATATGGAAAGTTATATTTAAAATTGTTGGGTTACAACTAGTAAATATTTATAACTAGTATAAAAGCACTCGACAAATATTTGGAGTATACTTACAATATTAAATAAATGGAAAACTATATTTATAAAACCATATTTATTTCATTATATATATTTCGGGGATATCATATTAACAATATGCTATGCCTTCATCAGACAAAATACAATATAAACAGTTTTATAGACAAATAGGTTCGACATACCGTTATAACACCGACTTCATTTGAAGAGGTTTACTCTGGCTGTGAAAAAATTTTACACAGAGAGAAAGAAAAAGAGAGAAAACAGAAAGAAAGACAGAAAACGAAGAAAAGGAAGAAAAAAGAAGAGAAAGAGGAAATGCATGGAACAAAATAGAGAGATGGAAAGATAGATAAAGCGAAGAACTTCATGTAAAGAAACAGAAAGAGATATATATATATAGAGAGAGAGGAAATAGAGATAGATACATATATATATATATATAGAAAATTAGGTAGTGGGAGGTCATTTTGAGTAAATGTATCAATGATACGTTTATTTATTTATTTATTTATTTAGCTCAAGTATTAATGTAAGGGAGATATATAGAGAGAGAAAAATATATATATATTATATGTCCCTTTCATATATATTATATGTCCCTTTCATATATATTATATGTCCCTTTCATATATATATATATATATATATATATATATATATATGAAAGGGACATAACTCCATACCAGTACGACAAGGGACAATGTTACACAGAAGTTGCCTCCCTTATTAAATTGTTATTTCTCAGATTGTGTGGCTGTAGAATTGTGTCTTTCTCTCGACCCCGTAATTATGGACGATGGAGACTCTCATTATGACGTCATCTTCAGCTCCTTTCATCTGGCTGGGCAAGTTACGTTTCTGAAGGAGCACAGCTATTCTTTGTCTGCTTGCTATAGACTTTGCGGTCTGCAGTTAGGTCGAGCCATATTGTGAGGTTGAAACGGACGGCTTTCACATCTGTAATGCAGTCCTTCCAGCACTTCCATGGACAGCCTCTACTTTTCTTGTTTCTTGCTAATCACCAAACAATACTTTGGAATGCGACTATCTTCCATTCGGAATACATGACTGAGACATCTGAGACAGTTGTTCCAGATCATTGCTGCAACTGTAGTTGTTCTTGTACACAGGGCTCTCGCTTGCCTTTAAAATGTGTGTGTGTGTGGGGGGGGGGGGACAAACCAACATTTGTTGATTCTTAAAGGAGCATAAATTGCTTATGGTGCCTTTCCTGGACCCTATCACATAAGGAAAATTTTACGCTAATTAAATTTTATATATTCAAATGAAGTTCAGATATAAAAAAAAAACTTAAAAAGAATTTATATCAAATAAACAAAAAACATGAGATAGTTTGTTCCCCATTCCTGAAAAAGTGTGTGTGTGAGGGGGGTCTTGTCCCCTGGTACCCCCCCCCCTGAAACAAGGCCCTTGCTTGTACAACATAGAACCTCTGTATTTGTCTTGCGCCACCATATTTTAAGTATCTAATTTGCATAGGCGGCGAACAAGCATGGACCACGTCTCACCGCCGTACAGCAGTGATGGGAGAACTATGGATTTGTACACTCTGAGTTTGGTTACAACCAATAAACCTTGGCAATTCCACATTTTGGCACCAAGAGAGTGGAAAGCAGCAACATCACGAGATATTCTGCATTTATTCTATGGACGAATCGTTAGACATATCTCTTCCATTGTAGGTGAACTTTCTATCACATTTAAGAGTGAAATCATCAATCTTGATCGGTAGTAGGTTCACAGAGCCAACATATATGACTTCTGTTTTCGGCTTGCTAATTGTCAGTCCTCATTCTTTCTAGGATTTGGTCAAAGCAGTAGTTGCGATTAACAGAGAGAGTGCACTTGATGTAGCCATGACAGTCTCATCTGCATACAAGAAGTTACCCTGTTTAGATGACTGGTTGACTTTGACTTAAGACGACCTAAGTTGAAGAGTTGGCCTTCAATGTAACATTAATGCCAAAGTTTGGCATTGTTTTGTGTGAATGACGGAAGACAAAGGTGAAAAATAGCACAAACAGTGTTGATGTGAAAATGTAACCCCGGTGAAGACCAGTTGATACTTCAAATTCCTTTGTCCGTTCACCGTTGATGGAAACTCTGGCGTGCATGTCATTATGGAACCTTCTGATGACATTAACCAACTTGTGGGGAGGGATATTCCAATTTTGAATAGTAGGTGCCACGAGATGTTCCTATTGTGGAATACTAGACCATATACACTATAAGATAGATTGTATTTATTATTCATTAAATCCATTTTTATCACATGTGTCATGATTATTCTATCCGAGAATTAAGTTGCGTGTCACGTGTCTGTGGAATACTCATCCACGTAGACGTTGATTCTCTGGATGTCTGGTTGATCAAACAATACTCCACTTAACGAGGTTTCTGGTGAACCTTGCGATGGTGCTTGGCTGTTCCAGTGTCTTAGCCTCCCTATCACCCACGACAATGCTGGCAGTTTTGGCTCGCATTAAAAGTTATTAAAGGGAAACTCCAGAGGCCCTTGTGGTGTGTGGGTCTCCCCATCCAACACATCTTTCTTCAACATTCAATCGTGCTGGACGCCTCCTATTGACTTTTCAGATTGGCGAATTCTACAAAAGTTTATTCTCGGGTCTCGAACAATGCCCCCTACCCCGCCCGCTTATTAAATTTTGATAATCTTTCTCCGGCGAAATTTTATTTCAAGTGGTAGCATTCCTGCGACAATTAATTTTCTTTAGACATGACAAACAAGTACATTACTAAAAATCCCATATATCATAAAATAAATAGGATGGGTTGAAGTCTCAATATGTAAACTAAACAACTAATTCTGGTTTTCAAAAAAAAAAAATCAACGGAGACAAGCTAGAAAAATTACCGATTTTCCAACCACGCCTCCTTATTCCACCCCTCTTATTCCAGCCCCTATTTTTTGGGATCAAAGAGTAGGTTAGGTCTAGGTTTCTAACAGCCCAGTTATTGGTACATTGTAGTTCTGACAGTGTCAAGGGAGAGTTTTATGACTCGGTGAAGACCAAATACATCAAGGGACATCGTTCGTAAAAACAAACAAACGAAAAACTATTTATATCTCACATCAAACTACATCGTTAGCACGTACACACACGCACATATATTAACCAACTTTTTCGTTACCATATTTCCCATGAAAGACTTTGCTTGTGAATTTGAAACAGGGTGGTCACGACCGGAATTCTTTACCATGGTCGACTGGACCAGTGCTGTCCCAGGGTTAAATACAAACCAACAATAAAAGTCGAAACAAGTAAAGTCAGCGAAAAAACAACTGGTTTCGTATTTCGTTTCTGTTTATAACCAGCATTTTCTTCCCAACTTTCTACTCCCTTCTCTTCTTTAAAAACATTAAAATATATATTTATTTTACATTTTAGAAGACATCCCAAGTGATAAAAATATTTATACTGCTTTCTAAATAAGGGTTAAATATAAATATGTAAATAAATCTATAAACCTGTTTAATTAGTTGTATGTGGATGTTACGTGTAGCATGTGTTTCAGAAGTCTGCTAAAGTTGGTTGCATGACTTCCAAGCTAGGTCGATATATCTGGTGATAATTCACCCCATATTATCGTAAACATGTACAATAATACATATATATGATACTGCAACATAAATTGACTAATATACATTACCCATATCTTCTTATGCTTCTTTTTTTTTAATGCACATGTCTGTTGATGGTTGATTTACTTTTAAACAAAAACGTCTTCAACAACATGCCGACGAGAAGAAAACATAAATATGTATATATACTCTCACACAAACATGGAATGTAATTAGATATATTATTTTTATTTAAATATCTTCCGTGTATGTTTGTTATGTAAACATATAAGCTGTTGTTTAATAACTGAACTCTAGTTACCCTCACTCTACGATATAACCACAGCACTAACAAACCAACAACAACAACAACAACAATATAACAAGGAGCTGGTGGACTAACATTGGGGGTCATCATGCAACGACCAAGTGATGCTGGACTGACCAGTAAAATAACAGCTGTTCAACAAATGACAGCATCATGCTCTGGTGCCCTGGTTACTTCAATAACAAGTAAATATTGGATTCTTTCTTTATTTTCTCCTCACCAGTCCTTCCTTCCATCTAACTAATATATATAGAATAGAAATTACGTATTATATAAAACAACTTGGATTAAGTTAAACCCAGGTATGGTTTCAACACAGACCATAACAAACCATGATTATTAAATCTTTCAAGATATTTAGTCCGACACAAACAAATCCACCTCTCTTACTTAACTTATTTATATATTAATACAATTTATATAATGTATACCATATTACAAAATAACTGAGAGGAAGAAAAGAAAGCCACAGACAGACATGTCGACAGAATTACTGGGGGTACGTTGGTAGACTTGTTCATAACTGTGACTGATATAGACTTGTTTATATAATTAGTATTGTCCGTCGTCTTTCATCATCCTACAAACTTCTATAACTTCCTAACCTTTCTATTATCCCAACAGCCATTGGCAATATTACTCTCATCACGTACATCATACTTGACACGTTTCATTGACTCTGATATTAATATTATATTTTGTCACAAACAAATCCACCTCTCGGCATTTATCCTGTTAAATAATATCTTATATCGCAGCCACGTGCTTATAAATTACTTGCACAACATATCTGACTTTTCCTGTCCACCTATATATATATATATATATATATATATATATATTATGTGTGAGTCCCGGGTTCAATCGGGGGTAATTACAATTAGTAAAGTACTCAATACATTAGTAGAGTGTAAACATTAAGTTTAATATAGAAATGGTTTCTACGGGACTAAAACTGTTTCATTCAAAATCAATCATCTCATCAGTTTTTCCCGATGATTTCTTTACACATCAAACCTAACGATGGTGTCACTAACTCCTTTCTATTACTAGAAATAGCAGCCAAAGCACCCTCTAATCATATCCCATCATCTTAAGGACACATTGGACAATGTAGTCCTACATACTGTGTAAGAGTGCGGAGTGGTAGACTCGTGAGATCGTCGGATAAAAAAATACTTTGTTGTATTTCTTGTAGCTTTTTTACATTCTGAGTTAAAATCTCGGCGGTGTCAACTTTATTCTTCTGGAATATCAATAAAATAAACTACTGGTAAAATGTGGTCAATTCGTGGATTGTTGGATAAAATACTTTACGGTATTTGTTCTAGCTGTTTATAGACAGGTTCACCACACCTGCCCCCCCCCCCCCCCCGAAAGAAACAGGAAAGGTCCTAGTATTTACCCATGAAAATTCATTGATAAGCACCACGTAGTACTTGTTATAGAAGTTATGAGGAGTGGTTCGTGGTCCTGATAATACAGGGTGGAAGAGACCTACTGTAGCTGAAGGGGGAGAAATAAAAAGTCGAGATAGTCACGACTGAAAGTTGCACATTGATGTATAAAAAAAATAGAAATATCTCACAGCCTAAGTTTGAAATAATAAAGATTTTAATAATAATATAACTAACTTTCTCATTATTAAGCTGGTGAGTCGGTAGAGCAGTGTTTGTTCTGGGTCTTTACATTGTGAGTCCAAATCCCACCAAAGTCAGTTTTGTTTTTCATCCTTCTTTGGTCGATAAAATAAAGTAGCAGTCAAGTACAACTTTCCCTGTCCCACAAATTTCTGGTCTTGTATCTAAATCATAAACCATTATTAAGCTGATGTTTGGAACATAACTTAACAAAGGTTCTTGTGTAAAATTATGATGGTAGGTTCTTAGATAAAAATAAATACATTTAACCCCTTTGATACCAATCTGGCCACAACCAACTCTGCGACTATGGGAAAACATCCATTTTAAAGGGTTCCTATTTAAATTAAAATCTTACAATATAATTTTGTGTAAGAACCATAAGTTAAGTTACTATCTTAGTCATTAAATAATTAATAACTTTAATAAATCCCTCAAAATTCTTCATTAATTGAAATAGTGTATTTCATTAGAAACTGACAAAATTGTTAAACAACCAGTTATATAATAGAAGCAGGGGTGATTTCAGGCAGTTTCTTATCAAAAGGGGTTAAAGCTAGGTTAAGATGTGTATCACTATGTGAAATATCTTATTTGAGGTCATCTACAAGTAAATTCACTTTTGTAATCTCTCTTATCTCCTGTGTATCATCTCCTTATCATGTTTTGGTTTACCCAGTATAATGCAAATACAGGTTTCACCTATTAATGATATTATGTTGAACTATATCACTCATGTGTCATAGAAACTTAATAAAATACACAGCCTGTAAATATAAAACATGATTTATCTACAAGACTCTGTTAGACTCAGCAGAGATCGTGTTGTTCATTTTTTTATTAACTCCGACCCCTCTCTCATTAAACTTTCTATAAAAGTATAATAATAATATTGAGGTACAGTTTAATAATATATTTTTGTATTTCAACACCTCTAACATATATATATGTGTGTATACACGCATATATATATATATGTATACACACGTACATGTGTGTGTATGTATAGACACAAAAGCTACCAAATCACCCTGTTTTCAGTCCTGTCTTCACTCCTATATTTATTCCTGTCGATATATCAAGATATTTTGTGTTTTTCATCTACTCCCTTCTTTCTCACAGTGACACCACTAGATGTTGTAAAGATCCGGTTACAGAGTCAGAGACAACCCCTCAGTCGAGGTCAGCAATTTATTTACTGTAATGGACTCATGGAACACATGTGTACATGTACCAATGGAAGTAATGGTAAACCTCTGCCATGGTTTTCCAAACCAGGACATTTTTCTGGAACAATAGTAAGTTCCAATTTGTCACTCATTCTTTTATTAAGCTAAGTGCGTATCCAGTTTAGAAAAGGTACACTGTATACCTGTGTATTGTAACAGCATCAACAATAAACGTTTTATAGTCATTTCCTTTGATAAAGTGAGAGTTAACCTTGCAAGGACCTATAACAAGTTTCTTCACTTTGCCCTATCAACTACATACCCACTTACCAACCCCTTGGCTATGATTTCCTCCTATATCATCTCCAGCCATGTCTTCCTTGGTCTTCCCCTTCCTCTACCTATATTCATATATTCTGTATGAGCAAGAACTAATTTAGAACATTGGCTTTCACAGATATGGTGACTTAGTTTGAGATGTGTGGAGATGTATGTTGTAATACAGACTTACTTAATCAATATCTGTATCCATTCCTGTTGTATGAGGCAACTAAAAGGATGTGTTAGGGTATCAGTCTGTAAAATATTGTCTCAAACCATCTGACCCATGCCAGTATGGAACCAAGGACAATGATGCCTCTCATTTAACGTCAGTTTTCCCTGCAAGAGTTCGACTTGACATATAATAATAATACTTAATGTAAGAAATATTATTTTAACTACTTCACATTTGATCCTGTTATAATAACTTTCTCCAGAAATATGAAACCCTTAACTAAATACCAAAAGCCAGAGAAATTATTTGTACCTTTATTTACAGGATGCTTTCATCAAAATTGCCCGAACAGAAGGTCTCAGATCCCTATGGAGTGGTCTCCCTCCAACACTGTAAGTAACTCTTCTATATATATATATATATATATATATATATATATATATATAGGATCATCATCATTTCTGTGTTATCTTCATCTTCCTCCACCTACCCTGCAGGTCCTTCACCCTTCCTCCACCTATGCTACAGGCCCTATATTAACCCACTTCGTCCCACAGGTCCTTTCATCTCCACACTTCAGATATCCCTACTATATACTGACACTATACACATACTACTCCAGTCTAATTCATTGATGTTCTTCTGTCATCACTCACATTCATCCTTTCACTCCCACTCACACTTGCACTTCACTTATTCACATTTCTGTCTTTTGTTTCTATTAGCATGGAAGAATGGACGTAAAACGGTGATTGTGATAATGATGAATTCCCTATTAATGTTACTCCTGTCTACCATTTATGTAACTCCTGTCTACCATCCATATAACTACCGTCTATCATCCATCTTACTCCTGTCCACCATCCATGTTACTCCTGTCCACCATCCATGTAACTCCAGACTACCATCCATGTAACTCCTGACTACCATCCACGTTACTCCTGTCTACCATCCACGTTACTCCTGTCCACCATCCATGTTACTCCTGTCTACCATCCATGTTACTCCTGTCCACCATCCATGTAACTACCGTCTATCATCCTACTTACTCCTGTCCACCATCCATGTAACTCCTGTCTACCATCCATGTTACTCCTGTCTACCATCCACGTTACTCCTGTCCACCATCCATCTAACCCCTGTCCACCATCCATCTAACCCCTGACTACCATCCATCTTACTACTGTCTACCATCCATCTAACTCCTGTCTACCATCCATCTAACTCCTGTCTACCATCCATCTAACTCCTGTCTACCATCCATCTAACTCCTGTCTACCATCCATGTAACTCCTGTCTACCATCCATGTAATTACTGTCTACCATCCATGTTACTCCTGTCTACCATCCATGTAACTCCTGTCTAACATCCATCTAACTCCTGCCTACCATCCATGTAACTCCTGTCTACCATCCATCTTACTCCTGTCTACCATCCATGTAACTCCTGTCTACCATCCATGTAACTCCTGTCTACCATCCATGTAATACCTGTCTACCATCCATGTAACTCCTGTCTACCATCCATCTTACTACTTTCTACCATCCTTGTAACACCTGGCTGTCATCCATGTTACTACTGTCCACCATCCCTGTAACTCCTGTCTACCATCCCTGTAACTCCTGTGTAGCATCCATGTTACTCCTGTCCCTCCTGTCCACCATACAAGTAACTCCTGTCTACCATCCAACTTACTCCTGTCCACCATCCATGTTACTCCTGTTTACCATCCATGTAAATCCTGTCTACGATCCATGTAACTCCTGTCTACCATCCATGTTACTCTTGTCTACCATCCATGTAACTCCTGTCTATCATCCATGTCTACTCCTGTCTACCATCCATGTAACTCCTGTCAACCATCTATGTAACTCCTGTCCACCATCTATTTTACTCCTGTCTACCATCCATGTAACTCCTGTCTACCATCCATGTTACTCCTGTCTACCATCCATCTAACTCCTGTCTACCATCCATGTTACTCCTGTCTACCATCCATGTTACTGTTGTCTACCAGCCATGTAACTCCTGTCTACCATCCATGTTACTACTGTCCACCATCCATGTAACTCCTGTCTACCATCCACGTTACTCCTGTCTACCATCCACGTTACTCCTGTCTACCATCCATCTAACCCCTGTCCACCATCCATCTAACCCCTGACTACCATCCATCTAACCCCTGACTACCATCCATCTTACTACTGTCTACCATCCATCTAACTCCTGTCTACCATCCATCTAACTCCTGGCTACCATCCATATAACTCCTGTCTACCATCCATCTAACTCCTGTCTACCATCCATGTAACTCCTGTCTACCATCCATGTAATTACTGTCTACCATCCATGTTACTCCTGTCTACCATCCATGTAACTCCTGTCTAACATCCATGTTACTCCTGTCTACCATCCATGTAACTCCTGCCTACCATCCATGTAACTCCTGCCTACCATCCAGCTTACTCCTGCCTACCATCCATCTTACTCCTGTCTACCATCCATGTAACTCCTGTCTACCATCCATGTAACTCCTGTCTACCATCCATGTAATACCTGTCTACCATCCATGTAACTCCTGTCTACCATCCATCTTACTACTTTCTACCATCCTTGTAACACCTGGCTGTCATCCATGTTACTACTGTCCACCATCCCTGTAACTCCTGTGTAGCATCCATGTTACTCCTGTCCCTCCTGTCCACCATACAAGTAACTCCTGTCTACCATCCAACTTACTCCTGTCCACCATCCATGTTACTCCTGTTTACCATCCATGTAAATCCTGTCTACGATCCATGTAACTCCTGTCTACCATCCATGTTACTCTTGTCTACCATCCATGTAACTCCTGTCTATCATCCATGTCTACTCCTGTCTACCATCCATGTAACTCCTCTCAACCATCTATGTAACTCCTGTCCACCATCTATTTTACTCCTGTCCACCATCCATGTAAATCCTGTCTACCATCCATGTAACTCCTGTCTACCATCCATGTTACTCCTGTCTACCATCCATGTAACTCCTGTCCACCATCTATTTTACTCCTGTCCACCATCCATGTAAATCCTGTCTACCATCCATGTAACTCTTGTCTACCATCCATGTTACTCCTGTCTACCATCCATGTAACTCCTGTCTACCATCCATGTTACTCCTGTCTACCATCCATGTTACTGTTGTCTACCAGCCATGTAACTCCTGTCTACCATCCATGTTACTACTGTCCACCATCCATGTAACTCCTGTCTACCATCCATATAACTCCTATCTACCATCCATCTTACTCCTGTCTACCATCCATGTAACAACTGTTTACCATCCACGTTACTCCTGTCCACCATCCATGTAACCCCTGTCTACCATCCATGTAACTCCTGTCTACCATCCATCTTACTCCTGTCTACCATCCATGTAACTCCTGTCCACCATCCATGTAATTCCTGCCTACCATCCATGGTACTCCTGTCTACCATCCATGTAACTCCTGTTTACCATCCATCTTACTTCTGTCTACCATCCATGTAACTCCTGTTTACCATCCATCTTACTCCTGCCTACCATCCATGTAACTCCTGTCCACCATCCATGTAATTCCTGCCTACCATCCATGGTACTCCTGTCCACCATCCATGTAATTCCTGCCTACCATCCATGGTACTCCTGTCCACCATCCATGTTACTTCTGTCCACCATCCATGTTACTTCTGTCCACCATCCATGTTACTTCTGTCCACCATCCATGTTACTCTTGTCTACCATCCATGTTACTCCTGTCCACCATCCATGTAACTCCAGTCTACCATCCATGTAACTCCAGTTTACCATCCATCAAAATTCACTCTACCATCCATGTTACTCCTTACTACCATCCATGTAACCCCTGTCTACCATCCATCTTACTCCTGTCTAGCATCCATGTTACTCCTGTCTACCATACATGTTACTCCTATCAACCATCCATGTTACTACTGTCCCTCCTGCCCACCATCCATGTAACTCCTGTCTACCATCCATGTAACTCCTGTTTACCATCCATCTTACTCCTGTCTACCATCCATCTTACTCCTGTCCACCATACATCTTACTCCTGTCTACCATCCATCTAACTCCTGTCTACTATCCATGTAACTCCTGTCTACCATCCATCTTACTCCTGTCTACCACCCATGTAACTCCTGTCTACCATCCATGTAACTCCTGTCTACCATCCATCTTACTCCTGTCTACCATCCATGTAACTCCTGTCTACCACCCATGTAACTCCTGTCTACCATCCATGTATCTCCTGTCTACCATCCATCTAACTCCTGTCTACCATCCATGTAACTCCTGTCTACCATCCATGTAACTCCTGTTTACCATCCATCTAACTCCTGTCTACCATCCATCTAACTCCTGTCTACCACCCATGTAACTCCTGTCTACCATCCATGTAACTCCTGTCTACCATCCATCTAACTCCTGTCTACCATCCATCTAACTCCTGTCTACCATCCATCTAACTCCTGTCTACCACCCATGTAACTCCTGTCTACCATCCATGTAACTCCTGTCTACCATCCATGTAACTCCTGTCTATCATCCATCTTACTCCTGTCTACCATCCATCTAACTCCTGTCTACCATCCATGTAACTCCTGTCTACCATCCATCTTACTCCTGTCTACCATCCATGTAACTCCTGTCTACCATCCATGTTACTCCTGACCACCATCCATGTAACTCCTGTCTACCATCCATGTAACTCCTGTGTACCATCCATGTTACTACTGTCTACAATCCATGTTACTACTGTCTACCATCCATGTAACTCCTGTCTACCATCCATGTTACTACTGTCTACCATCCATGTAACTCCTGTCTACCATCCATGTTACTCCTGTCCACCATCCATCTTACTCCTGCCTACCATCCATGTAACTCCTGTCCACCATCCATGTAATTCCTGCCTACCATCCATGGTACTCCTGTCTACCATCCATGTAACTCCTGTTTACCATCCATCTTACTTCTGTCTACCATCCATGTAACTCCTGTTTACCATCCATCTTACTCCTGCCTACCATCCATGTAACTCCTGTCCACCATCCATGTAATTCCTGCCTACCATCCATGGTACTCCTGTCCACCATCCCTGTAATTCCTGCCTACCATCCATGGTACTCCTGTCCACCATCCATGTTACTTCTGTCCACCATCCATGTTACTTCTGTCCACCATCCATGTTACTCTTGTCTACCATCCATGTTACTCCTGTCCACCATCCATGTAACTCCTGTTTACAATCCATGTAACTCCAGTCTACCATCCATGTAACTCCAGTTTACCATCCATCAAAATTCACTCTACCATCCATGTTACTCCTTACTACCATCCATGTAACCCCTGTCTACCATCCATCTTACTCCTGTCTAGCATCCATGTTACTCCTGTCTACCATACATGTTACTCCTATCAACCATCCATGTTACTACTGTCCCTCCTGCCCACCATCCATGTAACTCCTGTCTACCATCCATGTAACTCCTGTTTACCATCCATCTAACTCCTGTCTACCATCCATCTTACTCCTGTCCACCATACATCTTACTCCTGTCTACCATCCATCTAACTCCTGTCTACCATCCATGTAACTCCTGTCTACCATCCATCTTACTCCTGTCTACCATCCATCTAACTCCTGTCTACTATCCATGTAACTCCTGTTTACCATCCATCTTACTCCTGTCTACCATCCATCTAACTCCTGTCTACCATCCATGTAACTCCTGTCTACTATCCATCTAACTCCTGTCTACCATCCATGTAACTCCTGTCTACCATCCATGTAACTCCTGTCTACCACCCATGTAACTCCTGTCTTCCACCCATCTTACTCCTGTCTACCACCCATCTTACTCCTGCTACCATCCATGTAACTCCTGTCTACCATCCTTATAACACCTGTCTACCACCCAACTTACTCCTGTCCACCATCCATCTTACTCCTGTCTACCATCCATCTAACTCCTGTCTACCATCCATGTAACTCCTGTCTACCATCCATCTTACTCCTGTCTACCATCCATGTAACTCCTGTCTACCATCCATGTTACTCCTGACCACCATCCATGTAACTCCTGTCTACCATCCATGTTACTCCTGTCTACCATCCATGTAACCCCTGTCTACCATCCATGTAACTCCTGTTTACCATCCATCTTACTCCTGCCTACCATCCATGTAACTCCTGTCCACCATCCATGTAATTCCTGCCTACCATCCATGGTACTCCTGTCCACCATCCATGTTACTTCTGTCCACCATCCATGTTACTTCTGTCCACCATCCATGTTACTCCTGTCCACCATCCATGTAACTCCTGTCCACCATCCATGTAACTCCAGTCTACCATCCATGTAACTCCAGTTTACCATCCATCAAAATTCACTCTACCATCCATGTTACTCCTTACTACCATCCATGTAACCCCTGTCTACCATCCATCTTACTCCTGTCTAGCATCCATGTTACTCCTGTCTACCATACATGTTACTCCTATCAACCATCCATGTTACGACTGTCCCTCCTGCCCACCATCCATGTAACTCCTGTCTACCATCCATGTAACTCCTGTTTACCATCCATCTTACTCCTGTCTACCATCCATCTTACTCCTGTCCACCATACATCTTACTCCTGTCTACCATCCATCTAACTCTTGTCTACCATCCATGTAACTCCTGTCTACCATCCATCTTACTCCTGTCTACCACCCATGTAACTCCTGTCTACCACCCATGTAACTCCTGTCTACCATCCATGTAACTCCTGTCTACCATCCATCTAACTCCTGTCTACCATCCATGTAACTCCTGTCTACCACCCATGTAACTCCTGTCTACCACCCATCTTACTCCTGTCTACCACCCATCTTACTCCTGCTACCATCCATCTAACTCCTGTCTACCATCCATGTAACTCCTGTCTACCATCCTTATAACACCTGTCTACCACCCAACTTACTCCTGTCCACCATCCATCTTACTCCTGTCTACCATCCATGTAACTCCTGTCTACCATCCATCTTACTCCTGTCTACCATCCATGTAACTCCTGTCTACCATCCATGTTACTCCTGACCACCATCCATGTAACTCCTGTCTACCATCCATGTAACTCCTGTGTACCATCCATGTTACTACTGTCTACAATCCATGTTACTACTGTCTACCATCCATCTAACTCCTGTCTACCATCCATGTTACTCCTGTCCACCATCCATCTTACTCCTGTCTACCATCCATGTAACTCCTGTCTACCATCCATCTTACTCCTGTCTACCATCCATCTAACTCCTGTCTACCATCCATGTAACTCCTGTCTACCATCCATCTTACTCCTGTCTACCATCCATGTAACTCCTGTCCACCATCCATGTAATTCCTGCCTACCATCCATGGTACTCCTGTCTACCATCCATGTAACTCCTGTTTACCATCCATCTTCTGTCTACCATCCATGTAACTCCTGTTTACCATCCATCTTACTCCTGCCTACCATCCATGTAACTCCTGTCCACCATCCATGTAATTCCTGCCTACCATCCATGGTACTCCTGTCCACCATCCATCTTACTCCTGTCTACCATCCATGTAACTCCTGTCCACCATCCATGTTACTTCTGTCCACCATCCATGTTACTTCTGTCCACTATCCATGTTACTCTTGTCTACCATCCATGTTACTCCTGTCCACCATCCATGTAACTCCTGTTTACCATCCATGTAACTCCAGTCTACCATCCATGTAACTCCAGTTTACCATCCATCAAAATTCACTCTACCATCCATGTTACTCCTTACTACCATCCAAGTAACCCCTGTCTACCATCCATCTTACTCCTGTCTAGCATCCATGTTACTCCTGTCTACCATACATGTTACTCCTATCAACCATCCATGTTACTACTGTCCCTCCTGCCCACCATCCATGTAACTCCTGTCTACCATCCATGTAACTCCTGTTTACCATCCATCTTACTCCTGTCTACCATCCATCTTACTCCTGTCCACCATACATCTTACTCCTGTCTACCATCCATCTAACTCCTGTCTACTATCCATGTAACTCCTGTCTACCATCCATGTAACTCCTGTCTACCATCCATCTTACTCCTGTCTACCACCCATGTAACTCCTGTCTACCATACATCTTACTCCTGTCTACCACCCATGTAACTCCTGTCTACCACCCATGTAACTCCTGTCTACCATCCATGTAACTCCTGTCTACCATCCATCTAACTCCTGTCTACCATCCATGTAACTCCTGTCTACCATCCATGTAACTCCTGTCTACCACCCATGTAACTCCTGTCTACCACCCATCTTACTCCTGTCTACCACCCATCTTACTCCTGCTACCATCCATGTAACTCCTGTCTACCATCCTTATAACACCTGTCTACCACCCAACTTACTCCTGTCCACCATCCATCTTACTCCTGTCTACCATCCATCTAACTCCTGTCTACCATCCATGTAACTCCTGTCTACCATCCATCTTACTCCTGTCTACCATCCATGTAACTCCTGTCTACCATCCATGTTACTCCTGACCACCATCCATGTAACTCCTGTCTACCATCCATGTAACTCCTGTGTACCATCCATGTTACTACTGTCTACAATCCATGTTACTACTGTCTACCATCCATGTAACTCCTGTCTACCATCCATGTTACTCCTGTCCACCATCCATCTTACTCCTGTCTACCATCCATGTAACTCCTGTCTACCATCCATCTTACTCCTGTCTACCATCCATGTAACTCCTGTCCACCATCCATGTAATTCCTGCCTACCATCCATGGTACTCCTGTCTACCATCCATGTAACTCCTGTTTACCATCCATCTTACTTCTGTCTACCATCCATGTAACTCCTGTTTACCATCCATGTAATTCCTGCCTACCATCCATGGTACTCCTGTCCACCATCCCTGTAATTCCTGCCTACCATCCATGGTACTCCTGTCCACCATCCATGTTACTTCTGTCCACCATCCATGTTACTTCTGTCCACCATCCATGTTACTCTTGTCTACCATCCATGTTACTCCTGTCCACCATCCATGTAACTCCTGTTAACAATCCATGTAACTCCAGTCTACCATCCATGTAACTCCAGTTTACCATCCATCAAAATTCACTCTACCATCCATGTTACTCCTTACTACCATCCATGTAACCCCTGTCTACCATCCATCTTACTCCTGTCTAGCATCCATGTTACTCCTGTCTACCATACATGTTACTCCTATCAACCATCCATGTTACTACTGTCCCTCCTGCCCACCATCCATGTAACTCCTGTCTACCATCCATGTAACTCCTGTTTACCATCCATCTAACTCCTGTCTACCATCCATCTTACTCCTGTCCACCATACATCTTACTCCTGTCTACCATCCATCTAACTCCTGTCTAACATCCATGTAACTCCTGTCTACCATCCATCTTACTCCTGTCTACCACCCATCTTACTCCTGCTACCATCCATGTAACTCCTGTCTACCATCCTTATAACACCTGTCTACCACCCAACTTACTCCTGTCCACCATCCATGTTACTCCTGTCTACCATCCATGTAACTTCTGTCTACCATCCATCTTACTCCTGTCTACCATCCATGTAACTCCTGTCTACCATCCATGTTACTCCTGACCACCATCCATGTAACTCCTGTCTACCATCCATGTTACTCCTGTCTACCATACATGTAACCCCTGTCTACCATCCATGTTACTCCTGACCACCATCCATGTAACTCCTGTTTACCATCCATCTTACTCCTGCCTACCATCCATGTAACTCCTGTCCACCATCCATGTAATTCCTGCCTACCATCCATGGTACTCCTGTCCACCATCCATGTAATTCCTGCCTACCATCCATGGTACTCCTGTCCACCATCCATGTTACTTCTGTCCACCATCCATGTTACTTCTGTCCACCATCCATGTTACTCTTGTCTACCATCCATGTTACTCCAGTCCACCATCCATGTAACTCCTGTTTACCATCCATGTAACTCCAGTCTACCATCCATGTAACTCCAGTTTACCATCCATCAAAATTCACTCTACCATCCATGTTACTCCTTACTACCATCCATGTAACCCCTGTCTACCATCCATCTTACTCCTGTCTAGCATCCATGTTACTCCTGTCTACCATACATGTTACTCCTATCAACCATCCATGTTACTACTGTCCCTCCTGCCCACCATCCATGTAACTCCTGTCTACCATCCATGTAACTCCTGTTTACCATCCATCTTACTCCTGTCTACCATCCATCTTACTCCTGTCTACCATCCATCTAACTCCTGTCTACCATCCATGTAACTCCTGTCTACCATCCATCTTACTCCTGTCTACCACCCATGTAACTCCTGTCTACCACCCATGTAACTCCTGTCTACCACCCATGTAACTCCTGTCTACCATCCATCTAACTCCTGTCTACCATCCATGTAACTCCTGTCTACCATCCATGTAACTCCTGTCTACCACCCATCTTACTCCTGTCTACCACCCATCTTACTCCTGCTACCATCCATGTAACTCCTGTCTACCATCCTTATAACACCTGTCTACCACCCAACTTACTCCTGTCCACCATCCATCTTACTCCTGTCTACGATCCATCTAACTCCTGTCTACCATCCATGTAACTCCTGTCTACCATCCATCTTACTCCTGTCTACCATCCATGTAACTCCTGTCTACCATCCATGTTACTCCTGACCACCATCCATGTAACACCTGTCTACCATCCATGTAACTCCTGTGTACCATCCATGTTACTACTGTCTACAATCCATGTTACTACTGTCTACCATCCATGTAACTCCTGTCTACCATCCATGTTACTCCTGTCCACCATCCATCTTACTCCTGTCTACCATCCATGTAACTCCTGTCTACCATCCATCTTACTCCTGTCTACCATCCATGTAACTCCTGTCCACCATCCTTGTAATTCCTGCCTACCATCCATGGTACTCCTGTCTACCATCCATGTAACTCCTGTCTACCATCCATGTAACTCCTGTCCACCATCCATGTAATTCCTGCCTACCATCCATGGTACTCCTGTCTACCATCCATGTAACTCCTGTCCACCATCCATGTAATTCCTGCCTACCATCCATGGTACTCCTGTCTACCATCCATGTAACTCCTGTCTACCATCCATCTTACTCCTGCCTACCATCCATGTTACTCCTGTCCACCATCCATCTTACTCCTGTCTACCATCCATGTAACTCCTGTCTACCATCCATCTTACTCCTGTCTACCATCCATGTAACTCCTGTCCACCATCCTTGTAATTCCTGCCTACCATCCATGGTACTCCTGTCTACCATCCATGTAACTCCTGTCTACCATCCATGTAACTCCTGTCCACCATCCATGTAATTCCTGCCTACCATCCATGGTACTCCTGTCTACCATCCATGTAACTCCTGTCCACCATCCATGTAATTCCTGCCTACCATCCATGGTACTCCTGTCTACCATCCATGTAACTCCTGTCCACCATCCATGTAATTCCTGCCTACCATCCATGGTACTCCTGTCTACCATCCATGTAACTCCTGTCTACCATCCATCTTACTCCTGCCCACCATCCATGTAATTCCTGCCTACCATCCATGTAACTCCTGTCTACCATCCATGTAACTCCTGTTTACCATCCATCTTACTTCTGTCTACCATCCATGTAACTCCTGTTTACCATCCATCTTACTCCTGCCTACCATCCATGTAACTCCTGTCCACCATCCATGTAATTCCTGCCTACCATCCATGGTACTCCTGTCCACCATCCCTGTAATTCCTGCCTACCATCCATGGTACTCCTGTCCACCATCCATGTTACTTCTGTCCACCATCCATGTTACTTCTGTCCACCATCCATGTTACTCTTGTCTACCATCCATGTTACACCTGTCCACCATCCATGTAACTCCTGTTTACAATCCATGTAACTCCAGTCTACCATCCATGTAACTCCAGTTTACCATCCATCAAAACTCACTCTACCATCCATGTTACTCCTTACTACCATCCATGTAACCCCTGTCTACCATCCATCTTACTCCTGTCTAGCATCCATGTTACTCCTGTCTACCATACATGTTACTCCTATCAACCATCCATGTTACTACTGTCCCTCCTGCCCACCATCCATGTAACTCCTGTCTACCATCCATGTAACTCCTGTTTACCATCCATCTTACTCCTGTCTACCATCCATCTTACTCCTGTCCACCATACATCTTACTCCTGTCTACCATCCATCTAACTCCTGTCTACCATCCATGTATCTCCTGTCTACCATCCATCTTACTCCTGTCTACCATCCATGTAACTCCTGTCTACCACCCATGTAACTCCTGTCTACCATCCATCTAACTCCTGTCTACCATCCATGTAACTCCTGTCTACCATCCATGTAACTCCTGTCTACCACCCATGTAACTCATGTCTACCACCCATCTTACTCCTGTCTACCACCCATCTTACTCCTGTCTACCATCCATGTAACTCCTGTCTACCATCCTTATAACACCTGTCTACCACCCAACTTACTCCTGTCCACCATCCATCTTACTCCTGTCTACCATCCATCTAACTCCTGTCTACCATCCATGTAACTCCTGTCTACCATCCATCTTACTCCTGTCTACCATCCATGTAACTCCTGTCTACCATCCATGTTACTCCTGACCACCATCCATGTAACTCCTGTCTACCATCCATGTAACTCCTGTGTACCATCCATGTTACTACTGTCTACAATCCATGTTACTACTGTCTACCATCCATGTAACTCCTGTCTACCATCCATGTTACTCCTGTCCACCATCCATGTAAATCCTGTCTACCATCCATGTAACTCTTGTCTACCATCCATGTAACTCCTGTCTACCATCCATGTAACTCCTGTCTACCATCCATATAACTCCTATCTACCATCCATCTTACTCCTGTCTACCATCCATATAACTCCTATCTACCATCCATCTTACTCCTGTCTACCATCCATGTAACAACTGTTTACCATCCACGTTACTCCTGTCCACCATCCATGTAACTCCTGTCTACCATCCATGTTACTCCTGTCTACCATCCATGTAACCCCTGTCTACCATCCATGTAATACCTGTCTACCATCCATGTAACTCCTGTCTACCATCCATCTTACTACTTTCTACCATCCTTGTAACACCTGGCTGTCATCCATGTTACTACTGTCCACCATCCCTGTAACTCCTGTGTAGCATCCATGTTACTCCTGTCCCTCCTGTCCACCATACAAGTAACTCCTGTCTACCATCCAACTTACTCCTGTCCACCATCCATGTTACTCCTGTTTACCATCCATGTAAATCCTTTCTACGATCCATGTAACTCCTGTCTACCATCCATGTTACTCTTGGCTACCATCCATGTAACTCCTGTCTATCATCCATGTCTACTCCTGTCTACCATCCATGTAACTCCTGTCAACCATCTATGTAACTCCTGTCCACCATCTATTTTACTCCTGTCCACCATCCATGTAAATCCTGTCTACCATCCATGTAACTCCTGTCTACCATCCATGTTACTCCTGTCTACCATCCATGTAACTCCTGTCTACCATCCATGTTACTCCTGTCTACCATCCATGTTACTGTTGTCTACCAGCCATGTAACTCCTGTCTACCATCCATGTTACTACTGTCCACCATCCATGTAACTCCTGTCTACCATCCATGTTACTACTGTCCACCATCCATGTAACTCCTGTCTACCATCCATATAACTCCTATCTACCATCCATCTTACTCCTGTCTACCATCCATATAACTCCTATCTACCATCCATCTTACTCCTGTCTACCATCCATGTAACAACTGTTTACCATCCACGTTACTCCTGTCCACCATCCATGTAACTCCTGTCTACCATCCATGTTACTCCTGTCTACCATCCATGTAACCCCTGTCTACCATCCATGTAACTCCTGTCTACCATCCATCTTACTCCTGTCTACCATCCATGTAACTCCTGTCCACCATCCATGTAATTCCTGCCTACCATCCATGGTACTCCTGTCTACCATCCATGTAACTCCTGTTTACCATCCATCTTACTTCTGTCTACCATCCATGTAACTCCTGTTTACCATCCATCTTACTCCTGCCTACCATCCATGTAACTCCTGTCCACCATCCATGTAATTCCTGCCTACCATCCATGGTACTCCTGTCCACCATCCATGTAATTCCTGCCTACCATCCATGGTACTCCTGTCCACCATCCATGTTACTTCTGTCCACCATCCATGTTACTTCTGTCCACCATCCATGTTACTTCTGTCCACCATCCATGTTACTCTTGTCCACCATCCATGTAACTCCTGTTTACCATCCATGTAACTCCAGTCTACCATCCATGTAACTCCAGTTTACCATCCATCAAAATTCACTCTACCACCCATGTTACTCCTTACTACCATCCATGTAACCCCTGTCTACCATCCATCTTACTCCTGTCTAGCATCCATGTTACTCCTGTCTACCATACATGTTACTCCTATCAACCATCCATGTTACTACTGTCCCTCCTGCCCACCATCCATGTAACTCCTGTCTACCATCCATGTAACTCCTGTTTACCATCCATCTTACTCCTGTCTACCATCCATCTTACTCCTGTCCACCATACATCTTACTCCTGTCTACCATCCATCTAACTCCTGTCTACCATCCATGTAACTCCTGTCTACCATCCATCTTACTCCTGTCTACCACCCATGTAACTCCTGTCTACCACCCATGTAACTCCTGTCTACCATCCATGTAACTCCTGTCTACCATCCATCTAACTCCTGTCTACCATCCATGTAACTCCTGTCTACCACCCATGTAACTCCTGTCTACCATCCATGTTACTCCTGACCACCACCCATGTAAATCCTGTCTACCACCCATGTAACTCCTGTCTACCACCCCTGTAACTCCTGTCTACCATCCATGTAACTCCTGTCCACCATACATCTTACTCCTGTCTACCACCCATCTTACTCCTGTCTACCATCCATGTAACTCCTGTCTACCATCCTTATAACACCTGTCTACCACCCAACTTACTCCTGTCCACCATCCATCTTACTCCTGTCTACCATCCATGTAACTCCTGTCTACCATCCATGTAACTCCTGTCAACCATCCATCTTACTCCTGTCTACCATCCATGTAACTCCTTCCTACCATCCATGTTACTCCTGACCACCATCCATGTAACTCCTGTCTACCATCCATGTAACTCCTGTGTACCATCCATGTTACTACTGTCTACAATCCATGTTTACTACTGTCTACCATCCATGTAACTCCTGTCTACCATCCATGTTAATCCTGACCATCACCCATGTAAATCCTGTCTACCATCCATGTAACTCCTGTCTACCATCCATCTTACTCCTCTCTACCATCCATGTAACTCCTGTCCACCATCCATGTAATTCCTGCCTACCATCCATGGTACTCCTGTCTACCATCCATGTAACTCCTGTTTACCATCCATCTTACTTCTGTCTACCATCCATGTAACTCCTGTTTACCATCCATCTTACTCCTGCCTACCATCCATGTAACTCCTGTCCATCATCCATGTAATTCCTGCCTACCATCCATGGTACTCCTGTCCACCATCCCTGTAATTCCTGCCTACCATCCATGGTACTCCTGTCCACCATCCATGTTACTTCTGTCCACCATCCATGTTACTTCTGTCCACCATCCATGTTACTCTTGTCTACCATCCATGTTACTCCTGTCCACCATCCATGTAACTCCTGTTTACAATCCATGTAACTCCAGTCTACCATCCATGTAACTCCAGTTTACCATCCATCAAAATTCACTCTACCATCCATGTTACTCCTTACTACCATCCATGTAACCCCTGTCTACCATCCATCTTACTCCTGTCTAGCATCCATGTTACTCCTGTCTACCATACATGTTACTCCTATCAACCATCCATGTTACTACTGTCCCTCCTGCCCACCATCCATGTAACTCCTGTCTACCATCCATGTAACTCCTGTTTACCATCCATCTTACTCCTGTCTACCATCCATCTTACTCCTGTCCACCATACATCTTACTCCTGTCTACCATCCATCTAACTCCTGTCTACCACCCAACTTACTCCTGTCCACCATCCATCTTACTCCTGTCTACCATCCATCTAACTCCTGTCTACCATCCATGTAACTCCTGTCTACCATCCATCTTACTCCTGTCTACCATCCATGTAACTCCTGTCTACCATCCATGTTACTCCTGACCACCATCCATGTAACTCCTGTCTACCATCCATGTAACTCCTGTGTACCATCCATGTTACTACTGTCTACAATCCATGTTACTACTGTCTACCATCCATGTAACTCCTGTCTACCATCCATGTTACTCCTGTCCACCATCCATGTAAATCCTGACTACCATCCATGTAACTCTTGTCTACCATCCATGTAACTCCTGTCTACCATCCATGTAACTCCTGTCTACCATTCATGTAACTCCTGTCTACCATCCATCTTACTCCTGACTACCATCCATGTAACTCCTGTCTACCATCCATGTTACTCCTGTCCACCATCCATGTAATTCCTGTCTACCAACCATGTTACTCCTGACCACCATCCATGTTACTCCTGTCAACCACCCATCTTATTCCTGTCTACCATCCATGTTACTCCTGTCTACCATCCATGTTACTCCTGTCCACCATCCATGTAACTCCTGTTTACCCTCTATGTTACTCCTGTCTACCATCCATGTAACTCCTGTCTACCATCCATGTAACTCCTGTCTACCATCCATCTTACTCCTGTCTACCATCCATCTAACTCCTGTCTACCATCCATGTAACAACTGTTTACCATCCACGTTACTCCTGTCTACCATCCATGTAACTCCTGTCTACCATCCATCTAACTCCTGCCTACCATCCATGTAACTCCTGCCTACCATCCATCTAACTCCTGTCTACCATCCATGTAACTCCTTTCTACCATCCGTCTAACTCCTGTCCACCATCCATGTAACTCCTGTCTACCATCCATGTAACTCCTGTCTACCATCCACGTTACTCCTGTCTACCATCCACGTTACTCCTGTCCACCATCCATCTAACCCCTGACTACCATCCATCTAACCCCTGACTACCATCCATCTAACTCCTGTCTACCATCCATCTAACTCCTGTCTACCATCCATCTAACTCCTGTCTACCATCCATCTAACTCCTGTCTACCATCCATGTAACTCCTGTCTACCATCCATGTAATTACTGTCTACCATCCATGTTACTCCTGTCTACCATCCATGTAACTCCTGTCTAACATCCATCTAACTCCTGCCTACCATCCATGTAACTCCTGCCTACCATCCATCTTACTCCTGTCTACCATCCATGTAACTCCTGTCTACCATCCATGTAACTCCTGTCTACCATCCATGTAATACCTGTCTACCATCCATGTAACTCCTGTCTACCATCCATCTTACTACTTTCTACCATCCTTGTAACACCTGGCTGTCATCCATGTTACTACTGTCCACCATCCCTGTAACTCCTGTCTACCATCCCTGTAACTCCTGTGTAGCATCCATGTTACTCCTGTCCCTCCTGTCCACCATACAAGTAACTCCTGTCTACCATCCAACTTACTCCTGTCTACCATCCAACTTACTCCTGTCCACCATCCATGTTACTCCTGTTTACCATACATGTAAATCCTGTCTACGATCCATGTAACTCCTGTCTACTATCCATGTTACTCTTGTCTACCATCCATGTAACTCCTGTCTATCATCCATGTCTACTCCTGTCTACCATCCATGTAACTCCTGTCAACCATCTATGTAACTCCTGTCCACCATCTATTTTACTCCTGTCCACCATCCATGTAAATCCTGTCTACCATCCATGTAACTCCTGTCTACCATCCATGTTACTCCTGTCTACCATCCATGTAACTCCTGTCTACCATCCATGTTACTCCTGTCTACCATCCATGTTACTGTTGTCTACCAGCCATGTAACTCCTGTCTACCATCCATGTTACTACTGTCCACCATCCATGTAACTCCTGTCTACCATCCATGTTACTACTGTCCACCATCCATGTAACTCCTATCTACCATCCATATAACTCCTATCTACCGTCCATCTTACTCCTGTCTACCATCCATGTAACTCCTGTCTACCATCCACGTTACTCCTGTCTACCATCCACGTTACTCCTGTCTACCATCCATCTAACCCCTGTCCACCATCCATCTAACCCCTGACTACCATCCATCTAACCCCTGACTACCATCCATCTTACTACTGTCTACCATCCATCTAACTCCTGTCTACCATCCATCTAACTCCTGGCTACCATCCATATAACTCCTGTCTACCATCCATCTAACTCCTGTCTACCATCCATGTAACTCCTGTCTACCATCCATGTAATTACTGTCTACCATCCATGTTACTCATGTCTACCATCCATGTAACTCCTGTCTAACATCCATCTAACTCCTGCCTACCATCCATGTAACTCCTGCCTACCATCCATGTAACTCCTGCCTACCATCCAGCTTACACCTGCCTACCATCCATCTTACTCCTGTCTACCATCCATCTAACTCCTGGCTACCATCCATATAACTCCTGTCTACCATCCATCTAACTCCTGTCTACCATCCATGTAACTCCTGTCTACCATCCATGTAATTACTGTCTACCATCCATGTTACTCCTGTCTACCATCCATGTAACTCCTGTCTAACATCCATCTAACTCCTGCCTACCATCCATGTAACTCCTGCCTACCATCCATGTAACTCCTGCCTACCATCCAGCTTACACCTGCCTACCATCCATCTTACACCTGTCTACCATCCATGTAACTCCTGTCTACCATCCATGTAACTCCTGTCTACCATCCATGTAATACCTGTCTACCATCCATGTAACTCCTGTCTACCATCCATCTTACTACTTTCTACCATCCTTGTAACACCTGGCTGTCATCCATGTTACTACTGTCCACCATCCCTGTAACTCCTGTGTAGCATCCATGTTACTCCTGTCCCTCCTGTCCACCATACAAGTAACTCCTGTCTACCATCCAACTTACTCCTGTCCACCATCCATGTTACTCCTGTTTACCATCCATGTAAATCCTGTCTACGATCCATGTAACTCCTGTCTACCATCCATGTTACTCTTGTCTACCATCCATGTAACTCCTGTCTATCACCCATGTCTACTCCTGTCTACCATCCATGTAACTCCTCTCAACCATCTATGTAACTCCTGTCCACCATCTATTTTACTCCTGTCCACCATCCATGTAAATCCTGTCTACCATCCATGTAACTCCTGTCTACCATCCATGTTACTCCTGTCTACCATCCATGTAACTCCTGTCCACCATCTATTTTACTCCTGTCCACCATCCATGTAAATCCTGTCTACCATCCATGTAACTCCTGTCTACCATCCATGTTACTCCTGTCTACCATCCATGTAACTCCTGTCTACCATCCATGTTACTCCTGTCTACCATCCATGTTACTACTGTCCACCATCCATGTAACTCCTGTCTACCATCCATGTTACTACTGTCCACCATCCATGTAACTCCTGTCTACCATCCATATAACTCCTATCTACCATCCATCTTACTCCTGTCTACCATCCATATAACTCCTATCTACCATCCATCTTACTCCTGTCTACCATCCATGTAACAACTGTTTACCATCCACGTTACTCTTGTCCACCATCCATGTAACTCCTGTCTACCATCCATGTTACTCCTGTCTACCATCCATGTAACCCCTGTCTACCATCCATGTAACTCCTGTCTACCATCCATCTTACTCCTGTCTACCATCCATGTAACTCCTGTCCACCATCCATGTAATTCCTTCTTACCATCCATGGTACTCCTGTCTACCATCCATGTAACTCCTGTTTACCATCCATCTTACTTCTGTCTACCATCCATGTAACTCCTGTTTACCATCCATCTTACTCCTGCCTACCATCCATGTAACTCCTGTCCACCATCCATGTAATTCCTGCCTACCATCCATGGTACTCCTGTCCACCATCCATGTAATTCATGCCTACCATCCATGGTACTCCTGTCCACCATCCATGTAATTCCTGCTTACCATCCATGGTACTCCTGTCCACCATCCATGTAATTCATGCCTACCATCCATGCTACTTCTGTCCACCATCCATGTTACTCTTGTCTACCATCCATGTTACTCCTGTCCACCATCCATGTAACTCCTGTTTACCATCCATGTAAATCCAGTCTACCATCCATGTAACTCCTGTTTACCATCCATCAAAATTCACTCTACCATCCATGTTACTCCTTACTACCATCCATGTAACCCCTGCCTACCATCCATCTTACTCCTGTCTAGCATCCATGTTACTCCTGTCTACCATACATGTTACTCCTATCAACCATCCATGTTACTACTGTCCCTCCTGCCCACCATCCATGTAACTCCTGTCTACCATCCATGTAACTCCTGTTTACCATCCATCTTACTCCTGTCTACCATCCATCTTACTCCTGTCCACCATACATCTTACTCCTGTCTACCATCCATCTAACTCCTGTCTACCAACCATGTAACTCCTGTCTACCATCCATCTTACTCCTGTGTACCACCCATGTAACTCCTGTCTACCACCCATGTAACTCCTGTCTACCATCCATGTAACTCCTGTCTACCATCCATCTAACTCCTGTCTACCATCCATGTAACTCCTGTCTTCCATCCATGTAACTCCTGTCTACACCCATGTAACTCCTGTCTACCACCCATCTTACTCCTGTCTACCACCCATCTTACTCCTGTCTACCATCCATGTAACTCCTGTCTACCATCCTTATAACACCTGTCTACCACCCAACTTACTCCTGTCCACCATCCATCTTACTCCTGTCTACCATCCATCTAACTCCTGTCTACCATCCATGTAACTCCTGTCCACCATCCATGTAACTCCTGTCTACCATCCATGTTACTACTGTCCACCATCCATGTTACTCCTGTCCACCATCCATGTAAATCCTGACTACCATCCATGTAACTCTTGTCTACCATCCATGTAACTCCTGTCTACCATCCATGTAACTCCTGTCTACCATTCATGTAACTCCTGTCTACCATCCATCTTACTCCTGACTACCATCCATGTAACTCCTGTCTACCATCCATGTTACTCCTGTCCACCATCCATGTAATTCCTGTCTACCAACCATGTTACTCCTGACCACCATCCATGTTACTCCTGTCAACCACCCATCTTATTCCTGTCTACCATCCATGTTACTCCTGTCTACCATCCATGTTACTCCTGTCCACCATCCATGTAACTCCTGTTTACCCTCTATGTTACTCCTGTCTACCATCCATGTAACTCCTGTCTACCATCCATGTAACTCCTGTCTACCATCCATCTTACTCCTGTCTACCATCCATCTAACTCCTGTCTACCATCCATGTAACAACTGTTTACCATCCACGTTACTCCTGTCTACCATCCATGTAACTCCTGTCTACCATCCATCTAACTCCTGCCTACCATCCATGTAACTCCTGCCTACCATCCATCTAACTCCTGTCTACCATCCATGTAACTCCTTTCTACCATCCGTCTAACTCCTGTCCACCATCCATGTAACTCCTGTCTACCATCCATGTAACTCCTGTCTACCATCCACGTTACTCCTGTCTACCATCCACGTTACTCCTGTCCACCATCCATCTAACCCCTGACTACCATCCATCTAACCCCTGACTACCATCCATCTAACTCCTGTCTACCATCCATCTAACTCCTGTCTACCATCCATCTAACTCCTGTCTACCGTCCATCTAACTCCTGTCTACCATCCATGTAACTCCTGTCTACCATCCATGTAATTACTGTCTACCATCCATGTTACTCCTGTCTACCATCCATGTAACTCCTGTCTAACATCCATCTAACTCCTGCCTACCATCCATGTAACTCCTGCCTACCATCCATCTTACTCCTGTCTACCATCCATGTAACTCCTGTCTACCATCCATGTAACTCCTGTCTACCATCCATGTAATACCTGTCTACCATCCATGTAACTCCTGTCTACCATCCATCTTACTACTTTCTACCATCCTTGTAACACCTGGCTGTCATCCATGTTACTACTGTCCACCATCCCTGTAACTCCTGTCTACCATCCCTGTAACTCCTGTGTAGCATCCATGTTACTCCTGTCCCTCCTGTCCACCATACAAGTAACTCCTGTCTACCATCCAACTTACTCCTGTCCACCATCCATGTTACTCCTGTTTACCATACATGTAAATCCTGTCTACGATCCATGTAACTCCTGTCTACTATCCATGTTACTCTTGTCTACCATCCATGTAACTCCTGTCTATCATCCATGTCTACTCCTGTCTACCATCCATGTAACTCCTGTCAACCATCTATGTAACTCCTGTCCACCATCTATTTTACTCCTGTCCACCATCCATGTAAATCCTGTCTACCATCCATGTAACTCCTGTCTACCATCCATGTTACTCCTGTCTACCATCCATGTAACTCCTGTCTACCATCCATGTTACTCCTGTCTACCATCCATGTTACTGTTGTCTACCAGCCATGTAACTCCTGTCTACCATCCATGTTACTACTGTCCACCATCCATGTAACTCCTGTCTACCATCCATGTTACTACTGTCCACCATCCATGTAACTCCTATCTACCATCCATATAACTCCTATCTACCGTCCATCTTACTCCTGTCTACCATCCATGTAACTCCTGTCTACCATCCACGTTACTCCTGTCTACCATCCACGTTACTCCTGTCTACCATCCATCTAACCCCTGTCCACCATCCATCTAACCCCTGACTACCATCCATCTAACCCCTGACTACCATCCATCTTACTACTGTCTACCATCCATCTAACTCCTGTCTACCATCCATCTAACTCCTGGCTACCATCCATATAACTCCTGTCTACCATCCATCTAACTCCTGTCTACCATCCATGTAACTCCTGTCTACCATCCATGTAATTACTGTCTACCATCCATGTTACTCATGTCTACCATCCATGTAACTCCTGTCTAAGATCCATCTAACTCCTGCCTACCATCCATGTAACTCCTGCCTACCATCCATGTAACTCCTGCCTACCATCCAGCTTACACCTGCCTACCATCCATCTTACTCCTGTCTACCATCCATCTAACTCCTGGCTACCATCCATATAACTCCTGTCTACCATCCATCTAACTCCTGTCTACCATCCATGTAACTCCTGTCTACCATCCATGTAATTACTGTCTACCATCCATGTTACTCCTGTCTACCATCCATGTAACTCCTGTCTAACATCCATCTAACTCCTGCCTACCATCCATGTAACTCCTGCCTACCATCCATGTAACTCCTGCCTACCATCCAGCTTACACCTGCCTACCATCCATCTTACACCTGTCTACCATCCATGTAACTCCTGTCTACCATCCATGTAACTCCTGTCTACCATCCATGTAATACCTGTCTACCATCCATGTAACTCCTGTCTACCATCCATCTTACTACTTTCTACCATCCTTGTAACACCTGGCTGTCATCCATGTTACTACTGTCCACCATCCCTGTAACTCCTGTGTAGCATCCATGTTACTCCTGTCCCTCCTGTCCACCATACAAGTAACTCCTGTCTACCATCCAACTTACTCCTGTCCACCATCCATGTTACTCCTGTTTACCATCCATGTAAATCCTGTCTACGATCCATGTAACTCCTGTCTACCATCCATGTTACTCTTGTCTACCATCCATGTAACTCCTGTCTATCACCCATGTCTACTCCTGTCTACCATCCATGTAGCTCCTCTCAACCATCTATGTAACTCCTGTCCACCATCTATTTTACTCCTGTCCACCATCCATGTAAATCCTGTCTACCATCCATGTAACTCCTGTCTACCATCCATGTTACTCCTGTCTACCATCCATGTAACTCCTGTCCACCATCTATTTTACTCCTGTCCACCATCCATGTAAATCCTGTCTACCATCCATGTAACTCCTGTCTACCATCCATGTTACTCCTGTCTACCATCCATGTAACTCCTGTCTACCATCCATGTTACTCCTGTCTACCATCCATGTTACTACTGTCCACCATCCATGTAACTCCTGTCTACCATCCATGTTACTACTGTCCACCATCCATGTAACTCCTGTCTACCATCCATATAACTCCTATCTACCATCCATCTTACTCCTGTCTACCATCCATATAACTCCTATCTACCATCCATCTTACTCCTGTCTACCATCCATGTAACAACTGTTTACCATCCACGTTACTCTTGTCCACCATCCATGTAACTCCTGTCTACCATCCATGTTACTCCTGTCTACCATCCATGTAACCCCTGTCTACCATCCATGTAACTCCTGTCTACCATCCATCTTACTCCTGTCTACCATCCATGTAACTCCTGTCCACCATCCATGTAATTCCTTCTTACCATCCATGGTACTCCTGTCTACCATCCATGTAACTCCTGTTTACCATCCATCTTACTTCTGTCTACCATCCATGTAACTCCTGTTTACCATCCATCTTACTCCTGCCTACCATCCATGTAACTCCTGTCCACCATCCATGTAATTCCTGCCTACCATCCATGGTACTCCTGTCCACCATCCATGTAATTCATGCCTACCATCCATGGTACTCCTGTCCACCATCCATGTAATTCCTGCTTACCATCCATGGTACTCCTGTCCACCATCCATGTAATTCATGCCTACCATCCATGCTACTTCTGTCCACCATCCATGTTACTCTTGTCTACCATCCATGTTACTCCTGTCCACCATCCATGTAACTCCTGTTTACCATCCATGTAAATCCAGTCTACCATCCATGTAACTCCTGTTTACCATCCATCAAAATTCACTCTACCATCCATGTTACTCCTTACTACCATCCATGTAACCCCTGTCTACCATCCATCTTACTCCTGTCTAGCATCCATGTTACTCCTGTCTACCATACATGTTACTCCTATCAACCATCCATGTTACTACTGTCCCTCCTGCCCACCATCCATGTAACTCCTGTCTACCATCCATGTAACTCCTGTTTACCATCCATCTTACTCCTGTCTACCATCCATCTTACTCCTGTCCACCATACATCTTACTCCTGTCTACCATCCATCTAACTCCTGTCTACCAACCATGTAACTCCTGTCTACCATCCATCTTACTCCTGTGTACCACCCATGTAACTCCTGTCTACCACCCATGTAACTCCTGTCTACCATCCATGTAACTCCTGTCTACCATCCATCTAACTCCTGTCTACCATCCATGTAACTCCTGTCTTCCATCCATGTAACTCCTGTCTACACCCATGTAACTCCTGTCTACCACCCATCTTACTCCTGTCTACCACCCATCTTACTCCTGTCTACCATCCATGTAACTCCTGTCTACCATCCTTATAACACCTGTCTACCACCCAACTTACTCCTGTCCACCATCCATCTTACTCCTGTCTACCATCCATCTAACTCCTGTCTACCATCCATGTAACTCCTGTCCACCATCCATGTAACTCCTGTCTACCATCCATGTTACTACTGTCCACCATCCATGTAACTCCTGTCTACCATCCATATAACTCCTATCTACCATCCATCTTACTCCTGTCTACCATCCATATAACTCCTATCTACCATCCATCTTACTCCTGTCTACCATCCATGTAACAACTGTTTACCATCCACGTTACTCCTGTCCACCATCCATGTAACTCCTGTCTACCATCCATGTTACTCCTGTCTACCATCCATGTAACCCCTGTCTACCATCCATGTAACTCCTGTCTACCATCCATCTTACTCCTGTCTACCATCCATGTAACTCCTGTCCACCATCCATGTAATTCCTGCCTACCATCCATGGTACTCCTGTCTACCATCCATGTAACTCCTGTCCACCATTCATGTAACTCCTGTCTACCATCCATGTAACTCCTGTCCACCATCCATGTAATTCCTGCCTACCATCCATGGTACTCCTGTCCACCATCCATGTAATTCCTGCCTACCATCCATGGTACTCCTGTCCACCATCCATGTTACTTCTGTCCACCATCCACGTTACTTCTGTCCACCATCCATGTTACTCTTGTCTACCATCCATGTTACTCCTGTCCACCATCCATGTAACTCCTGTTTACCATCCATGTAACTCCAGTCTACCATCCATGTAACTCCAGTTTACCATCCACCAAAATTCACTCTACCATCCATGTTACTCCTTACTACCATCCATGTAACCCCTGTCTACCATCCATCTTACTCCTGTCTAGCATCCATGTTACTCCTGTCTACCATACATGTTACTCCTATCAACCATCCATGTTACTACTGTCCCTCCTGCCCACCATCCATGTAACTCCTGTCTACCATCCATGTAACTCCTGTTTACCATCCATCTTACTCCTGTCCACCATACATCTTACTCCTGTCTACCATCCATCTAACTCCTGTCTACCATCCATGTAACTCCTGTCTACCATCCATCTTACTCCTGTCTACCACCCATGTAACTCCTGTCTACCACCCATGTAACTCCTGTCTACCATCCATCTAACTCCTGCCTACCATCCATCTAACTCCTGTCTACCATTCATGTAACTCCTGTCTACCATCCATGTAACTCCTGTCTACCACCCATGTAACTCCTGTCTACCATCCATGTAACTCCTGTCTACCACCCATCTTACTCCTGCTACCATCCATGTAACTCCTGTCTACCATCCATCTAACTCCTGTCTACCATCCATGTAACTCCTGTCTACCATCCATGTAACTCCTGTCTACCATCCATGTAACTCCTACCATCCATGTAACTCCTGTCTACCATCCATGTAACTCCTGTCTACCACCCATCTTACTCCTGTCTACCACCCATCTTACTCCTGCTACCATCCATGTAACTCCTGTCTACCATCCTTATAACACCTGTCTACCACCCAACTTACTCCTGTCCACCATCCATCTTACTCCTGTCTACCATCCATCTAACTCCTGTCTACCATCCATGTAACTCCTGTCTACCATCCATCTTACTCCTGTCTACCATCCATGTAACTCCTGTCTACCATCCATGTTACTCCTGACCACCATCCATGTAACTCCTGTCTACCATCCATGTAACTCCTGTGTACCATCCATGTTACTACTGTCTACAATCCATGTTACTACTGTCTACCATCCATGTAACTCCTGTCTACCATCCATGTTACTCCTGTCCACCATCCATCTTACTCCTGTCTACCATCCATGGTACTCCTGTCCACCATCCATCTTACTCCTGTCTACCATCCATGTAACTCCTGTCCACCATCCATGTAATTCCTGCCTACCATCCATGGTACTCCTGTCTACCATCCATGTAACTCCTGTTTACCATCCATCTTACTTCTGTCTACCATCCATGTAACTCCTGTCTACCATCCTTATAACACCTGTCTACCACCCAACTTACTCCTGTCCACCATCCATCTTACTCCTGTCTACCATCCATCTAACTCCTGTCTACCATCCATGTAACTCCTGTCTACCATCCATCTTACTCCTGTCTACCATCCATGTAACTCCTGTCTACCATCCATGTAACTCCTGTCTACCATCCATGTAACTCCTGTGTACCATCCATGTTACTACTGTCTACAATCCATGTTACTACTGTCTACCATCCATCTTACTCCTGTCTACCATCCATGTAACTCCTGTCCACCATCCAAGTAATTCCTGCCTACCATCCATGGTACTCCTGTCCACCATCCATGTTACTTCTGTCCACCATCCATGTTACTTCTGTCCACCATCCATGTTACTCTTGTCTACCATCCATGTTTCTCCTGTCCACCATCCATGTAACTCCTGTTTACCATCCATGTAACTCCAGTCTACCATCCATGTAACTCCAGTTTACCATCCATCAAAATTCACTCTACCATCCATGTTACTCCTTACTACCATCCATGTAACCCCTGTCTACCATCCATCTTACTCCTGTCTAGCATCCATGTTACTCCTGTCTACCATACATGTTACTCCTATCAACCATCCATGTTACTATTGTCCCTCCTGCCCACCATCCATGTAACTCCTGTCTACCATCCATGTAACTCCTGTTTACCATCCATCTTACTCCTGTCTACCATCCATCTTACTCCTGTCCACCATACATCTTACTCCTGTCTACCATCCATCTAACTCCTGTCTACCATCCATGTAACTCCTGTCTACCATCCATCTTACTCCTGTCTACCATCCATGTAACTCCTGTCTACCATCCATGTAACTCCTGTCTACCATCCATCTAACTCCTGTCTACCATCCATGTAACTCCTGTCTACCATCCATGTAACTCCTGTCTACCACCCATGTAACTCCTGCCTACCACCCATCTTACTCCTGTCTACCACCCATCTTACTCCTGTCTACCATCCATGTAACTCCTGCCTACCATCCTTATAACACCTGTCTACCACCCAACTTACTCCTGTCCACCATCCATCTTACTCCTGTCTACCATCCATCTAACTCCTGTCTACCATCCATGTAACTCCTGTTTACCATCCATCTTACTCCTGTCTACCATCCATGTAACTCCTGTCTACCATCCATGTTACTCCTGACCACCATCCATGTAACTCCTGTCTACCATCCATGTAACTCCTGTGTACCATCCATGTTATTACTGTCTACAATCCATGTTACTACTGTCTACCATCCATGTAACTCCTGTCTACCATCCATGTTACTCCTGTCCACCATCCATGTAAATCCTGTCTACCATCCATGTAACTCTTGTCTACCATCCATGTAACTCCTGTCTACCATCCATGTAACTCCTGTCTACCATTCATGTAACTCCTGTCTACCATCCATCTTACTCCTGACTACCATCCATGTAACTCCTGTCTACCATCCAACTTACTCCTGTATACCATCCATGTAACTCCTGTCTACCATCCATGTTACTCCTGTCCACCATCCATGTAATTCCTGTCTACCAACCATGTTACTCCTGACCACCATCCATGTTACTCCTGTCAACCACCCATCTTACTCCTGTCTACCATCCATGTTACTCCTGTCTACCATCCATGTTACTCCTGTCTACCATCCATGTAACTCCTGTTTACCCTCTACGTTACTCCTGTCTACCATCCATGTAACTCCTGTCTACCATCCATGTAACTCCTGTCTACCATCCATCTTACTCCTGTCTACCATCCATCTAACTCCTGTCTACCATCCATCTAACTCCTGTCTACCATCCATGTAACTCCTGTCTACCATCCATCTAACTCCTGCCTACCATCCATCTAACTCCTGCCTACCATCCATCTAACTCCTGTCTACCATCCATGTAACTCCTGTCTACCATCCATGTAACTCCTGTCTACCATCCATGTAATACCTGTCTACCATCCATGTAACTCCTGTCTACCATCCATCTTACTACTTTCTACCATCCTTGTAACACCTGGCTGTCATCCATGTTACTACTGTCCACCATCCCTGCAACTCCTGTCTACCATCCCTGTAACTCCTGTGTAGCATCCATGTTACTCCTGTCCCTCCTGTCCACCATACAAGTAACTCCTGTCTACCATCCAACTTACTCCTGTCCACCATCCATGTTACTCCTGTTTACCATCCATGTAAATCCTGTCTACGATCCATGTAACTCCTGTCTACCATCCATGTTACTCTTGTCTACCATCCATGTAACTCCTGTCTATCATCCATGTCTACTCCTGTCTACCATCCATGTAACTCCTGTCAACCATCTATGTAACTCCTGTCCACCATCCATGTAACTCCTGTCAACCATCTATGTAACTCCTGTCCACCATCTATTTTACTCCTGTCCACCATCCATGTAAATCCTGTCTACCATCCATGTAACTCCTGTCTACCATCCATGTTACTCCTGTCTACCATCCATGTAACTCCTGTCTACCATCCATGTTACTCCTGTCTACCATCCATGTTACTGTTGTCTACCAGCCATGTAACTCCTGTCTACCATCCATGTTACTACTGTCCACCATCCATGTAACTCCTGTCTACCATCCATGTTACTACTGTCCACCATCCATGTAACTCCTGTCTACCATCCATATAACTCCTATCTACGATCCATCTTACTCTTGTCTACCATCCATGTAACTCCTGTCTACCATCCACGTTACTCCTGTCTACCATCCACGTTACTCCTGTCTACCATCCATCTAACCCCTGTCCACCATCCATCTAACCCCTGACTACCATCCATCTAACCCCTGACTACCATCCATCTTACTACTGTCTACCATCCATCTTACTCCTGTCTACCATCCATCTAACTCCTGGCTACCATCCATATAACTCCTGTCTACCATCCATCTAACTCCTGTCTACCATCCATCTAACTCCTGTCTACCATCCATGTAATTACTGTCTACCATCCATGTTACTCCAGTCTACCATCCATGTAACTCCTGTCTAACATCCATCTAACTCCTGCCTACCATCCATATAACTCCTGTCTACCATCCATCTAACTCCTGCCCACCATCCATGTAACTCTTGTCTACCATCCATGTAACTCCTGCCTACCATCCATGTAACTCCTGCCTACCATCCAGCTTACTCCTGCCTACCATCCATCTTACTCCTGTCTACCATCCATGTAACTCCTGACTACCATCCATGTAACTCCAGTTTACCATCCATGTAATACCTGTCTACCATCCATGTAACTCCTGTCTACCATCCATCTTACTACTTTCTACCATCCTTGTAACACCTGGCTGTCATCCATGTTACTACTGTCCACCATCCCTGTAACTCCTGTGTAGCATCCATGTTAGTCCTGTCCCTCCTGTCCACCATACAAGTAACTCCTGTCTACCATCCAACTTACTCCTGTCCACCATCCATGTTACTCCTGTTTACCATCCATGTAAATCCCGTCTACGATCCATGTAACTCCTGTCTACCATCCATGTTACTCTTGTCTACCATCCATGTAACTCCTGTCTATCATCCATGTCTACTCCTGTCTACCATCCATGTAACTCCTCTCAACCATCTATGTAACTCCTGTCCACCATCTATTTTACTCCTGTCCACCATCCATGTAAATCCTGTCTACCATCCATGTAACTCCTGTCTACCATCCATGTAACTCCTGTCTATCATCCATGTCTACTCCTGTCTACCATCCATGTAACTCCTCTCAACCATCTATGTAACTCCTGTCCACCATCTATTTTACTCCTGTCCACCATCCATGTAAATCCTGTCTACCATCCATGTAACTCCTGTCTACCATCCATGTTACTCCTGTCTACCATCCATGTAACTCCTGTCCACCATCTATTTTACTCCTGTCCACCATCCATGTAAATCCTGTCTACCATCCATGTAACTCCTGTCTACCATCCATCTTACTCCTGTCCACCATACATCTTACTCCTGTCTACCATCCATCTAACTCCTGTCTACCATCCATGTAACTCCTGCCTACCATCCATCTTACTCCTGTCTACCATCCATGTTACTACTGTCCACCATCCATGTAACTCCTGTCTACCATCCATGTTACTACTGTCCACCATCCATGTAACTCCTGTCTACCATCCATATAACTCCTATCTACCATCCATCTTACTCCTGTCTACCATCCATATAACTCCTATCTACCATCCATCTTACTCCTGTCTACCATCCATGTAACAACTGTTTACCATCCACGTTACTCCTGTCCACCATCCATGTAACTCCTGTCTACCATCCATGTTACTCCTGTCTACCATCCATGTAACCCCTGTCTACCATCCATGTAACTCCTGTCTACCATCCATCTTACTCCTGTCTACCATCCATGTAACTCCTGTCCACCATCCATGTAATTCCTGCCTACCATCCATGGTACTCCTGTCTACCATCCATGTAACTCCTGTTTACCATCCATCTTACTCCTGCCTACCATTCATGTAACTCCTGTCCACCATCCATGTAATTCCTGCCTACCATCCATGGTACTCCTGTCCACCATCCATGTAATTCCTGCCTACCATCCATGGTACTCCTGTCCACCATCCATGTTACTTCTGTCCACCATCCACGTTACTTCTGTCCACCATCCATGTTACTCTTGTCTACCATCCATGTTACTCCTGTCCACCATCCATGTAACACCTGTTTACCATCCATGTAACTCCAGTCTACCATCCATGTAACTCCAGTTTACCATCCACCAAAATTCACTCTACCATCCATGTTACTCCTTACTACCATCCATGTAACCCCTGTCTACCATCCATCTTACTCCTGTCTAGCATCCATGTTACTCCTGTCTACCATACATGTTACTCCTATCAACCATCCATGTTACTACTGTCCCTCCTGCCCACCATCCATGTAACTCCTGTCTACCATCCATGTAACTCCTGTTTACCATCCATCTTACTCCTGTCCACCATACATCTTACTCCTGTCTACCATCCATCTAACTCCTGTCTACCATCCATGTAACTCCTGTCTACCATCCATCTTACTCCTGTCTACCACCCATGTAACTCCTGTCTACCACCCATGTAACTCCTGTCTACCATCCATGTAACTCCTGCCTACCATCCATCTAACTCCTGTCTACCATTCATGTAACTCCTGTCTACCATCCATGTAACTCCTGTCTACCACCCATGTAACTCCTGTCTACCATCCATGTAACTCCTGTCTACCACCCATCTTACTCCTGCTACCATCCATGTAACTCCTGTCTACCATCCATCTAACTCCTGTCTACCATCCATGTAACTCCTGTCTACCATCCATGTAACTCCTGTCTACCATCCATGTAACTCCTACCATCCATGTAACTCCTGTCTACCATCCATGTAACTCCTGTCTACCACCCATCTTACTCCTGTCTACCACCCATCTTACTCCTGCTACCATCCATGTAACTCCTGTCTACCATCCTTATAACACCTGTCTACCACCCAACTTACTCCTGTCCACCATCCATCTTACTCCTGTCTACCATCCATGTAACTCCTGTCTACCATCCATGTTACTCCTGACCACCATCCATGTAACTCCTGTCTACCATCCATGTAACTCCTGTGTACCATCCATGTTACTACTGTCTACAATCCATGTTACTACTGTCTACCATCCATGTAACTCCTGTCTACCATCCATGTTACTCCTGTCCACCATCCATCTTACTCCTGTCTACCATCCATGGTACTCCTGTCCACCATCCATCTTACTCCTGTCTACCATCCATGGTACTCCTGTCCACCATCCATGTTACTTCTGTCCACCATCCATGTTACTTCTGCCCACCATCCATGTTACTCTTGTCTACCATCCATGTTTCTCCTGTCCACCATCCATGTAACTCCTGTTTACAATCCATGTAACTCCAGTCTACCATCCATGTAACTCCAGTTTACCATCCATCAAAATTCACTCTACCATCCATGTTACTCCTTACTACCATCCATGTAACCCCTGTCTACCATCCATCTTACTCCTGTCTAGCATCCATGTTACTCCTGTCTACCATACATGTTACTCCTATCAACCATCCATGTTACTACTGTCCCTCCTGCCCACCATCCATGTAACTCCTGTCTACCATCCATGTAACTCCTGTTTACCATCCATCTTACTCCTGTCTACCATCCATCTTACTCCTGTCCACCATACATCTTACTCCTGTCTACCATCCATCTAACTCCTGTCTACCATCCATGTAACTCCTGTCTACCATCCATCTTACTCCTGTCTACCATCCATGTAACTCCTGTCTACCATCCATGTAACTCCTGTCTACCATCCATCTAACTCCTGTCTACCATCCATGTAACTCCTGTCTACCATCCATGTAACTCCTGTCTACCACCCATGTAACTCCTGTCTACCATCCATGTAACTCCTGTCTACCATTCATGTAACTCCTGTCTACCATCCATCTTACTCCTGACTACCCTCCATGTAACTCCTGTCTACCATCCAACTTACTCCTGTATACCATCCATGTAACTCCTGTCTACCATCCATGTTACTCCTGTCCACCATCCATGTAATTCCTGTCTACCAACCATGTTACTCCTGACCACCATCCATGTTACTCCTGTCAACCACCCATCTTACTCCTGTCTACCATCCATGTAACTCCTGTTTACCCTCTACGTTACTCCTGTCTACCATCCATGTAATCCTGTCTACCATCCATGTAACTCCTGTCTACCATCCATCTTACTCCTGTCTACCATCCATCTAACTCCTGTCTACCATCCATCTAACTCCTGTCTACCATCCATGTAACTCCTGTCTACCATCCATCTAACTCCTGCCTACCATCCATCTAACTCCTGCCTACCATCCATCTAACTCCTGTCTACCATCCATGTAACTCCTGTCTACCATCCATGTAACTCCTGTCTACCATCCATGTAATACCTGTCTACCATCCATGTAACTCCTGTCTACCATCCATCTTACTACTTTCTACCATCCTTGTAACACCTGGCTGTCATCCATGTTACTACTGTCCACCATCCCTGTAACTCCTGTCTACCATCCCTGTAACTCCTGTGTAGCATCCATGTTACTCTTGTCCCTCCTGTCCACCATACAAGTAACTCCTGTCTACCATCCAACTTACTCCTGTCCACCATCCATGTTACTCCTGTTTACCATCCATGTAAATCCTGTCTACGATCCATGTAACTCCTGTCTATCATCCATGTTACTCTTGTCTACCATCCATGTAACTCCTGTCTATCATCCATGTCTACTCCTGTCTACCATCCATGTAACTCCTGTCAACCATCTATGTAACTCCTGTCCACCATCTATTTTACTCCTGTCCACCATCCATGTAAATCCTGTCTACCATCCATGTAACTCCTGTCTACCATCCATGTTGCTCCTGTCTACCATCCATGTAACTCCTGTCTACCATCCATGTTACTCCTGTCTACCATCCATGTTACTGTTGTCTACCATCCATGTAACTCCTGTCTACCATCCATGTTACTACTGTCCACCATCCATGTAACTCCTGTCTACCATCCATATAACTCCTATCTACCATCCATCTTACTCCTGTCTACCATCCATGTAACTCCTGTCTACCATCCACGTTACTCCTGTCTACCATCCACGTTACTCCTGTCTACCATCCATCTAACCCCTGTCCACCATCCATCTAACCCCTGACTACCATCCATCTAACCCCTGACTACCATCCATCTTACTACTGTCTACCATCCATCTTACTCCTGTCTACCATCCATCTAACCCCTGTCCACCATCCATCTAACCCCCGACTACCATCCATCTTACTACTGTCTACCATCCATCTTACTACTGTCTACCATCCATCTAACTCCTGGCTACCATCCATATAACTCCTGTCTACCATCCATCTAACTCCTGTCTACCATCCATGTAACTCCTGTCTACCATCCATGTAATTACTGTCTACCATCCATGTTACTCCTGTCTACCATCCATGTAACTCCTGTCTAACATCCATCTAACTCCTGCCTACCATCCATGTAACTCCTGCCTACCATCCATGTAACTCCTGCCTACCATCCATGTAACTCCTGCCTACCATCCAGCTTACTCCTGCCTACCATCCAGCTTACTCCTGCCTACCATCCATCTTACTCCTGTCTACCATCCATGTAACTCCTGTCTACCATCCATGTAACTCCTGTCTACCATCCATGTAATACCTGTCTACCATCCATGTAACTCCTGTCTACCATCCATCTTACTACTTTCTACCATCCTTGTAACACCTGGCTGTCATCCATGTTACTACTGTCCACCATCCCTGTAACTCCTGTGTAGCATCCATGTTACTCCTGTCCCTCCTGTCCACCATACAAGTAACTCCTGTCTACCATCCAACTTACTCCTGTCCACCATCCATGTTACTCCTGTTTACCATCCATGTAAATCCTGTCTACGATCCATGTAACTCCTGTCTACCATCCATGTTACTCTTGTCTACCATCCATGTAACTCCTGTCTATCATCCATGTCTACTCCTGTCTACCATCCATGTAACTCCTCTCAACCATCTATGTAACTCCTGTCCACCATCTATTTTACTCCTGTCCACCATCCATGTAAATCCTGTCTACCATCCATGTAACTCCTGTCTACCATCCATGTTACTCCTGTCTACCATCCATGTAACTCCTGTCCACCATCTATTTTACTCCTGTCCACCATCCATGTAAATCCTGTCTACCATCCATGTAACTCCTGTCTACCATCCATCTTACTCCTGTCCACCATCCATCTAACTCCTGTCTACCATCCATGTAACTCCTGTCTACCATCCATCTTACTCCTGTCTACCATCCATGTTACTACTGTCCACCATCCATGTAACTCCTGTCTACCATCCATGTTACTACTGTCCACCATCCGTGTAACTCCTGTCCACCATCCATGTTACTACTGTCCACCATCCATGTAACTCCTGTCTACCATCCATATAACTCCTATCTACCATCCATCTTACTCCTGTCTACCATCCATATAACTCCTATCTACCATCCATGTTACTCCTGTCTACCATCCATGTAACAACTGTTTACCATCCACGTTACTCCTGTCCACCATCCATGTAACTCCTGTCTACCATCCATGTTACTCCTGTCTACCATCCATGTAACCCCTGTCTACCATCCATGTAACTCCTGTCTACCATCCATCTTACTCCTGTCTACCATCCATGTAACTCCTGTCCACCATCCATGTAATTCCTGCCTACCATCCATGGTACTCCTGTCTACCATCCATGTAACTCCTGTTTACCATCCATCTTACTTCTGTCTACCATCCATGTAACTCCTGTTTACCATCCATCTTACTCCTGCCTACCATTCATGTAACTCTGTCCACCATCCATGTAATTCCTGCCTACCATCCATGGTACTCCTGTCCACCATCCATGTAATTCCTGCCTACCATCCATGGTACTCCTGTCCACCATCCATGTTACTTCTGTCCACCATCCATGTTACTCTTGTCTACCATCCATGTTACTCCTGTCCACCATCCATGTAACTCCTGTTTACCATCCATGTAACTCCAGTCTACCATCCATGTAACTCCAGTTTACCATCCATCAAAATTCACTCTACCATCCATGTTACTCCTTACTACCATCCATGTTACTACTGTCCCTCCTGCCCACCATCCATGTAACTCCTGTCTACCATCCATGTAACTCCTGTTTACCATCCATCTTACTCCTGTCTACCATCCATCTTACTCCTGTCCACCATACATCTTACTCCTGTCTACCATCCATCTAACTCCTGTCTACCATCCATGTAACTCCTGTCTACCATCCATCTTACTCCTGTCTACCACCCATGTAACTCCTGTCTACCACCCATGTAACTCCTGTCTACCATCCATGTAACTCCTGTCTACCATCCATCTAACTCCTGTCTACCATCCATGTAACTCCTGTCTACCATCCATGTAACTCCTGTCTACCACCCATGTAACTCCTGTCTACCACCCATCTTACTCCTGCTACCATCCATGTAACTCCTGTCTACCATCCTTATAACACCTGTCTACCACCCAACTTACTCCTGTCCACCATCCATCTTACTCCTGTCTACCATCCATCTAACTCCTGTCTACCATCCATGTAACTCCTGTCTACCATCCATCTTACTCCTGTCTACCATCCATGTAACTCCTGTCTACCATCCATGTTACTCCTGACCACCATCCATGTAACTCCTGTCTACCATCCATGTAACTCCTGTGTACCATCCATGTTACTACTGTCTACAATCCATGTTACTACTGTCTACCATCCATGTAACTCCTGTCTACCATCCATGTTACTCCTGTCCACCATCCATCTTACTCCTGTCTACCATCCATGTAACTCCTGCCTACCATCCATGTAACTCCTGTCCACCATCCATGTAATTCCTGCCTACCATCCATGGTACTCCTGTCTACCATCCATGTAACTCCTGTTTACCATCCATCTTACTTCTGTCTACCATCCATGTAACTCCTGTTTACCATCCATCTTACTCCTGCCTACCATCCATGTAACTCCTGTCCACCATCCATGTAATTCCTGCCTACCATCCATGGTACTCCTGTCCACCATCCATGTTACTTCTGTCCACCATCCATGTTACTTCTGTCCACCATCCATGTTACTCTTGTCTACCATCCATGTTACTCCTGTCCACCATCCATGTAACTCCTGTTTACAATCCATGTAACTCCAGTCTACCATCCATGTAACTCCAGTTTACCATCCATCAAAATTCACTCTACCATCCATGTTACTCCTTACTACCATCCATGTAACCCCTGTCTACCATCCATCTTACTCCTGTCTAGCATCCATGTTACTCCTGTCTACCATACATGTTACTCCTATCAACCATCCATGTTACTACTGTCCCTCCTGCCCACCATCCATGTAACTCCTGTCTACCATCCATGTAACTCCCGTTTACCATCCATCTTACTCCTGTCTACCATCCATCTTACTCCTGTCCACCATACATCTTACTCCTGTCTACCATCCATCTAACTCCTGTCTACCATCCATGTAACTCCTGTCTACCATCCATCTTACTCCTGTCTACCATCCATGTAACTCCTGTCTACCATCCATCTAACTCCTGTCTACCATCCATGTAACTCCTGTCTACCATCCATGTAACTCCTGTCTACCACCCATGTAACTCCTGTCTACCACCCATCTTACTCCTGTCTACCATCCATCTAACTCCTGTCTACCATCCATGTAACTCCTGTCTACCATCCATCTTACTCCTGTCTACCATCCATGTAACTCCTGTCTACCATTCATGTTACTCCTGACCACCATCCATGTAACTCCTGTCTACCATCCATGTAACTCCTGTGTACCATCCATGTTACTACTGTCTACAATCCATGTTACTACTGTCTACCATCCATGTAACTCCTGTCTACCATCCATGTTACTCCTGACCACCATCCATGTAAATCCTGTCTACCATCCATGTAACTCTTGTCTACCATCCATGTAACTCTTGTCTACCATCCATGTAACTCCTGTCTACCATCCATGTAACTCCTGTCTACCATTCATGTAACTCCTGTCTACCATCCATCTTACTCCTGACTACCATCCATGTAACTCCTGTCTACCATCCAACTTACTCCTGTATACCATCCATGTAACTCCTGTCTACCATCCATGTTACTCCTGTCCACCATCCATGTAATTCCTGTCTACCAACCATGTTACTCCTGACCACCATTCATGTTACTCCTGTCAACCACCCATCTTACTCCTGTCTACCATCCATGTTACTCCTGTCTACCATCCATGTTACTCCTGTCTACCATCCATGTAACTCCTGTTTACCCTCTACGTTACTCCTGTCTACCATCCATGTAACTCCTGTCTACCATCCATGTAACTCCTGTCTACCATCCATCTTACTCCTGTCTACCATCCATCTAACTCCTGTCTACCATCCATCTAACTCCTGTCTACCATCCATGTAACTCCTGTCTACCATCCATCTAACTCCTGCCTACCATCCATCTAACTCCTGCCTACCATCCATCTAACACCTGTCTACCATCCATGTAACTCCTTTCTACCATCCGTCTAACTCCTGTCCACCATGCATGTAACTCCTGTCTACCATCCATGTAACTCCTGTCTATCATCCATCTTATTACTGTCTACCATCCATGTAACTCCTGTCTACCATCCATCTAACTCCTGTCTACCATCCATGTAACTATTGTCTACCATCCATGTAACTCCTGTCTACCATCCATGTTACTCCCGTCTACCATTCATCTTACTCCTGTCTACCATCCATCTTACTACTGTCTACCATCCATGTAACTCCTGTCTATCATCCATGTAACTCCTGTCTATCATCCATCTTACTACTGTCTACCATCCATGTAACTCTTGTCTACCATCCATCTAACTCCTGTCTACCATCCATCTAACTCCTGTCTACCATCCATGTAACAACTGTTTACCATCCACGTTACTCCTGTCCACCATCCATGTAACTCCTGTCTACCATCCATGTTACTCCTGTCTACCATCCATGTAACCCCTGTCTACCATCCATGTAATACCTGTCTACCATCCATGTAACTCCTGTCTACCATCCATCTTACTACTTCTACCATCCTTGTAACACCTGGCTGTCATCCATGTTACTACTGTCCACCATCCCTGTAACTCCTGTGTAGCATCCATGTTACTCCTGTCCCTCCTGTCCACCATACAAGTAACTCCTGTCTACCATCCAACTTACTCCTGTCCACCATCCATGTTACTCCTGTTTACCATCCATGTAAATCCTGTCTACGATCCATGTAACTCCTGTCTACCATCCATGTTACTCTTGTCTACCATCCATGTAACTCCTGTCTATCATCCATGTCTACTCCTGTCTACCATCCATGTAACTCCTCTCAACCATCTATGTAACTCCTGTCCACCATCTATTTTACTCCTGTCCACCATCCATGTAAATCCTGTCTACCATCCATGTAAATCCTGTCTACCATCCATGTAACTCCTGTCTACCATCCATGTTACTCCTGTCTACCATCCATGTAACTCCTGTCCACCATCTATTTTACTCCTGTCCACCATCCATGTAAATCCTGTCTACCATCCATGTAACTCCTGTCTACCATCCATCTTACTCCTGTCCACCATACATCTTACTCCTGTCTACCATCCATCTAACTCCTGTCTACCATCCATGTAACTCGTGTCTACCATCCATCTTACTCCTGTCTACCATCCATGTTACTACTGTCCACCATCCATGTAACTCCTGTCTACCATCCATGTTACTACTGTCCACCATCCATGTAACTCCTGTCTACCATCCATATAACTCCTATCTACCATCCATCTTACTCCTGTCTACCATCCATATAACTCCTATCTACCATCCATCTTACTCCTGTCTACCATCCATGTAACAACTGTTTACCATCCACGTTACTCCTGTCCACCATCCATGTAACTCCTGTCTACCATCCATGTTACTCCTGCCTACCATCCATGTCACCCCTGTCTACCATCCATGTAACTCCTGTCTACCATCCATCTTACTCCTGTCTACCATCCATGTAACTCCTGTCCACCATCCATGTAATTCCTGCCTACCATCCATGGTACTCCTGTCTACCACCCATCTTACTTCTGTCTACCATCCATGTAACTCCTGTTTACCATCCATCTTACTCCTGCCTACCATTCATGTAACTCCTGTCCACCATCCATGTAATTCCTGCCTACCATCCATGGTACTCCTGTCCACCATCCATGTAATTCCTGCCTACCATCCATGGTACTCCTGTCCACCATCCATGTTACTTCTGTCCACCATCCATGTTACTTCTGTCCACCATCCATGTTACTCTTGTCTACCATCCATGTTACTCCTGTCCACCATCCATGTAACTCCTGTTTACCATCCATGTAACTCCAGTCTACCATCCATGTAACTCCAGTTTACCATCCATCAAAATTCACTCTACCATCCATGTTACTCCTTACTACCATCCATGTAACCCCTGTCTACCATCCATCTTACTCCTGCCTAGCATCCATGTTACTCCTGTCTACCATACATGTTACTCCTATCAACCATCCATGTTACTACTGTCCCTCCTGCCCACCATCCATGTAACTCCTGTCTACCATCCATGTAACTCCTGTTTACCATCCATCTTACTCCTGTCTACCATCCATCTTACTCCTGTCCACCATACATCTTACTCCTGTCTACCATCCATCTAACTCCTGTCTACCATCCATGTAACTCCTGTCTACCATCCATCTTACTCCTGTCTACCACCCATGTAACTCCTGTCTACCACCCATGTAACTCCTGTCTACCATCCATGTAACTCCTGTCTACCATCCATCTAACTCCTGTCTACCATCCATGTAACTCCTGTCTACCACCCATGTAACTCCTGTCTACCACCCATCTTACTCCTGTCTACCACCCATCTTACTCCTGCTACCATCAATGTAACTCCTGTCTACCATCCTTATAACACCTGTCTACCACCCAACTTACTCCTGTCCACCATCCATCTTACTCCTGTCTACCATCCATCTAACTCCTGTCTACCATCCATGTAACTCCTGTCTACCATCCATCTTACTCCTGTCTACCATCCATGTAACTCCTGTCTACCATCCATGTTACTCCTGACCACCATCCATGTAACTCCTGTCTACCATCCATGTAACTCCTGTGTACCATCCATGTTACTACTGTCTACAATCCATGTTACTACTGTCTACCATCCATGTAACTCCTGTCTACCATCCATGTTACTCCTGTCCACCATCCATCTTACTCCTGTCTACCATCCATGGTACTCCTGTCCACCATCCATGTTACTTCTGTCCACCATCCATGTTACTTCTGCCCACCATCCATGTTACTCTTGTCTACCATCCATGTTTCTCCTGTCCACCATCCATGTAACTCCTGTTTACAATCCATGTAACTCCAGTCTACCATCCATGTAACTCCAGTTTACCATCCATGTAACTCCTGTTTACAATCCATGTTACTCCTGTCCACCATCCATGTAAATCCTGTCTACCATCCATGTAACTCTTTTCTACCATCCATGTAACTCCTGTCTACCATCCATGTAACTCCTGTCTACCATTCATGTAACTCCTGTCTACCATCCATCTTACTCCTGACTACCATCCATGTAACTCCTGTCTACCATCCAACTTACTCCTGTATACCATCCATGTAACTCCTGTCTACCATACATGTTACTCCTGTCCACCATCCATGTAATTCCTGTCTACCAACAATGTTACTCCTGACCACCATCCATGTTACTCCTGTCAAACACCCATCTTACTCCTGTCTACCATCCATCTTACTCCTGTCTACCATCCATGTTACTCCTGTCTACCATCCATGTAACTCCTGTTTACCCTCTACGTTACTCCTGTCTACCATCCATGTAACTCCTGTCTACCATCCATGTAACTCCTGTCTACCATCCATCTTACTCCTGTCTACCATCCATCTAACTCCTGTCTACCATCCATCTAACTCCTGTCTACCATCCATGTAACTCCTGTCTACCATCCATCTAACTCCTGCCTACCATCCATCTAACTCCTGCCTACCATCCATCTAACTCCTGTCTACCATCCATGTAACTCCTGTCTACCATCCATGTAACTCCTGTCTACCATCCATGTAATACCTGTCTACCATCCATGTAACTCCTGTCTACCATCCATCTTACTACTTTCTACCATCCTTGTAACACCTGGCTGTCATCCATGTTACTACTGTCCACCATCCCTGTAACTCCTGTCTACCATCCCTGTAACTCCTGTGTAGCATCCATGTTACTCCTGTCCACCATACAAGTAACTCCTGTCTACCATCCATGTTACTCTTGTCTACCATCCATGTAACTCCTGTCTATCATCCATGTCTACTCCTGTCTACCATCCATGTAACTCCTGTCAACCATCTATGTAACTCCTGTCCACCATCTATTTTACTCCTGTCCACCATCCATGTAAATCCTGTCTACCATCCATGTAACTCCTGTCTACCATCCATGTTACTCCTGTCTACCATCCATGTAACTCCTGTCTACCATCCATGTTACTCCTGTCTACCATCCATGTTACTGTTGTCTACCAGCCATGTTACTACTGTCCACCATCCATGTAACTCCTGTCTACCATCCATGTTACTACTGTCCACCATCCATGTAACTCCTGTCTACCATCCATATAACTCCTATCTACCATCCATCTTACTCCTGTCTACCATCCATGTAACTCCTGTCTACCATCCACGTTACTCCTGTCTACCATCCACGTTACTCCTGTCTACCATCCATCTAACCCCTGTCCACCATCCATCTAACCCCTGACTACCATCCATCTAACCCCTGACTACCATCCATCTTACTACTGTCTACCATCCATCTAACTCCTGTCTACCATCCATGTAACTCCTGTCTACCATCCATGTAATTACTGTCTACCATCCATGTTACTCCTGTCTACCATCCATGTAAATCCTGTCTAACATCCATCTAACTCCTGCCTACCATCCATGTAACTCCTGCCTACCATCCATGTAACTCCTGCCTACCATCCATGTAACTCATGCCTACCATCCAGCTTACTCCTGCCTACCATCCATCTTACTCCTGTCTACCATCCATGTAACTCCTGTCTACCATCCATGTAACTCCTGTCTACCATCCATGTAATACCTGTCTACCATCCATGTAACTCCTGTCTACCATCCATCTTACTACTTTCTACCATCCTTGTAACACCTGGCTGTCATCCATGTTACTACTGTCCACCATCCCTGTAACTCCTGTGTAGCATCCATGTTACTCCTGTCCCTCCTGTCCACCATACAAGTAACTCCTGTCTACCATCCAACTTACTCCTGTCCACCATCCATGTTACTCCTGTTTACCATCCATGTAAATCCTGTCTACGATCCATGTAACTCCTGTCTACCATCCATGTTACTCTTGTCTACCATCCATGTAACTCCTGTCTATCATCCATGTCTACTCCTGTCTACCATCCATGTAACTCCTCTCAACCATCTATGTAACTCCTGTCCACCATCTATTTTACTCCTGTCCACCATCCATGTAAATCCTGTCTACCATCCATGTAACTCTTGTCTACCATCCATGTTAGTCCTGTCTACCATCCATGTAACTCCTGTCCACCATCTATTTTACTCCTGTCCACCATCCATGTAAATCCTGTCTACCATCCATGTAACTCCTGTCTACCATCCATCTTACTCCTGTCCACCATACATCTAACTCCTGTCTACCATCCATGTAACTCCTGTCTACCATCCATCTTACTCCTGTCTACCATCCATGTTACTACTGTCCACCATCCATGTAACTCCCGTCTACCATCCATGTTACTACTGTCCACCATCCATGTAACTCCTGTCTACCATCCATATAACTCCTATCTACCATCCATCTTACTCCTGTCTACCATCCATATAACTCCTATCTACCATCCATCTTACTCCTGTCTACCATCCATGTAACAACTGTTTACCATCCACGTTACTCCTGTCCACCATCCATGTAACTCCTGTCTACCATCCATGTTACTCCTGTCTACCATCCATGTAACCCCTGTCTACCATCCATGTAACTCCTGTCTACCATCCATCTTACTCCTGTCTACCATCCATGTAACTCCTGTCCACCATCCATGTAATTCCTGCCTACCATCCATGGTACTCCTGTCTACCATCCATGTAACTCCTGTTTACCATCCATCTTACTTCTGTCTACCATCCATGTAACTCCTGTTTACCATCCATCTTACTCCTGCCTACCATTCATGTAACTCCTGTCCACCATCCATGTAATTCCTGCCTACCATCCATGGTACTCCTGTCCACCATCCATGTAATTCCTGCCTACCATCCATGGTACTCCTGTCCACCATCCATGTTACTTCTGTCCACCATCCATGTTACTTCTGTCCACCATCCATGTTACTCTTGTCTACCATCCATGTTACTCCTGTCCACCATCCATGTAACTCCTGTTTACCATCCATGTAACTCCAGTCTACCATCCATGTAACTCCAGTTTACCATCCATCAAAATTCACTCTACCATCCATGTTACTCCTTACTACCATCCATGTAACCCCTGTCTACCATCCATCTTACTCCTGTCTAGCATCCATGTTACTCCTGTCTACCATACATGTTACTCCTATCAACCATCCATGTTACTACTGTCCCTCCTGCCCACCATCCATGTAACTCCTGTCTACCATCCATGTAACTCCTGTTTACCATCCATCTTACTCCTGTCTACCATCCATCTTACTCCTGTCCACCATACATCTTACTCCTGTCTACCATCCATCTAACTCCTGTCTACCATCCATGTAACTCCTGTCTACCATCCATCTTACTCCTGTCTACCACCCATGTAACTCCTGTCTACCACCCATGTAACTCCTGTCTACCATCCATGTAACTCCTGTCTACCATCCATCTAACTCCTGTCTACCATCCATGTAACTCCTGTCTACCATCCATGTAACTCCTGTCTACCATCCTTATAACACCTGTCTACCACCCAACTTACTCCTGTCCACCATCCATCTTACTCCTGTCTACCATCCATCTAACTCCTGTCTACCATCCATGTAACTCCTGTCTACCATCCATCTTACTCCTGTCTACCATCCATGTAACTCCTGTCTACCATCCATGTTACTCCTGACCACCATCCATGTAACTCCTGTCTACCATCCATGTAACTCCTGTGTACCATCCATGTTTCTACTGTCTACCATCCATGTAACTCCTGTCTACCATCCATGTTACTCCTGTCCACCATCCATCTTACTCCTGTCTACCATCCATGTAACTCCTGTCTACCATCCATGTAACTCCTGTCCACCATCCATGTAATTCCTGCCTACCATCCATGGTACTCCTGTCTACCATCCATGTAACTCCTGTTTACCATCCATCTTACTTCTGTCTACCATCCATGTACCTCCTGTTTACCATCCATCTTACTCCTGCCTACCATCCATGTAACTCCTGTCCACCATCCATGTAATTCCTGCCTACCATCCATGGTACTCCTGTCCACCATCCCTGTAATTCCTGCCTACCATCCATGGTACTCCTGTCCACCATCCATGTTACTTCTGTCCACCATCCATGTTACTTCTGTCCACCATCCATGTTACTTCTGTCCACCATCCATGTTACTCTTGTCTACCATCCATGTTACTCCTGTCCACCATCCATGTAACTCCTGTTTACAATCCATGTAACTCCAGTCTACCATCCATGTAACTCCAGTTTACCATCCATCAAAATTCACTCTACCATCCATGTTACTCCTTACTACCATCCATGTAACCCCTGTCTACCATCCATCTTACTCCTGTCTAGCATCCATGTTACTCCTGTCTACCATACATGTTACTCCTATCAACCATCCATGTTACTACTGTCCCTCCTGCCCACCATCCATGTAACTCCTGTCTACCATCCATGTAACTCCTGTTTACCATCCATCTTACTCCTGTCTACCATCCATCTTACTCCTGTCCACCATACATCTTACTCCTGTCTACCATCCATCTAACTCCTGTCTACCATCCATGTAACTCCTGTCTACCATCCATCTTACTCCTGTCTACCATCCATGTAACTCCTGCCTACCATCCATGTAACTCCTGTCTACCATCCATCTAACTCCTGTCTACCATCCATGTAACTCCTGTCTACCATCCATGTAACTCCTGTCTACCACCCATGTAACTCCTGTCTACCACCCATCTTACTCCTGTCTACCACCCATCTTACTCCTGCTACCATCCATCTAACTCCTGTCTACCATCCATCTAACTCCTGTCTACCATCCATGTAACTCCTGTCTACCATCCATGTAACTCCTGTCTACCACCCAACTTACTCCTGTCCACCATCCATCTTACTCCTGTCTACCATCCATGTAACTCCTGTCTACCATCCTTATAACACCTGTCTACCACCCAACTTACTCCTGTCCACCATCCATCTAACTCCTGTCTACCATCCATGTAACTCCTGTCTACCATCCATCTTACTCCTGTCTACCATCCATGTAACTCCTGCCTACCATTCATGTTACTCCTGACCACCATCCATGTAACTCCTGTCTACCATCCATGTAACTCCTGTGTACCATCCGTGTTACTACTGTCTACAATCCATGTTACTACTGTCTACCATCCATGTAACTCCTGTCTACCATCCATGTTACTCCTGACCACCATCCATGTTACTCCTGACCACCATCCATGTAAATCCTGTCTACCATCCATGTAACTCTTGTCTACCATCCATGTAACTCCTGTCTACCATCCATGTAACTCCTGTCTACCATTCATGTAACTCCTGTCTACCATCCATCTTACTCCTGACTACCATCCATGTAACTCCTGTCTACCATCCAACTTACTCCTGTATACCATCCATGTAACTCCTGTCTACCATCCATGTTACTCCTGTCCACCATCCATGTAATTCCTGTCTACCAACCATGTTACTCCTGACCACCATCCATGTTACTCCTGTCAACCACCCATCTTACTCCTGTCTACCATCCATGTTACTCCTGTCTACCATCCATGTTACTCCTGTCTACCATCCATGTAACTCCTGTTTACCCTCTACGTTACTCCTGTCTACCATCCATGTAACTCCTGTCTACCATCCATGTAACTCCTGTCTACCATCCATCTTACTCCTGTCTACCATCCATCTAACTCCTGTCTACCATCCATCTAACTCCTGTCTACCATCCATGTAACTCCTGTCTACCATCCATCTAACTCCTGCCTACCATCCATCTAACACCTGTCTACCATCCATGTAACTCCTTTCTACCATCCGTCTAACTCCTGTCCACCATCCATGTAACTCCTGTCTACCATCCATGTAACTCCTGTTTACCATCCATCTTACTCCTGTCTACCATCCATGTAACTCCTGTCTACCATCCATCTAACTCCTGTCTACCATCCATGTAACTATTGTCTACCATCCATGTTACTCCTGTCTACCATTCATCTTACTCCTGTCTACCATCCATCTTACTACTGTCTACCATCCATGTAACTCCTGTCTATCATCCATGTAACTCCTGTCTATCATCCATCTTACTACTGTCTACCATCCATGTAACTCTTGTCTACCATCCATCTAACTCCTGTCTACCATCCATCTAACTCCTGTCTACCATCCACGTTACTCCTGCCCACCATCCATGTAACTATTGTCTACCATCCATGTAACTCCTGTCTACCATCCATAAACTCCTGTCCACCATCCATGTTACTCCTGTCTACCATCCATGTTACTCCTGTCTACCATCCATGTAACTCCTGTCTACCATCCATCTTACTCCTGTCTACCATCCATCTTACTCCTGTCTACCATTCATCTTACTCCTGTCTACCATCCATCTTACTACTGTCTACCATCCATGTAACTCCTGTCTACCATCCATGTAACTCCTGTCTACCATCCATCTAACTCCTGTCTACCATCCATGTAACTCCTGTCTACCATCCATCTAACTCCTGTCTACCATTCATCTAACTCCTGCCTACCATCCATCTAACTCCTGTCTACCATCCATCTAACTCCTGACTACCATCCATCTAACTCCTGTCTACCATCCATCTAACTCCTGTCTACGATCCATGTAACTCCTGTCTACCATCCATGTAATTACTGTCTACCATCCATCTTACTCCTGTCTACCATCCATGTAACTCCTGTCTACCATCCATGTTACTCCTGCCTACCATCCATGTAACTCCTGACTACCATCCATGTTACTCCTGCCTACCATCCATGTAACTCCTGTCTACCATCCATGTAACTCCAGCCTACCATCCATGTAACTCCAGCCTACCATCCATGTAACTCCTGTCTGCCATCCATCTAACTCCTGCCTACCATCCATCTAACTCCTGTCTACCATTCATCTAACTCCTGTCTACCATTCATCTAACTCCTGTCTACCATTCATCTAACTCCTGTCTACCATTCATCTAACTCCTGTCTACCACCCAACTTACTCCTGCCTACCATCCATCTAACTCCTGCTCACCATCCATGTAACTCCTGCTCACCATCCATGTAACTTCTCACCATCCATGTAACTCCTGTCTACCATCCATGTAACTCCTGTCTACCATCCATTTTACTCCTGTCTACCATCCATGTAACTCCTGTCTACCACCCAACTTACTCCTGGCTACCATCAATGTTACTCTTGTCTACCATCCATGTAACTCCTGTCTACCATCCATGTAACCCCTGTCTACCATCCATCTTACTCCTGTCTACCATCCATCTTACTCCTGTCTACCATCCATGTAACTCCTGTCTACCATCCATGTAACTGCTGTCTACCATCCTTGTAACACCTGGCTGTCATCCATGTTACTACTGTCCACCATCCATGTAACTCCTGTCTACCATCCATGTAACTCCTGTCTATCATCCATCTTACACCTGTCTACCATCCATCTTACTACTGTCTACCATCCATCTTACTCCTGTCTACCATCCATGTTACTCCTGTCCACCATCCATGTAACTCCTGTCTATCCATGCTACTCCTGTCCACCATCCATGTTACTCCTGTTTACCATCCATGTAAATCCTGTCTACGATCCATGTAAGTCCTGTCTACCATCCATGTTACTCTTGTCTACCATCCATGTTACTACTGTCTACCATCCATGTAACTCCTGTCCACCATCCATGTTACTCCTGTCTCTCATCCATGTAATTCCTGTCTACCATCCATGTAACTCCTGTCTACCATCCATCTTACTCCTATCTACCATCCTTGTAACACCTGGCTGTCATCCATGTTACTACTGTCCACCATCCATGTAACTCCTGTCTACCATCCATGTAACTCCTGTCTATCATCCATCTTACACCTGTCTACCATCCATGTTACTCCTGTCTGCCATCCATCTTACTCCTGTCTGCCATCCATCTTACTCCTGTCTACCATCCATGTAACAACTGGTTACCATCAACGTTACTCCTGTCCACCATCCATGTAACTCCTGTCTACCATCCATGTTACTCCTGTCTACCATCCATGTTACTCCTGTCTACCATCCATGTAACTCCTGTCTACCATCCATGTAACTTCTGTCTACCATCCATCTAACTCCTGTCTACCATCCATGTTACTCCTGTCTACCATCCATGTAACTCCTGTCTACCATCCATCTAACCCCTGTCTACCATCCATGTAACTCCTGTCTACCATCCATGTTACTCCTGTCTACCATCCATGTAACTCCTGTCTACCATCCATCTTACTCCTGACTGCCATCCATGTTACTCCTGTCCACCATCCATGTAACTCCAGTCTACCATCCAACTTACTCCTGTCTACCATCCATGTTACTCCTGACTACCATCCATGTAACTCCTGTCCACCATCCATGTAACTCCTGTCCACCATCCATGTAACTCCTGTCTACCATCCATGTAACTCCAGTCTACCATCCAACTTACTCCTGTCTACCATCCATGTTACTCCTGACTACCATCCATGTAACTCCTGTCCACCATCCATGTAACTCCTGTCCACCATCCATGTAACTCCTGTCTACCATCCATGTAACTCCAGTCTACCATCCAACTTACTCCTGTCTACCATCCATGTAACTCCTGTCCACCATCCATGTGACTCCTGTCCACCATACATGTAACTCATGTCCACCATCCATGTAACTCCTGTCTACCATCCATCTAACTCCTGTCTACCATCCATGTAACTCCTGTTTACCCTCTACGTTACTCCTGTATACCATCCATGTTACTCCTGTACACCATCTATGTAATTCCTGTCTACCACCCATCTTACTCCTGTCTACCATCCATGTTACTCTTGTCTACCATCCATGTATCTACTGTCTACCATCCATGTATCTACTGTCTACCATCCATGTTACTCCTGTCTACCATCCATCTTACTCCTGTCTACCATCCATGTAACTCCTGTCTATCATCTATCTTACTCCTGTCTACCACCTATGTTACTCCTGACCACCATCCATGTTACTCCTGTCAACCACCCATGTTACTCCTGTCTACCATCCATGTATCTACTGTCTACCATCCATGTATCTACTGTCTACCATCCATGTTACTCCTGCCTACCAACCATCTTACTCCTGGCTACAATCCATGTTACTACTGTCTACCATCCATGTAACTCCTGTCTACCATCCATGTTACTCCTGTCCACCATCCATCTTACTCCTGGCTACCATCCATGTAACTCCTGTCCACCATCCATGTAACTCCTGTTTACCATCCATGTAATTCCTGCCTACCATCCATGTAACTCCTGTGTATCATCCATGTTACTCCTGTCTACCATCCATGTAACTCCTGTCTACCATCCATGTAACTCCTGTCCACCATCCATGTAACTCCTGTCTACGATCCATCTTACTACTGTCTACCATCCATGTAACTCCTGTTTACCATCCATGTTACTCCTGTCTACCATCCATGTAACTCCTGTGTATCATCCATCTTACTCCTGCCTACCATCCATCTAACTCCTGTCTACCATCCATGTAACTCCTGTCTACCATCCATCTAACTCCTGTGTACCATCCATGTAACTCCTGTCGACCATCCATGTTATTCCTGTCTACAATCTATGTAACTACTGTCTACCATCCATCTAACCCCTGTCTACCATCCATCTAACTCTTGTCTACCATCCATGTAACTCCTGTCTACCATCCATGTAACTCCTGTCTACCATCCATCTAACCCCTGTATACCATTCATCTTACTCCTGTATACCATCCATTAACTACTGTCTACCATCCATCTAACTCCTGTCTACCATCCATGTAACTCCTGTCTACCATCCATCTAACCCCTGTATACCATCCATCTAACCCCTGTATACCATCCATCTTACTCCTGTCTACCATCCATGTAACTACTGTCTACCATCCATCTAACCCATGTCTACCATCCATCTAACTCCTGTCTCCCATACATGTAACTACTGTCTACCATCCATCTAACCCCTGTCTACCATCCATCTTACTCCTGTCTACCATCCATGTAACTACTGTCTACCATCCATCTAACCCATGTCTACCATCCATCTAACTCCTGTCGACCATCCATGGTACTCCTGTCTACCATCCATCTAACCCCTGTCTACCATTCATCTAACCCCTGTCTACCATCCATGTAACTACTGTCTACCATCCATCTAACCCCTGTCTACCATCCATCTTACTCCTGTCTACCATCCATGTAACTACTGTCTACCATCCATCTAACCCCTGTCTACCATCCATCTAACCCCTGTCTACCATCCATGTAACTCCTATCTACCATCCATCTAACCCCTGTATACCATCCATGTAACTACTGTCTACCATCCATCTAACCCCTGTCTACCATCCATCTTACTCCTGCCTACCATCCATGTAACTACTGTCTACCATCCATCTAACCCCTGACTACCATTCATGTAACTACTGTCTACCATCCATCTAACCCCTGTATACCATCCATCTTACTCTTGCCTACCATCCATGTAACTACTGTCTACCATCCATCTAACCCCTGTATACCATCCATCTTACTCCTGTCTACCATCCATGTAACTACTGTCTACCATCCATCTAACCCCTGTATACCATCCATCTTACTCTTGCCTACCATCCATGTAACTACTGTCTACCATCCATCTAACCCCTGTATACCATCCATCTTACTCCTGTCTACCATCCATGTAACTACTGTCTACCATCCATCTAACCCCTGTATACCATCCATCTTACTCCTGTCTACCATCCATGTAACTACTGTCTACCATCCATCTAACCCCTGTATACCATCCATCTTACTCTTGCCTACCATCCATGTAACTACTGTCTACCATCCATCTAACCCCTGTATACCATCCATCTTACTCCTGTCTACCATCCATGTAACTACTGTCTACCATCCATCTAACCCCTGTATACCATCCATCTTACTCTTGCCTACCATCCATGTAACTACTGTCTACCATCCATCTAACCCCTGACTACCATTCATGTAACTACTGTCTACCATCCATCTTACTCCTGTCTACCATCCATGTAACTAGTCTACCATCCATCTAACCCCTGTCTACCATCCATGTAACTCCTGTCTACCATCCATCTAACCCCTGTATACCATCCATCTTACTCCTGTCTACCATCCATGTAACTCCTGTCTACCATCCATCTAACCCCTGTATACCATCCATCTAACTCCTATTTACAGAGTGATGGCAGTACCAGCTACAGTTATTTACTTCACATGTTATGAACAGTTAAAGTCATATTTAAAGTACAGACCATGGCACTCCAGTGATTTATGGAAACCAATGGTGGCTGGAACAATAGCTAGAGGTGAGTAGAAGGAACTGATACTACTACTACTACCACATATCCACCAACTTTACTACCAATACTACAACCACCATCATCAATACTATCACTATCACCATCACCACCACTACCACCATCACCACCAATACTACCACCACCACCACCAATACTACCATTACCATCACCACCAATACTACCACCACCATCACCATCACCACCACCAATACTACCACCACCATCACCACCACCACCAATACTACCACCATCACCACCAATACTACCACCACCATCACCACCAATACTACCAATACCACCACCACGACCATCACCACCACTACTACCAATACTACCACCACCACCAGTACTACTACTACTACTACCACCACCACCACCACTACTACCACCACCACCGATACTAACACCACCACCAATACTACTACCACTACCACCACCAATATTACGACCACCACCAATACTACTACTACCACCACCACCAATACTACTACCACCACCACCACCAATACTACTACCACCACCACCACCAATACTACCACCACCACCACCACCAATACTACTACCACCACCACCACCACCACCACCAATACTACTACCACCACCAACAATACTACCACCACCACCACCACCAATACTACTACCACTACCACCAATACTACTACCACCACCACCACCAATACTACCACCACCACCAATACTACTACCACCACCACCAATACTACCACTACCACCAATACTACCACTACCACCACCACCAATACTACCACCACCACCATCACCACCAATACTACCAATACCACCATCACCACCACCACCAATACTACCACCACTACCAACATCACCACCACCACCACCACCAATACTACCACTACCCCTACCACCACTACCATCACCACCACCACCACAACTCTATCAATGACATCCTTTCTATTTATATGTCTGTGTGTCTCTGTTCCAGTTTGGGCTGCAACTGTGATAAGTCCTTTAGAATTAGTAAGAACCCAACTGCAGTCGTCCAACTTCAGTTATTCTATGATAGGAGGTTTTATCAAAACTGAAGTTTCTCAGAGAGGTATTGCGTCACTATGGAGAGGGTTAGGACCCACTTTGTTCAGAGATGTTCCATTTTCAGGTCAGTTGACTTCTTTTTATTTATCTCCACTAAACATACTCTCTCCCACTCTATTTCTCACTATCTCTTCCACACTATCTCTCTCTTACCAACATTTATGAAGTTATCAGTCCACCATATGGGTTATTTCAGGTGTGTTTTATTAATGTGATTCTCAGGTGAGGGTGAATTGGTATCAATATTAAATACTTTCCAACTGTATTTTGGTTTGTCATCAGAAAACTTAAATGTTTTCTAGATATTATCCAATGTTCTACAGATACCACCTATTTCTTTACAGGTATTGTCTAATTAACTACAGGTATAAATATATTATCTAATCCATTACAGGTATATACTGGTTTGGTTATGAAGCAATCAAGGCAAGAATTCTGTTGAAAAAAGTCTCCAATGAGATTGAGTTCCATGAAACTTTAATATCTGGTGGCATTGCTGGTTCTGTAAGTATGGCTTACCTTTATAACACTGTTGAAATGGTAATAGCTTCTATTTTAGGAAGAAGGCCAACAGTTTTTGGGGAGGGGAAAGTTAATTAAATGACTCCAGTACTTCACTGGTTCTTTATATTATCAACCATATATATATATATATTTATAAATAGAGGATTATCCGTCATCAGTTGTCTGCTAGGAATCAGGTATTTCTTTGCGTTAGAGACAAGATACCTCAGCCTAGGGCAAACAATAACTAAAATAAGTTATTGGGTTAAAAGAAAGGGGGGAGCTACATGTAAACAGACAGGAAGGGTGAAGCAATGTAAAGAGAGGAAAATTAGGAAAAATATCAAGTGAACAACTCATTTCGAACATAAGAACAGACGAATTTTGATGAGAGACAAACATCGTCCAGCACTCTTCTCGCTAACACTGCTATGGTCAAGATGCTGTCTTTTGTCTCTCATCAAAATTCGTCCGTTCTTATGTTCGAAATGAGTTGTTGACTTGATATTTTTCCTAATTTCCCTCTCTTTACGTTGCTTCACCATTCCTGTCTGTTTACATGTGCCCCCCCCCCCCCCTTCTTTTAACCCAATAACTTATTTTAGTTATTGTTTTGTCCTAGGCTGAGGTATCTTGTCTCTAACGCGAAGAAATACCTGATTCCTAGTAGACAACTGATGACGGATAATCCTCTATTTCGCCCATAACTTTAATTTTTTCAATATACTTAATTGCAACAACACAGCTCGTCATTTTGATGTTTTTATATATATATATATATATATATATATATATATATATATCCCTGGCTATATATATATATATGTTTAAGATGTAGATACAGAGGTGTAAAAATAACACCAGATATTTGCTGATGGTGTGACTCCATATATGTAACAGAATATATGTATCTTGGTTGACTATAGTAATCTGTGGATGTGTGTGTGGTTAATTACCATTTTTTCATTCTATCTAATTGGTATCATGAAACATGTATCTACTCCTTTAGATTGCTGCTGTCTGTACGTTGCCCTTTGATGTCATTAAAACACATCGGCAAATTAGTTTTGGTCTCCACCAGCCTGGATGTAAGTTGTTTGTTTTATATTCTCAATATTTTATTGAATGTTGAATATTCTGTGTCATCATTGTTGTATACATTGTCAACATATCAGTTGACATAAAGATGTCAACTGATATGTTGACATAGACATTGTCAACATAACAGTTGGCTCTGCCAGTGCCATACAGTTATGGTATTGTTACATTTCTCCTGAAAAGCATATTTTAAATAAAAACCTAAATCATGAAATGCCTCCTCATCCCCCCAATATGTAATGCGTAGGGTACATATCCCTTCCTGATCCACCCTAGTATTATCACTGATGCCCTCTAACCAAATATATTATGAGATGTTATATCTACAAGTTATAAAGTGACTCTTGTTGATTACCATTGCTAGGTCCCAAAATGTCTACATCTACGTGGTCTTTGATAAAACAACTTTACAGAAGTCAAGGATTCCAGTCATTATTTACAGGTAAAATATACTTTTTTGTTTTTATTTTATAAATATTTTGGAATTTCAAAACTTTCTTCTTCCTCATTTGATCCCCAATTTTTACCTGCTGGCTCCTTTAAGGTTCTTTTAGGAATGTAAACATTGTTTTGGAACATTGGTCAATATTGGCAGAATGTTTAGAGTTGGAATAAATGAATTGTGGTGTTTCAATAATCCTTTACATTCTGAGTTCAAATCCTGCCAAAGTTTAATATTGTTTTTCATCCCCTCCTGGGACTAGAATAATACACCAGTCAACCAATGATGTTAATAAAATAAAATGTACTCAGCCAGTATACTCTGTAAAGTGGTTGCTGATAGAACAATCAGCTGTAGAAAACCTGCCAAAAAAAGGGTCGGGAAGACTCCTCAATTATGTTAAAGACATGACATATTTCTTAGTGCTGTTATAACATCAGGAGAATGCAGGAACATTTGGTGACATGCAGGATTGCCCAAGTACTCAGAGTGCAGGAATGTAAGGTACAGACACCCAAAACTTCTGAAAGGTCAGTAGCTCCACCTAGTACTGACCCTATGATAACACATCCAACCCTTGCTAGCAGGGAAAACAGATGTTAAATGATGATGATGATGATGTACCTATCCTGAACAATTGTGGCCCTGTTCCTCTTATATTATAAATCACTATTTAATGTTAAAATTAAACTAAATATGTGTTAGTATTTAGTTTTATGTAGTTGATGAATTAAATACCAGTTTTATATTAGGGTTGATTGTATCGACTATACTCTTCCCTTTATAAATATGCGTGTTTTATTGTTTTATTTATTATTTTTATTTTCCTAGGGTTGGTGCCACGCCTTGTGAAAGTTGCTCCTGCTTGTGCCATAATGATTAGTTCTTATGAATATTGTAAGAAAATATTCCACAAGAGAAATGAAAGATCTTCAAAAATCTACAAAACACCCAGATAAAAGATCCCATCCTCAATCCATAAAAAATAGCCCCCACTACCCATCCAAAATAGCACTCTCTGTCTCTGTCCCATAAAACAATTCAAGTATCAAGAGTTCATGGAAGTTCACTAAGTTTTTAATTGACCCTCAATTTCTGATTGAAAAGAAAAATAATTTTTAGAATTTTAGCGTTTTTTGTATCTTTGAAAATAATTTTGTTGTAAAATTAAAGAATCTGGACTTGTCGAAGTCATTTATATATAAAATAAGGATGTTAAGAGATAAGGTAAGTACTTCTAAGATAAAGATATCTGGTACAGTCCACCAGATCAATGGTTTAAGTATGACCTTCCTCCCCTCCCTATTCCCTCCAGTCCTTCCCTCACTAATCCTGGAAGTCATGCACTACCCTTCCATCTTTCATTAAACAATTAAAAAGTAAAAAAGACTAATTATGATATACAACTGATAAATTTGAAGTTAGAACTACTTGAAACTTTTAATGAACATGAACACAAAAAGTGAAAAGATGCATTTAAAAACATTTTTATGAAGTTAAAAATAAATTCTATAGTTCTTTAAGATGTATTTCTGTATAATTTACATAATTGATATTGGAAATTATATTCCACGTATAATTGTATATATGTCATTTTTTTTCTACTAAAAAAAGCAGGTGGGAAAAGTCACATGTAACTTATCTACCAAAACTTACACTGGGCTTGAAATTCACAGCACACTGAGTTCAAAATCTCACCAAGATCAACTTTGCCTTTCATCCTTTTGGGGATCAATAAAATAAAATACCAGTCCAGGACTGTAGATTGTTGGATGAGATGCCTTGCTATATTTCTACTGCCTCTTTTCATTCTGAGCGCAAATTTTGCTGTGGCCTACTTGAGTGGTAGACTTAATCTGTCACCTAGTTTAATACAACCATCTAGTCCTTGAGTGGTAGACTTAATCTGTCACCTAGTTTAATACAACCATCTAGTCCTTGAGTGGTAGACTTAATCTGTCACCCAGTTTAACACCACTACCTGGTCATTGGTTGCATTATTTTTACAAAAGTATCTTTTCTTGACTTCAAATGACTAAACAATTATCCAGGTATATGTAAACATATTCACACACAAGCATGCATGATTAGGTACATCTGTATATAAACACACACACTTCACATCAGGTAGCAATGCAATTGATCCTCATATATTTTAACAAAAATTAAAATGAAATAAAGTGCACATATTTACAATTATGCATGTATGCACACACTGAAATTCATGGATATTTATCTGCCCATACGCACAAGTGCCATATCATTTATCATCCATTTAATTAGAGGTACTTAACTCCCATATTTTCTGGATTTGTCATTGATTCTACAGCTACAAACTCGTATCACCAACCATTTTACAGAGTGTACTGGGTGCATTTTATAAATATTTATATACAAATATACCAATACACATGTAAATAAACACAATTTGATATAATATTCTTTTACTGGTTTCAGTCATAAACATAGACACACACAATCTGATGACGAATTTGTTCTGGTAATGACCATATCGATCTATTGACATGTTTTGATTTATTCTCCAATTCAAGTTGAAGAATTTGATCTGATAACGATGACCATCACAATTTATTGAAGTGGTCTGACTTATTTATTTTTCAATTCACAGACTGTTTTTGCAGTCAGGGATTTTGGTCAGGCTCCTTATGTTTAAGTTGCTAGCGGTTGTGTATATCCCTAGAGAACAATATTATATCGACCCTTCAGTGATATGTATAAGATAATTCTATATATATATATGACTGACTTCTACAGTCGCCATCTACCAAATTCCACTCACAAGGTATAATAGAAGACATTTGTGCAAAGTGTCACACAGCCTAAATATAAATTAAAAGAAACAAACTCAGGAATTTTACCAAAAATTAAAAAAAAAAATCAATGAATTCTTTATTTCTCTTAATTAATCTAATTAGTTTCTTTATCAGTGTGTTTGTCTTTTTTATCTGGTTTCAACTTCTCAGTCTTTTTTGGACAATGTTTAGTGCCAAATATCTCATCTTTTGATGGCACAATACGAATACAAGGTTGGAAGGGACTCCAAACATAGCTGAGTTCAGGTGTGTTTGTTATGCATGGGTAAGGTTGCTTGAAACACTTGTAGTAATCCGATGGAGCGTGACATACAAATTCCATAAACTCCAGCTTACGAGGTAAGTCTTCTTCTGGTCCTGTAACAGTGGAGAGAAAACCTAAGTTAAAAGAATCAGCCATAAATATTACATCTACTCCAGTTTATATTGTACACAAATTTAGATCAACTCATTTGCTAATACTTAATTGTAGAAATGTCATCACCATCATCATTGTTTAACGTCTATCTTCCATGCTAGCATGGGTTTAGACAGGAATTGTCCCACTTGAGGCAAGATTGGTCGTCTCACTCGTATGGGACTGTCTGGCAGGTTTTCTACAGCTGGATGCCATTCCTAACACCAACCACGTTTTCAGTGTGGACTGGGAGGTTTTTAGCGTGTTACCTACATGACCACATTACAGCGTGGACTGTGTTTTTTTTTGTCGTGACACCTACACGACCTCATTTATTTAGGACTGGATGTTGTGGTACCAACATAACTTTACAGAGAAAGTGGTGGTGTTGATGGGGGTGGGGATGGGTGTATATTTGATTAAGAGGTGCCTACTGACTAGGTTTCGCTTTGTACTTAGGCAAGGCGGGTTTTCTGTATTACTGCGTAGCGCCAAAGATCTCAGTCCAGTGACATTGTCTTCGAGAGGTGTAAGGTCGGAATTTATCAAATTATCCCAGGTTATTCTGGGTCAGCCTACTCCGTAACTTCCATCAATTTTGATCGCCCTGCACTTTTTTATACAGCTGTCGTCTTTCATGCGCATCACGTGGCCATACCAACATAGTCTTCTCTCGAGTAAACAGCATATGATCCCTCTTATACCTAATTTCTCACTTAGTCCATTTATACTTTGCTGTTCACATATATTACTATTACACATCCAGCGGAGCATGCATGCTTTGTTCCTCTCCAGTCTGCACACAATGCCCAGGTCTCACTGCCATGTAACATTGTTGTTCGTATGCAGGCATCATACAGCCTGCCTTTCATTTTTAGAGAGAAATCTTTAGTGGCCAATAGTGGTATAAACTCTCTGAACTTTTTCCATCCCGTTCTGATTCTAGCTACTGTACTCTACTTTCTGAGCACCCTCCACCACTGCTAATTTTGTCACCCAGGTAACGGAAGGTGTTCACTATTTCTAAAGACCCATCTGGGCAATAGAAGGAGCTAGTATCCTGTGGGCGCTTGCTACTTATTTCACCTGAGCACCGGCCACATATAAAATCTACGTTCTTAGATAGCTTACCTGTGATCCCACTACATCTTTTATGCACCCATACTTTGTATTTGGGACATAAAATGGAATTTCTGCCTACTCCTTTCCTACACACTGAGCATGGCCATTTCCCAGAGGGGACCTGTGCTCTATTTTCCTTCCTACATACTAGAACTTTAGTCTTAGACAAGTTAACTTTAAACCCTTTTGATTCTAGGCCATGCTTCCATGTTTGGAATTTCTTCTCTAGTTCAGCCATCAATTCAGCTATGAGCGTTAGATCACCTGTATAGAGACGTTCCCATGGTCTTGAACTCCTCTGTTATAGCCTGAAGGGCAATAATAAATAGGAGGTGGCTAAGGACAGAGCCCTGATGAACACCAACTTTTACGCTAAATTCTTCACAATATTCGTTGTTAATTCTAACCTTGCTGACTGTTTCTTTATACATGGCTTGTATAGCTCTCACAAGCCATTCATCAACCTCTAGTTTTCTAAGGGCCCACCAGATAATGGCACGGGGGACTCTGTTAAATGCTTTCTCCAAGTCAACAAAAGCTAAGTATAGGGGTTTACTTTTAGCTAGGTACTTCTCCTGTAGTTGTATACAAGGAAAAGGGCATCTGTGGTACTTTTACCTGACACACACCCAAACTGCATTTCATCTAGATCAATTCGCTCTCTGATTAGTTGCGCTATAACTCTTTCTGTGACGTTTCATGACCTGGTCAATTAATTTAATGCCTCTATAGTTTCCTCTATCTAGTGCATCTCCTTTACCCTTGTCGCAGTTAATGATGATGCTGCTACGCCAGTCATTTGGTATGACCCCGTTCTGTATGACTTGGTTTACTATCCGGGTGACCATAGTGTGTCCCACCATTCCAGATGCTTTCAGCATTTCAGCAACTATCTCCGAAGGCCCAGCTGCCTTGCCTGTCTTCATATCTTTGATTGCCTTACTTATTATACTACCTTCAACTTGCACTGCTGGTCCCTCTATTGGATCGATGTGGGGGAGACTGTCTTTGTCCAACTTATTCTCCTCATTTAGTAGCCTCTTGTAGTGACACTTCCAAGCTACCTTCTTATCAGCATCAGTGATGGCAAGTACACCATCATCATTACGGACACACTTCTCCCCGACAATATCACGGTTTTCCTTGACAGATTGCCTAGCAATCCTGAACACCTCACATTTTTGGTCCTCGTGTTGTAGAAAATGCTTGAACTTTCTTTTCTCTGCTTTCCTTCTTGCAGAGTACACTTGTCTCCTAGCTTCCCTCCTGGCCACTTGATAGTGTTCTCTACTTCCCCCATCCCGCCATACTTTCCAAGCCTGCTTTTTGGCCCTGATCGACTCCTCCACCTTACTGTTCCACCATCATGTTACTCTCCTCCTGCCTATAGGTCTGCTCCAGCCACAGATTTCATCTGTCGCCTTCAGCAGGTTAACCTTCAGGAATTCCCACAGTTCCTCTATATTGTACGTCTCTAATCGCTCTTCCTGACTGTCAAAAGCATCAAGTAATATGCTTTTAAATTTGTTATTGGCTGTGGGGTCCTTTAACTTCCATATTCTTCTCCTTAGGGTTGTCCTCCTCTGTTGTCAAGTACGTCTCGTCCTGACTATGAGGTCGCTAACTATGAGGCTATGTTAGGAGGTGCATTCTTCATGGGGGAGGGATTTAGTGTTTACAACGGGCACTCTGTCACGTCTTCTGGTAAGGATATAATCTACCTGGCTTGTGTGTTCCCCTGATCTATAGGTGATCAAGTGATTGTCTTGTTTTTTGAAGTTTGTGTTACAGATGGTTAGGTTATTTGCATTACAGAATTCCAGGATTCTGGAGCCTTCCTCATTTCTAGTACCAAACCCATAGCCTCCATGGATTCCGTCATAGCAGTCACAATGTTGTCCAACATGACCATTTAGGTCACCAGCAATAATTATGTAGTCACTGTCGGTTATTTGGGAGGTAGTGAGCATTAGCGACTCATAGAATCTATCTTTTATAACGCCAGGCAGTCCGGATTGGGGTGCATATCATCATCATCATCATCATTTTATGTCCGTTTTTCCCTGCTTGCAAGGGTGCAACGGGAACTGATTCTGGCTTGATTTCTACAGCTGGATGCCCTTCCTAACACCAACCTCATTTACAGTGAGTGCTGGGTGCTTTTTTGCCATGGCGCCTACACAGCCACTTTACAGTGTGGGCTGGTTGCTCTTTTGCCGTGGCTCTTCCACAACCACTTTACAGTGGAATGATAGGGACCCCAGTCCCTATCATCTCATTTCTACAGCTGAGTAAACTGGAGCAACGTGAAATAAAGTGTCTTGCTCAAGGAAAAAACACATCACCCGGTCTGAGAATTGAACTCACAACCTTTCGATTGCAAGCCCAATGCTCTAACCACTATGCGGATATTATTGTCACAGTAGTTCTATTTAGGGCAAGTCTTATTTTAGATATTCTGTCGTTCACTCTATTTACGTCTATTATCTTATCTACCCATTTTTCTGCTAACATAATTCCTACTCCACCCAGCCCATTTGTCATTTCCCACCCAGAAAAGTTTATAGCATCGTTTTTTACCCACAATGAATCTAGCAGACCCACCCCTCCACCTAGTCTCTTGGACACAACAAGCATCAACTTCCTTACGTTCAAGCATCTCTACAACCTCGTTAGAGCGACCTTTTAAAGTGTCTACATTCATGGTACCAACTCTGAAGTTTTGGATTGCGTTTGGTGGGTGGGAAGGATGAGGCGCAGGGAGGGAGGAGGGAGATGGGGTTATGTTAGCCATCCGCGGCCGAAATAAAGAGGAGTCCTTGCATTCTCGTCCGGCAACATGAGGTGAATCTATCTTTATCTTTGACATTGTCATTGAGTGTCCAGATTTTTCAGACTCTCCAGTATATATATATATAGGTGTATATATATATATATATATATTAGTAATTTTGAGCTCAACAACATGGGCGGAAGTGGTGAGAGCTGACTCAGATCGCTGAAGCTCACAGAGGAGATGATGAAGGACAGTAACAAATGGAGATGCTGTGCTGAAGAGGACCTGCCTCACCCTTGCATGCAGGAAAAAGTGGATGTAAAAATGATGATGATTAGTAATACTGTGTTAAATATGTTATTAGTTTTCAGGTATAGATTAATAAACATAATACATATAACAGTGATTACATTTCCTAATTCATTTCTATATATATTTATAATATTAGGTGGTTCAGTAGATTATATATTCAAGATTAAAAAAGACAACAGAGAGATACAATAATTACACAGAGACTTATTAGTTTCATGCTTGTTGGAAAAGGAATGTCAGTCTCTATGTATCAGAGTCAAGCTAGAAGAAAAAGAGGTTGGAAGGCAACAAAAAAAAAAGCATCTAATCAGGTTAGGCGAGGTGAGCAGGCAAACTGTTATCTGCCTCTCTCTCTATATATATATATATTTACATATCTCAGTCATTCAATCTCTCTCTTACTATATATATACCGAGAGAGAGAGATTGATATAATCCATAAAATAAAACACAAATAATAAAGAAAAGGAATTACCTAAGATATATGTGCTGGGATCAAATCTATTTTTGGGGCTGGACTGTGTAGGAAGCAGCCAAGATATAACTGCACTTTTCTCATTGTATTGATCTTGTAACAAACCTCGTAGTTGGGCATAGTATACAGACTGGCCATCATCATCAAGGAGGGACACTATATCCCCCACCTGGTAGTACAGACCCTAGAGAATATATAAATATAATTTAGACAACAGGCACTAGAGAAAATATAATTATATATCATTTAGACAACAAACCCTAGAAAAAATACAATTATATATAATTTAGACTACAGACACTAGAGAAAGATTAATCTAGACAACAGACCCTAGAGAAAAAATAAATATAATTTAGACAAAATATTATTGTTGAATGATGCAGCCGCAATTAAAAAGTCTGTCATAAGCCCCAAGACTCATCAGGCCAGTGCTTACCTTGGTTTCCTTGGCCATTCGTCTACACTTAACTTCCTAAGGCCCACCAGATTACAAAGCAGGGCACCTTGTTGAAGACCTTCTCCAGATCTACAAATGCTAGGTACAGTGGCTTACACTTAGCTATGGATCTCTTCTGTAGTTGTCTTACAGAAGAGATCGGTAGTTTCTCTACTTGGTATAAAACCAAACTGAACCTTATTTAACTTGATTCTGTCCCTAATTAGTTGTACTATAACACTTCCAGCAACTTTCATCACCTGGTCCATCAACTTGATGCTTTAGTAGTTAAGACTCTACACTGTTCCATACCCATACATCTAGATATACACATTGCTATATACCTACACCTGACCACATTTAACTTCCCCATATCCTGGGTATAGACGATCAGTTTTTCAGACGCAATCAAGCCACAGAACGACCTGGAAAGGCTATGGGCTAAAATCTTTTCTTTTTCTTGTTGTTCTTGTTTTTATATTTGTCTTTTCTTGATGTCTTTGGTTTAATGGAACTTTCTATCCAATGTTACATGGCTGGCTGCTGAGACTAACACTAAGTTGCCTCTTGTGACACAAGGATACAGTTTACTTATTCTAAAAGCAGGGAGACTTGTAGCTAAATATCAGACTAAATAATATATAGAAACAAAAATTTACTGTGTGGAGAGATCCCTTTTAAAGTAGACAACTCTTCATACTGAATTGTGAATGGACCTCCTTTCAAAGTAGACAGCCCTTCATACTGAATTGTGAAGGGATCCCTTTTAAAGTAGCCATCCCTTCATAATGAATTGTGAAGGGACCTCCTTTCAAAGTAGACAGCCCTTCATACTGAAATATGAAGGGATCCCTTCTAAAGTACACAGCCCTTCATACTGAAATGTGAAGGGGTCCCTTTTAAAGTAGACAGTCCTTCATACTGAAATGTGGAGAGATCCCTTTTAAAGTAGTCAGCCCTTCATACTAAATTGTGGAGCGATTCCTTTTAAAGTAGATAGCCCTTCATACTGAATTGTGAAGGGATCCCTTTTAAAGTAGACAGCCCTTCATACTGAAATGTGAAGGGACCCTTTTAAAGTAGACAGCCCTTCATACTGAAATGTGAAGGGATCCCTTTTAAAGTAGACAGCCCTTCATACTGAAATATGAAGAGGTCCCTTCTAAAGTACACAGCCCTTCATACTGAAATGTTGAGGGAACTCTTTTAAAGTAGACAGCCCTTCATACTGAAATGTGAAGGGGTCCCTTTTAAAGTAGACAGCTCTTCATACTGAAATGTGAAGGATCCCTTTTAAAGTAGACAGCCCATCATACTGAAATGTGAAGGATCCCTTTAAAGTAGACAGCCCTTCATATTGAATCCTTCAAACTTTTCAACTAGACTGAAAGCTAACTGTAACGAAAGGTTTAACTTACATTATAGAAGACACTGTCCCCTGACACAATAGTTGATACCGCTGTAGGGGCTTTGATTGGGTGCTGGAAGATTAGAGAGGATCACAGACATTAAATAAATATATGCATACACCACATTATATAGACATATATACAACATAGCAAATACATACATGCATCACATACATAAACACAAACTACATCATCATCATCATCACCAACATCATCACTATTTAACATCTATTTTCCATGCGTGCATGGTTTAGGCGGGCTCTGTCACCCGAAGTTGGACAGGTTAGATGTCCAAGTCTTGCTCATAAGTTTCTCTTTTGGTTTGGTTTTCTATGGTTGGATGCCTTTTCTAATGTCAACCACTTTACAGTGTGTACTGGGAGCCTTCTTTTCATGGCACTACCACCTTACATAGTTTATTAGAACTGCTAGAAACAACAGCCAAATATCATTCAAATTGCACCCTAGTCTTAAAACACATTACATGAGGTGATCCTAGATACACCGTATTTAAAATACGAAAATGATGTGATGGTCACATCTGGTATGTCTTGTCATCATACGTCTGTTCGATTAGAAGTGACCTGGGGCTAAACAACAGCATCTTTGACAGTACACCGACTTCTTTAGATAACATTTTAATATAAAACTACCATCAGCAACTACTATAGCAACAACAAGAACATACTTTAATCACTGTCATCAACAACAATAATATAATCGGCCATAAAACAAGGCTTCATATCTTTCTAAGAATCACACCACCGGCCTTGAAACGAGTAAATATTCTCGTCGTAGTCGTTTCTAGAAATAGAAGTCAAATCTCCTTCGAACCACACAATATTCTCTTATAAAACGGAGGGATAGTTACGACTACGTCATTGATCATAGGCAGAACCGATCAAGGTTGATCTGGGCAACAACAATAACAACTGCAACTACAATAACAACACCGTAACTAACTATAACAAAACATTTCGGTCAACACTCTAACAGAATTCACAGAACATCAACAATAACAACATCATTAACCATCATATTTATCTATATAACAACAATATTGTAATTAATAACATCATAAACAAAACACAGACCGTTTTTTTGAAGATATTTCTCCGACTTTTGCCTTTCGTTCCGAGGGATTTCGATGTTGTTTGTATCCGATTTTTGGTCGGACGAATTCGGGAACTTTTCCTAAGAACAGGGCCAGCAGACAAAGAATGAGAAGAGTTTTTACTGGAATTGGTCGAGTTCCCAGCGGAACCGTCCGGGTTTTCTTTGTTGCAGCTTTTCATACCACAAGAATTACAAAGGATCTCGCCTTGGTTTCCCTTCCGCCACATTGTCGAAGATGTCGACTTACATGAAGAACACACAGGCTTCATCCCGAACGGCATGCTATTTTAATAATCAATTGATCATATATTTAATTAATTAATCTGTTAGTTTAGACAATGTGAAGTTTGTAATTGACATTTCTTCGTGTTTAATCTGTTTCACTGTAGAAAAAGAGTGCAGTCAAGGGAGGTAATGCTATTCTACAGATCCCGTGTTATCTCCCCTAGTTTATAAAGCTCATCTTATGAACTAATGTGTTTCCTCAAATATGTTTTAGTTGAAACCTATATCAATATTTTACCAACATTAATAAAAACATTAAATGATACAAAAATAGTTTTAGAGAGAGAATTAAACCAAGTAATAATTCATTATAGTAATTTTAAATGAATGCTAAAGTTGGTGGTGGTGGTGATAATGGTATAGATGGTGATGATGATGTTGGTGGTAGTGGTAATGATGGTGATGGTGATGATGTTGGTCATGTGATGATGGTGATGATGATAGTGGTGATAATGGTGATGGTGGTGGTGGTGGTGGTG
>OZ024748.1:34839768-34859768 GCA_964016885.1 Eledone cirrhosa | reverse complement strand
CCCAGTACACTGAAAAGACATTAAAACACCGAGTCAAGCCAAACTTGCAACGAAGAAAAAATGTGAGTCATTTTGAAAAGAAAGAAAAAATAGAGTAAAAGTCTCGATTGATTAAAGTTCATATTGATGTTTATCGTATCACAGAAACGACGGGAAATGAAATGACTGAGTCACCTTCTTGGTCAGCATGTCGTGTAATTGTGAGAACAATGTTTGATAATGAAGTTGAACAAGAAATTCTATTAAAATTCTACTCTCCAATAATGTAGAAGGAACGAGAAATACATGAAATGTCTTTTGACATGAGATTGAAGTAAAGAAATTGAATTTTACTTTAGAATTTGACAAGTCAACGTATATTAGCGATAAATCACAATTGCTATCATTTCCATTTAGTCGATTCAACGAATTATAAACCAATCTGTGACTTTCAGATAAAATACAAAGTGAGAATATATTCAATAGTTTGGATTGTTTATTTAGAAAAAAGTAGGAGTTTCAGAGAGACGTAGTGTTATGAGAGAGAGAGGGAGAGGGAGAGAGAGAGCGCGAGGGGGAGAAAGAGGGGGAGAGAGAGATGTGAGAGGGAACTACTGATCATCTGTGTCGGCAAATATCAGTATTTTCTGGAAAAAGTTCTCAAATCTGTTGTCATGGAAACGTGATGCCTGAGATTTGAGACATGGCTCGTTTTGGAAGAACTCAAAGCCCTACCTCACTCTGAAGAAAGACAGGGCTCGTTTTAGGAGAACTCACAGCCTTATCACAGTCTGAAGAAAGATAGGGTTTATTTTGGGAGAACTCACAGCCCTACCATAGTCTGAAGAAAGAAAAAGTGAACAAACAAAATCTTTATGAAATGTCAGTCAAGACAAGGTAAGAAGTATGGAGACCTCTCTATCTAGTTTATTTATTTAACCAAGTCAAACGTACGTGAAAAGCTGGTAGGCGATGGCAGACTGAGAAAGGTATCTAATACTCCTTGCAAAGCAAACAATAAATGAAAGACACAGAAATAGAAAGGAAAAGAAACAAAATTAATAAAAAGATGAAGCACAACAAGAACAGATGTCGAGAAGTTAAATATTCTTTTATGGCCTCCATTGGAACATCTCAGCTATGGCTGATAGGTCTTCTATGGCCTCCATTGGAACATCTCAGCTATGGCTGATAGGCCTTCTATGGCCCCTATTGGAACATCTCAGCTATGGCTGATAGGCCTTCTATGGCCTCCATTGGAACATCTCAGCTATGGTTGATAGGTCTTCTATGGCCTCCATTGGAATATCTCAGCTATGGCTGATAGGTCTTCTATGACCTCCATTGGAACATCTCAGCTATGGCTGATAGGCCTTCTATGGCCTCCATTGGAATATCTCAGCTATGGCTGATAGGTCTTCTATGGCCTCCATTGGAATATCTCAGCTATGGCTGATAGGTCTTCTATGGCCTCCATTGGAATATCTCAGCTATGGCTGATAGGCCTTCTATGACCTCCATTGGAACATCTTAGCTATGGCTGATAGGTTTTCTATGGCCTCCATTGGAATATCTCAGCTATGGCTGATAGGCCTTCTATGGCCTCCATTGGAACATCTCACCTATGGCTGATAGGCCTTCTATGGCCTCCATTGGAATATCTCAGCTATGGCTGATAGGTCTTCGACAAAATATTGCACCATCTTGGTAGTGTTTGTAAAATATATTTGATGGAGTAAAGTGACTGAAACATATAAGATACACTACACCTACAGTTATATAATATATATATATATATATATACATCAAACCTACAGTTATATAATATATATATATACACCACACCTACAGTTATATAATATATATATATATATATACACCACACCTACAGTTATATAATATATATATATATATACACCACACCTACAGTTATATAATATATATATATATACACCACACCTAGAGTTATAAATATATATATATACACCACACCTACAGTTATAAATATATATATATATACACCACACCTAGAGTTATAAATATATATATATATACACCACACCTACAGTTATAAATATATATATATATATACACCACACCTACAGTTATAAATATATATATATACACCACACCTACAGTTATATAATATATATATATATATACACCACACCTACAGTTATAAATATATATATATACACCACACCTACAATTATATAATATATATACACCACACCTACAGTTATATAATATATATATATATACAACACCTACAGTATAATATATATATATATACACCACACCTACAGTTATATAATATATATACACCACACCTACAGTTATCCAACCCCACGCACACGTACCCACACACCCTCGTACACCACCAACTCTACACACCCTACCCCCACTAACCCCCACTCACACCTGCATTCCACCCCTCCCCACCTCCCGTATACTAACACCCACTAACACCTCTTCACCAAACTACACACACACCAGTACACCACACTCCCTCCATAGAACCACACACACCCTTCTCTCCCCGCTCCACACTCACTCATCCCACTAACACCCCTACTAATACCCCCCCCCCCCTCCTCACTCCAACTCTCACACCTACCCATCCTCGCCCCCCTACCATTCCGCCGACTGCTGCTATGCCCTTCCGACCACTGTCTCAGCACCAACTGACCACAGCACTTCCACTGCTGACCACTTCCTGTTGCGCGCGCACCCCACATCTCTCCTCTTCCGACCACCGCTTCTTGGATTACCCACACGCGTTATTGACTTCTAACCAAAATCTCCATACATCCGTGTAACTTACCAACTTTTCAACCATCCTCTTACACCATCACCTATATAACTCACCCACACACACCCCAAAACATTTTTTTATCCACACGCCACCCACACCCACAACACGCTTAAACTACACACACGTGCTTCCCACCACATATTTACACCCTCAGCCCCCTGATTCCTCTCCCCCCCCTATCCACACACGCACAGACCCTCCGACCCCCCCACACCTTCCTGAACATGCAACCCCGTTCTTCCCCCAACCCTCACTTTCACATACACACACACACACACACACACGCACACCTAACCACACACACCACCTTCAGCCCTCCCTGCTCGGACACCCCGTCTCCCTCTCCCCACTCCACCCGCCACCACCCCTACTCACCCCACACCCTTCCACCACCTGTTTACCCCCCTTTTAATTTCAGTTTATTTTGATCATGCCTTTATTTTTAAATTTTCTCATTCCTTGTATTTTGATCATGCTTTATTTTTATTTATTATTTATTATATTTTTGTCTTTATTTGTTAATTTTTCATTCGCACCGTTTCCTTTCGCTATATGTCTCTCCACCACTCTCCTACACACCTTTTGAACTCTGTTCCCACACACTTCTCACCCGAAGAAGGGCTTATGCCCAAAATGTCGTCCCCCACCTACCCCCCACTCTCCTGAGCGTGAATTTAATAAACATTTATCGTACTGCCTCTCTGTTCTGTCCCTGTTCAATTTTTCATTATATAATATATATATATATATATACACCACACCTACAGTTATATAATATATATATATATACACCACACCTACAGTTATATAATATATATATACACCACCCCTACATATATATACACACCATCTACCGATATATATACACCACCCCTACAGATATATACATACCGTCTACAGATATATACACACCACCCCTACATATATATACACACCATCTACATATATATACACACCATCTACAGATATATACACACCATCTACATAAATATACACCACCCCTACAGATATACACACCACCCCTACATATATATACACACCGTCTACCGATATATATACACCGTCTACAGATATATATACACCACCCCTACATATATATACACACCGTCTACCGATATATACACCATCCCTACATATATACACACACCATCTACATATATATACACACCACCCCTACCGATATATACACACCACACCTACATATATAAACCACCCCTACATATATATATATACACCTCCCCTACATATATATATATATATATATATATATATATATATATATATATATACCACCCCTACATATATATACACACCGTCTACAGATATATGCACACCACCCCCTCCACCTTCAAAATAAAAACAAAACAATGAAATACAAAAGAAAATGAAGAAATAAAAGATTGTTGGTATTTGTTGGAGATTAAACAGCCTGAAAGGAAGCCGCCATATTGAGAAATATATGTTGATAACACTTTATTTCAGAATCGCTTCTCTCTGTCTGTTTCTCTATCTTCTCAACACACACACACACACACACACACACCAACATATACCCCCCACACATCCATACACCCACACCCCCACACACACACCCTACACACACATATACACACCCCACACACAAACCCCCACACACATACCCCCCCACAAACATATACACCCCTCCACACACATCACACACACACACACCCCACACATATACACACACAGAGACCTCCCCACACGCATACCCCCACCCCACCCACACACATACCCGCCCCATATATATATTTGCAAAATTGACAAGGAAACAACAACACGAAAGACAGGTAAAAAAACAAGTGTAGATATATATTAGATTGACATAAATATATACAATATAATATATATATATATGTGTGTGTGTAGATATATGTGTGTGTAAATAGGTGCATATATATATATATATATGTGTGTATATATGTGTGTGTGTAAATAGGTGTATATATATATATATGCGTGTGTCTGTGTATATATAGGTGTATATATATATAAATATATATATATATATGTGTGTCTGTGTATATATACGTTTTAGTCTTCAAATTTATTATTATTACTATATATATATATGTATATATGTGTGTGTGTGTCTGTGTATATATATATATGTGTGTGTATATATAAGTGTATATATATATATGTGTGTGTGTGTGTCTGTGTATATATATATGTGTGTGTATATATTGGTGTATATATATATATATATATATATATATATATATGTGTGTGTGTGTGTGTGTGTGTATACACACACACATACACCCACATATATATATGTGTGTGTATACATACATACACACATATACAAACTATAAAAAACCCATAACTCATTATTTCTTTTATTGCGATGACAATAAATACAATGTAATATCTGAAAGACTTGGAATTGAGACACGTCGTGTATATAGGAATATGGTTTATATAGGAGGACAATTGATGACGGCTATATAGTCATATAGACAGCCAGTCACATATACTTACATACACACTTACTCGTACACACACACATACACACACAGACACACACATATATATATATATATATGTATATGTGTATATATTTTTATACACGTGTATATATATATATATATATATATATTTTTTTTTAGGGCGGGTAAAATTTCCGAGATCCATGGACGAGTTGTCTCCAGCGGTCTCTGTCCCTCATTATCGCTGCCATGTCCTGCGTCTCCAACAGACCAGTGTCTGTCCTTAGGGCATCAACATACGTTAACCTTGGTCTTCCTCTTCCAGTGTGTCCATGTAGGGGCTCTCACAGGAGCACTGAGTACAATGTCAACTCTGGATATCGGCGAGAATGTCCAGCTAACCCCAGTCTCCCCTGTGTCACTTTTGAGCTGACTTTTGGAAGGTTCCCATATACCTCTGAGTTTTTCATCCTCAGTGTATACTGATTAATGTTCAGAGCCATCCTCAGCATTCTCGTGTAGCACCCATCCACCATTTGAGTGAGTTTCTTGGTCAGTATCCAAGTCTCAGACCCGTACAGCAGCACAGACTCCACTACAGCAATGAAGAGGCGGATTTTCAGGTCTTTACGTAGGTCCGACTTCCACACCGATCTCAAGTTGTGGCATGCCGCCCAGGCTTTGCTCTTTCTCTCAACCACATCATCTTCCGTATTCCCAATCTTTGCTCCCAAATACAGGAAGTCCTCAACCAATTCTAGCGGCTTCTCGCCTACATTAGTGATCCCTTCTGGCTTCTCAACATTCTCTACCAGATATTTGTTTTAGTCTCATTCATTCTCAGCCCCACACTCATCGACACAGTCTCAACCTCCTGCATCAAATCCTCTGCCTCCTTCACTGTATTTGTCACCAAAACTATGTCGTCGGCAAATTCAGCATCTGATATCCTTTTCGCCTTAACTCTCCTGCTCTGAGCTGGTGCTACAGTAAAGCGAGAGTCCTGGTGTTTCTCCAGTGCAAGGCGCATACAATAGTCCACTACGATGATAAAAAGGTAGGGAGCCAATGTATCTCCCTGGAGCACTCCAGCCAGTATCTTAAAGAACTCTGTCATCCCATCAGGTGTAATGACTTGGGCTTTGGTGTTGGTGTAGAGCAATGATATCAGGTCCACTATCTTCTTGGGGTTTCCATAAGCCTGTAAGATCTTCATCAGGCAGTGACGGTCCACAGAATCAAAGGCCTTCCTAAAGTCAATGAAAACCATGACCGCAGGAAGGCACTTTGCTCTATCTCCCTCTAATATCCTCCTCAGCATCAGGATGTGACTGGTGGTTGATCTTCCCTCTCTGAAGCCGTTCTGGTTGTCTCTGAGCTTCTTCTCTATCTCAGGCTGGATTCTGTTAAGAATCATCCTGTTGAGGGTCTTTGCCACAAGTGACGTCAGTGAGGTCCCACTGTAGTTTTTGGTGTTAGAAAGATCTCCCCTCTTTGGCACTGGGACGATGTTACTGATCTTCCACTGATTTGGGGCAACTCCTTTCTCCAGTGCCTGGTTACAGAACCCCAGAATGATATCATCAAAATCATACCTCTTCATCACCTCTGATACCACTCCATCTTCTCCATGAGCCTTACTCTCATTGATCCTCTTCTTGGCTCTCTGAAGCTCCTCTCTGGTAAAGGGCTCTGTCTCTATATCCAGTTCTTCAAACAGCCGCCTGATCTCCCCAGTGCTCTGGGCTGTGGAGGGTGGCTCTCCTAGTAGTGTCCTAAAATGGTCTAGTCATTTCCTCTTCCTATCCTCGGGCCCTGTTCCCTGGATTTGACTCGAACACCTTCTCTTCCTCCTTGTGATCTCGTTGATGATCATCCAGCTCTCTTACACCCAGACCTGTCAACCGCTCTCTCCACACTTCTGATCTTCTCTATCAGTGCCTCCTCTCCAACACATATATATATTGATGGTTATTGATATAGAGAGGGGCGTTGGTAAGAGAGTTCCATGCAGCAGATATACAGAGGGGGAGAGTTTGATGTTAATAGATATAGAGGGGGGTTGCAAGAGAGTTCCGTGTAGTAGCTATAGAGAGGGGGAGAGTTTGCTGGTAATTGATATAAATTTCTATTTATTTGCCACCAGGGCATCAAAGATTGGGACAAATACAAAGGGGGGAGTTTACATACATTTAAAAAGACGTGTAAAAAACATATAACAAATTAAATTTAACAATCGATGTCCTCAATAGGGAGGGGCGTTGACATGGGTCGCACACCCCCCCGAAAAAATGTGCAACCTCCTCTTCAGGAGCACAAAGAGCGGGTGCTTCCTTCCTCTTCTCATTCTTCTCCTCTCTCACCTACAGGCTGATATAGAGAGAAGGCCCATTCACTCGGGCCATTCTCGCTACTTTCACCCACCTTTCATAAAACTTGCTGGGGTAGAGCACCTCTCTCTCCATTCTGATCCTTCTTCTAAAGTGGTACTTGAAAAAAAAGACCAGTTGTTGGCCGGAGAGAAAGGTGTCTGACCTCAGCCCTTTCAACCTTGTCCACCATACAACTTCTTTCGCCATAGCTATCACACAGAGGAAAAGCGCCTCTCCTTCGTTTTTGAAAGGGGGAGGAGGTTTGATCGCAATAATGGACTCGGTGGTCAACCGGATTGGTCCCACCCGCGACAGTAGTCGTTCCACATAGCCCCACAGGTCAGCAACGCCCGGGCAGTGTACGAATGCGTGTGCGACGGTTTCCTCGTCACGCACGTATCTCGGACAGATCTTCTTCGAGGGGTCCCTACCCGGGCTCCCGTGTCTGTAGAGCTTGTCTCGAACTGGTAGAGTTCCTCGGTAACATTGCCAAGCCAGGGACTTTTGGAAGTTGTCCATCGGTCCCGGGCCAAACGTCCTACCGAACAGACTGGCCAGCTCATCTATGCCAAGAGCCTCTCCGAGAGCGTCGTCGCACTTACTGCGCACCAACCCTCTATAGAATGTTGAGGTTGAGTCTCCACTGATTACCGGATCCGCTTGCCAGAGGGCCGTGAGCGCCTGTGCACATTCAATGTGCCAGTCGCCCACTTTTCTCGGTCTTTGCTTGACCCAGGATTGCAGCTCGGTGAGTGAGACGAGTCTCGGAAAGGCTCGCCTCACAAACAGGGCCCACACCGGCTGACCGGTGAGAAAATACCTGGAGGTGCCGTAGCCTTAATGCGTGTCTACGCATCGTCAGCCACGGCAACCCCAGCCCACCGTTCGAAGGGTATTGACAGCAGATGGATCTTCTCACCAAAGGAGCCCTCTTCTTCCAAAGAAATCGGAAGAGCGCGCGCTCCATTTTGGCGAGTGTTTTCTCTGGGCAAGGCACGCCGGTCAAGCGGTAGTAGATAACGGACGCTATATAAGCGTTCGCCACCTCCGCTCGACATTTCAGGGATAGTTTGCACTCGGCCCACTTCTGGGCGAGTGCAAACACCTTGCCCGTTACCTCGTCCCAGCTTTTCTCCACCTGGAGGTCCGGTCCGAACCAGACCCCGAGCAGCTTCACCGGTCCCTCCGTCCAGCGTCCGACGATGCCGTCGGAGGGCATCGGTTTGCCCCTCCACGTCCCGAGTTGCAAACCGACGGACTTGTCCCGGTTCAGCTTCGCTCCTGTGAACCTTTTATATTCCTCCAGTAAGATGCCGATCTGCCCGATTTCCGAGGCGCACTGTCACGTCATCGGCGTAGGCTGACACCGCTTTCCGCAATCCCGGTTCCAAGGGGATACCCTGCAACAGCTCCAGCTTCCGCAGTAGTGGCTCGAGAGCCAGCACATACAGGAGGGAGGAGAGAGGGCATCCCTGTCGGATGAATCGCGTGATTTGGAACGGCTCCGAGAGGTAGCCGTTCACATTGACCCTCAAGCAAGTGTTGCTGATGTGCATTGCAGCAATCCAGCCCCTGAAAACGGGTCCGAAGCCTGCCGCCGCGAGCACCGCATCCAGGTACCGATGGTCAACCCTATCGAACGCCTTAGATTGATCCAAGTTGATCAGGGCCCCACCAAAGCCGGGTTCGTTCCCTACTCTCTCTACGATGTATCGCATGAGGTGGAGGTTGTCGTCTATGGACCTGGACGGGATTGCGCATGTCTGCGCTTCTCCCACCAGGTTCCTGACGACAAGCGCCAACCTCTTCGCTAACACCTTGGCCAACATCTTTAACTCTGTGTTTAGCAGAGTTATGGGCCTGAAGTTATCTATGTCATCTCTCTTGTTCTCGTCCTTCCTCACCAGCGTGACTACGCCCTTGGTCACAGAACTGGGAATTCTCCCGTTCTGTTGCCAGTTGCAGTAGACCGCCTCGAGGAGACCGGAGAACAAGCCCGGCATCGCTACATAAAGTTCGTATGGTAGACCATCGAGACCCGGAGATTTGCGTTTGCCGCATTGGCTCAGCGCTTCCCCTATTTCAGCGGCTGAAATCGGCCTCTCGCAGGACTTCGCCTCCCCGTCCGAGAGCCGCGCCAGACCGTCGAGGTCTGGACCAAAATCCATGGCCCCACACGGCCCGCCGCCCCTCCCGAACAGTCGTGCAAAGCGCCGTTGAAAGGCTGCGCTAATCCGCTCAGGTTCAAGGATCACGCGTCCATCCTGGTCCTTCAAAGACCGAATCGTGGACTTGTTTCCACTTTTTGCCTCTGTCACTCGGGCCCAGCTAACAGCTTTGGCTCCTTCGTTACCCAGAGCACGTATTTTACTCCTGACAACGCAGCCCTCGTGCTTCGCATCAAAGAACTGGTCTAGGGCCGTTCTTGACGCCAGCACGCCGGCCACGTTGCCACTCCTAATCGCCTCTTCTACTCTATTTGTTAATTCCCTTTCAGTTCTATTCCTATCTGATGCTAATTCCCGACTAAAACCTATCGATTCTATTCTAATTTCTCTCTTGAGAGAGCCCCACCACCTGCTGTCAAACGCTGCTTAACTAGTGTGCTAATCCGCTCACTGTAAGCTTTGTTTGTCGGTAAAGACAAGTTTAGCTTCCAGTAACCGGGTCCCTGTCTATGAGTTCTATCAAGGTTGACCACTCCGGTCACCAACTTGTGATCCGAATAGTCAACCATGAACATTCGTGGACAGCTTAATATGTCCCTATCCTTATTTCTAACTAGGAACCTATCTAGGTACGACCTAGATGTTCCGCTGAGATTAGTCCACGTCCACAGTGGCACAGTCGGAAAATCTAGTCGATATCTATCGGCCAGATCAAATCGGCCGGTTAATCGTTTGAGGCTGTTACACCCCCCTCTATCAGGACATGCCCCTACATAGTCCCAACGTGCATCCAGGATACCATTCCAGTCCCCCACTAAAAGCAAGGAGCGAGACGTTCCCAGGAAATTCTCCAGGCGTCGGAAGAAGTCCGGTCGCGGTGTCCCAGATGGGGCATACGCTGCCACCAGCCTGAAAGCTCCACCTTCACCACTGCCGACGTCTAAAACCACCAGTCGACCCTCCGGGTCCAGGTGTACCTTCTGTGTGGCGAGACACAGGTATTTTCGCAGCAGAACGACACCCCCCCCCGGTTGACAGAGAGATGCGTAGATCTCAAAGTCGTCGAAGATGGGGACCAGTTGGCGCTCGCTGCTGATCCTGGACTCGCAAATAACCATTACATCCACTCTGCTCGACCTGAGGTCATTTAAGAGTTTGCCCTGTTTCCAGGACATCCCCAGGCCGCGTGCATTCACACATCCAACTCTTATATTGGCCATGTTGGTGCTGAAGAGTTAAAAAGGAAGAGGAAAGGAAATTACTAACCTCTTCGTCTCCTGGGGACCAGGCTGCACAATTTCCATGGGGGTGTTGGAAGGGTTGTTTAGTGGGGTGGTGGTTTGTGGTGGGTTGGGGACATCAGTGTGTGGTGGGATTTGGGTGTTTGGTGGGGTGTGGGTGTCTGGTGTGGGGGTGGAGAAACATCTCAATAGGACGCTGTTAAGTGGTTTGGTGCAGTTGGTCCCCACATGCATTGGATGGTTCTTTTCCAAAGTTACATAGGTTTTCGTTGGGACCCTAATCATCATTAGGTGTGGTTTGTTCGCTGCGTAGGTGAAAGTGATCCCTTCGGTTTCCACCGAAGGGTTATTTTCTATTGCTTTCATCAACGTTTTATTGTTCTTGTTAATGTATGTATAGAGTTTTTGTTGTGTTGTGTTTGTTTTTGTTTGTTGTTCTTGTGCGTGTTTGCGTTTTGTAGTATGTGTTATGTTTTGGGGAGGGGTGGGTTTTTTTGTTTGTTCTGTTTGTTCTGTTTGTGCTGGTGGTTGTGTGTTTGTAGCATTTTTGTTAATGTGGTGTCTTTTTTTTTCCTTTTCACCTGTTGAAAGGGTTCTCCCTCGTCGTCACTGGGGGACATTGATACGGAGTCCTCTTCCGTGTTGTTGGGGAGGGGTATATTTTGGGGTTTTGTTGTGGTTGCTTTTGTATTTGTTTTAGGTGGGGAGGGGTTGGGTGGAACAGTGTTTTGTGTTGTTAGTTTTCCGTGTTGTTGTTGTTGTTGTTGTTGTTGTTGTTGTGGTGGTGGTGGTGGTTGTTGTGTTGTTGTGTTCGGGGTTGGCAGAAGAGCCCTTTTTTTGACTCGTTAATTGAGGACAGGCAGCCCTCAGGTGACCCCTGCTTAAGCAGTGGTAACATGACGGCCGCCTTCCCTCCACTGAAATGTTTATATAAGTTAGCCCGTCCAGAGGCACGCGTTGTGGGATATTCGCTATTCGTTCTGGGCTCATTTGCACCAGAACTTCTACGCTGGTCCCACCAAATACACCTCCGGAGGACTTTCCTATTGAAATTATCTTGTCTTCATCAAAGTAAATGATTCCACATAGTCTCCACCAAATATTTACATTTGGTGTGATACTCATTCTTTTTATTCTTTGTGTCCTTTTCCCCCTGTATGTGGGGAAAAAGGTGAAGCGGGGGGACACAATGGGTGATACCGAGTACTTTTGTGCTGTTGACTGGTTGTTCATTAGCACCGAAATGCTACCAAACAGTTTACCTTTTTGTATGAAGGTTAAGTCCTTCATTGCATCTTTTAGAACCAGCTCAATTTCATTTTGTGATAATTGAGCTGGTTTTCTTGTTTCGTTTGATATTGTCCTGAAAACTGTGGTTTTCAGGACAGCCTCTCTACGTAATTCCTGTGGAGAATTGATGCTAAAAGCACCGTTTTCGCCAAAAGTCACGAATTGTTTTGCGTCTTGTAATAGTTGTTTAGCATTTGTTATGTCTATTGGCGTGTATAGTTCGTTTTTTTTTACAGTCTGTGCGAATGTTGTTTTGGTGTTGTTGTCTTTTTTGTTGCTGCTGTTGCTGTCACTGTTGGTAATATTGTTCTTGTTTTCCTTGGTGTTACAGTTGTTGGTTGTGGTGTTATTGTCATTGTTCTTGTTGTTGGTGCTGGTATTATTTACCGGGTTTGGTTTCGTGGTTTCAATATTTTCAACGTTTTTCGATAATGCGAGAGGAGAAGGCTGCAAGCTTTGTACTCCTACCTTCCCTCCACCACTTTTCTTAGTGGGCGTGGCACTCACGACAGTGTGCGAGGTGGAAATGGCATCCATTGCTGACTACCAAGTCTACACAGTTTTGAGATGAAAATGAAAATTTCGCCCCAGAAAGGGGCGAAAATTAGTTGACTCAACGTCTGAAAGCCCAGACAAGGGGTTAAACTAAACAATGCTATTAAATTGATCAATGAACTCACAGTTTTTTTGACAATAATCCGTAAAAATCCGGAGTGAAGTAATTCACGTCTATATCAAGTGGTAATTGATATAGTGGGGTTGGGAGATGGTGTTGCATATCAAATATAGAGAGCAGCATTGGAAGAGAGTTCTGTGTAGCAGACATAGAGAGGGGAGAGAATTTGGTGGTCTAGTGAGGGAGGGGCAATTGTGAGAGAGAGTGATTTATGTAGTGGGTTATAGAGAGAGGTGAGAGTTTATTAGCCTAGTGATAGAGGAGGAGTTAAGAGAGTGAAAGAGTGAAGTATGTAGTGGAATATAAAGAGGGGGAGAGAATTTTGTGGTCTACTAAGATAGGGGGAATTGTGAGAGAGTGTGTTGTATGTAGTGAGATACAGCGGGAGAGAATTTGTTGGTTTAGTGAGAAAGGGGGAATTAAGAGAGTGGGAGAGAGTGAGATATGTAGTAGGATAGAGAGAGAGGGAGTAAGGGGAAATTAAGAGAGTGAGAGAGTGTGGTATGTAGTAGGATATAGAGAGGAGGAGATTGATTGGTGGCCTAGTGAGAGAGAGGGAATTGTGAGAAAGTGAGGTATGTAGTGGTATAAAGTAAGGGGGAGAGATTTTGTTGGTTTAGTGAGAGAGGGGAAATTGTGAAAGTGAGTGAGGTATATAGAAGGAGAGAGAATCTGTTGCTCTAGTAAAAGAGGGAGAATTAAAAGAGTGAAAGAAAGTGAGGTATGTAATGGAATATAGAGAGCGGGTAGAGAATTTTGGTGGGCTACTGAGAGAGGGGGAATTGTAAGAGCGAGTGAGATATAGAGAGAGGGTGTGAAGTTGGTGGTCTAGTGAGAGAGGGGGAATTGCACACAATCACAGAGTTTCAGTAGTATATATATATATGTGTGTATATGTGTATGCATGTGTGTTTATATGTATATATATATATGTATATATATATATATATGTTTATATATGCATATATACACATATATGTATATAAACATATATATATATACATATATGTACATAAACATGCAAGTATATATATATATATATATATATACAGATATATATATATATATATATACAGATATATATATATATACAGATATATATATATATATATACATATATATATATATATGTATATATACATACAGATATATATATATACATATATATATACACACACACACACACATATATATATATGCATATAAGTGTATACATATATGTATATAAACATGCAAATATATATATATTTATATATATATATATACATACACACACACATATATACATATATATATATACACACACACACACACACACACACACACATATATATATATATATATATATATATATATATATATATATATATATATATATATATATATATATGCATATATATGTATGTGTATACGAAAGATTCTCGAAGGGTAAGCCAAATTTACACGATTTTATATTGAAAATAAATATTGGATTTTCTGGTCACTTAAAACTAAAATTGTTCCAGAAAAGAATAGAAGAGTGGGGTGGGGGAAATGGTAAATTACTAAAACCAGGCATTTTCTATGGAGATTTTTGCTGCTAATATTACACAAATAATGACTTTCATTATACAAGGTATTGTAACAACACTATTACAGTTAACAATAGAAATACTACCAATTTTATATCATTGCATACCCTCACACGCACACACACACACACACACACACACACACACACACACACACACACACACACACACACACACACACACACACACACACACACACATTTATGTATAAGTATGTATGTGTACGTACTTATGTATGTATATGCATGTACGCATGCATGCATGTATGTTTGTATGTATACATATATGTTTGTATGTATGCATATATGTTTGTATGTATGATGGTATCCAATGATGTTGACTTGTTCTTCTTTTTGGTAAATATCATCTTGGTTAAGAGAGTTGGACTGGCTTTGTGCAGTGCCTTTGCTCACTATAAAAGCTTCACGGCACAGGCATTGCTATATATCTGGAGATCTCTCTGCACTTGTCGTGACATGGTACCATGGGCCCAGCAATATGTGTCAATAATTGTCACAAGTGCAGTGTTTGTACCAGAATTTTCAAGTCGCTGGCGGGACTAAAAAGTCACACTCGTTCAGCGCATCAGTAGGGGTTCTCCTACATGGATATGAAGTAGTGGCCGTACTCGAAAACGAGTTGGCAGCCACCATATATGTATATATCCTTTCAATATATATATATCACACTTTCTCAAGTATGCACACATTCTTACACACTCATACACACACACAGACTCACACAAGTTGTGTGCCTGAGAGAGTGTGTGAGGGGGGGGGGACAAACTGACGAAAGTTTCGCCACGGAGAGCAGCCAGCGACACCCGTTGCATCAACCACTCCACTCCCAGGACTTCTTTCTAAGGTGGGATGTTGTTCGGTCTCTAACGATACCAGAGGTTTCGACAGCAACCGGCTCTAAAAAGAAGCGGTAAAGCAACAACAACCTTCCTAAGTCCTTTAAACTTTCAAGAATTTTTATATTTCATCTTGAAAAACTGGGCACATTAGTTACCGTAGTTTAAAACATACGTATCTCGTAGCAAGATGAGATGGCCACTGCTGGAGCGCTTTTCATCATAGGGCTACTGAATCGGGACTCAGGTATAAACAACTCCAATACCAAAACTATCAGAACAAATATCACCACACCACCGCCACCAACATCAACAACCGCTTCCACGACAACAACAGCAACAACAATATCATCACCACTAACCAAAACTACACCACCACCATCACCACCACCACCACCACCACCATCATAACCACCACCACCATCACCACCACCACCATGGCTGCATTAAGCTATGTCTACCGCCCACTCGGACCATGCATGGCTGCTTCCCTGTCAGGAACACTCAAACTCCGTCAGACTTCATAGATTCTTTAAAAAATCAACATATTCTTTATACCCTGTATTGTATTGACTGAGTTCTCTATCCTATATTTCAACGTTTTGGGATTCACATTGAAAATTAAGACTCGAACCTACACTAAGTATCACCTGATACCACCCCAACTCTTCCATCCTATATTTATAACCATGTATTCTCTAACCGTCTTATCTATTGTTTATTTGCTACACCTTGATCTTTTATTTCTTCTGTATTTTGATTCCTTCGATATGCTTTTATTTACTTCCGGTTTTACTCCCACAATTACCACCCTGGGCATGACTGTATTATATTTATGTTTTTATTTATGTATTTATTCACTTTACTCTCCTTATATACTCATCTGTTACCTAAAATTAGCACACGACCCTAGAATATTATTCTCTGTACCCTTTTTAATAATAATAATAATAATAATAATAATAATAATAATAATAATAATAATAATAATAATTTTTTAACATATTTAAATCATTTGTGAAATAACAACTCTTAGTACAAATGCTACGTAAAGCACCCGGCTTGAGCCCCAAAAAATTCGGACCCAAAATATATTGTTATAAGGCTCAAATATTCAAATATTCAACTTTGTATTGTACACTGTATATCTAAAAAAGAAAATGGCTATAAATGGAAGAAGAACCCCCCCCTCCTCTCCTCTGGCTACACTATATAGGACAGCTAAACTCACCAACACCAGAAACTAGATACACCACCCACCCCATCATCTGTGTACACTAAACACAACAGCCAGATAACGACATTTTCACCTTCACCGCCACCGCTCACTACGGCCATCATTACCACCACTATCCCATCACCGCCGCCACCACCCCTTGACTCCTTCACTACTGCCACCGCTACAGCACCATCACTACAGTAATACGGTCACATCACCGCCACCACTGCCTCGGTATCGACATCACCACCACCACTGTCTCAGTATCGCTACCGCCGCCAGTCTCCCACTTCCCCCTGCTGGCTGCTACTTCCACATTATAGAATTCCTACTACTAACAAAGAGGAAGGCATCAAAATATATAGATAGACTCAAAAGAAAAAAGAAAAAACAAACAACAAAACCAAAGCAGCACAGCAACAACAGCAAAAACCGAGAAAAACAAACAGAGAAAAACAAAAACAAAAAAAGAAACCCCAAAAACGTAAAGAAAATAAGAATGAAGAGAGAAGCAGGCGGACGGACAGAGAAGAGGGGGGAAAAAGTAAAACTTAAAAAACTAAAACTAAGTCAGACATTCGAACACTACATTACAATGAAACTTATGCTTATTCATTTTTGGGGCCCTTTCTGCCTGTGTGTTTGTTTGTTTATGTGTGTTCGTATACAGCGTGGTGATAATGCCACACAAGGGCCAAGTGGGATGGCGGATCCACAGATGGCTATGTAAACATACATTCGCCAATCCTCGATAAGAGTGTTTAAATATCGAACATAAACAGTTCGAATAACGGTGAAATGGAGACTAGAACGTCATGTGACAGACTCTCACCCAACAGGTGCCCCCTGGCTCAGCAGCAGGAACCTGACTGTCAACCAAATACTGCTGATGTTGGAGGAAGGAGAAGAAGGAAAGGGGCCAGAACCAACTGGACGAAAGAATTGAATAGAACTGTTATGCAATGCTACCTGAAAAGTAACCCCAAGGAGAGGGGCTACAGGAGACGGATGCATAACATCTGGAACGAGATTGGTTTATTTAAATTAGATGAACAAAAATTGGCCGGGTAGGCTCGGGTAATAAGAACTAATGGGTGGATAAGCGAGCTGGAACTGGAGGAACTGAGCAGAGAGAATGGCTTGGAGATGGCGGGTGTAGTATGCCAGACAAGCGAGCCGGTGGGAAATGAAGGTGAGGAGGTCCTGAGAACGGAGGAACCACCCGAAGCAGACAATGATCTGAATACTGAGATAAATAATACCTGGAACAGAGATACGGCCACTGAGGAGATGAATGCTGACGGGCTAGGACAAGATTCGGTTGACATCCTAAATTTAGTGGTAGATGAATTGAACAATGATAGTGGGAGACCTATGAACCTAAGATTTGTAGACAGGAAAAAGTTAAAAGAAACAACAGCTAAGGTAAACAAAGTCATCCCATACCTTGAGGCGAGGAGCCTTCACCAGTGCAACAATATCCTTAGAGCAACAGCAAATACGGTGAGGAAACTACTTGGTATAAAAGCGAGAGGAAACAACAGACAAGAAAGAGCAGAGCCGTGGTGGAAGAAGCGACTGAGTGGGCAAATCGGGGAAATGAGAAATGACATAGGAAAGCTTGAGTCACTACTGAATGGGACACTAAAAAACATAGACACTAAAAATAGACTGGAAATAAAATACAAAACTAGGAGTAAAAAGCTAAATATTATCATAGAGGAATTAAAGCAACGCATTGTAGCAAAGAGTGCAAAAATCAGGCGATACGAGAACATAGTCAGTCAGTATAAACAGAACCGCATGTTCGACAACAACCAGAAGATGCTGTTTGGACAGCTTGAGGGCAAAGAAAGAGGCAACGACTTGATCCCTGGGGCGGAACAAACTAAAACATTCTGGAGAGGAATATGGGAGCAGGATGTTAGACACAATGCCCAGGCAGGGTGGATTGAGACAGTACAGAGGGAGATCGGTGAGCAGGCACAGCAACAGACTGATTTGAGTATCACAGTTGAAACTCTTAAGGGGCAAGCCAAAAAACTAACCAACTGGAAATCACCAGGCCCAGATGGTGTGCAGGGGTATTGGATTAAACATTTAACATCCCTCCACCCGAAGCTGACGGCCATGTTCAATGACTGCTTGATGTCGGGTGAGGTGCCAGAGTGGTTGACAAAAGGTACCACAGTTCTGATAATGAAAGACCGAATCAAGGGTAATGATGCTACCAACTATAGACCTATCACATGTCTGCCCGTAATGTGGAAACTGTTGACGAGCATTGTGTCTGAGGAAATCTACCATCACCTCCACACAAACAACTTGTTACCGGACGAACAGAAAGGATGCCGAAAGAAGTCACGTGGTACAAAGGACCAGTTGCTTATTGATAAGATGGTAATGGGGAATTGCAGGAGGAGACACACTGATCTTGCCATGGGATGGATAGACTACAGAAAGGCATTTGACATGGTGCCTCATTCCTGGATCACCAAAAGCCTGGAGATCTTCAGGGTGGCAGATAACATCAGACAGTTGCTAGGCAGGAGTATGGGGTCCTGGGAGACAGAGTTGACATCAACTGGAGTATCCTTGGGAAGCGTGAAGATCAAGAGAGGTATCTTCCAGGGAGATAGCCTGTCCCCTCTGTTGTTTGTCCTTGCCCTGATGCCCTTGACCATTATGCTGCGAAAAGTGAGAGCAGGATACAAGTTGGGAAGGGGAGAGCTTACCATCAATCACCTCCTCTTCATGGACGATCTTAAGCTCTTCGGGAAAAGTGAGAAGGAGTTGGATGTGCTTGTTGACACTGTCCGTATTTTCAGCAGTGATATATGTATGCAGTTTGGTATTGGTAAATGTGGAGTCATTGTGATGAAGAGGGGTAGGTTGAGCAGAAGTAACGGGATCCAGATACCAACAGGTGAGATGATAAAGGAAATTGACTCTGAGGAAGGATACAAGTATTTGGGCGTTCTGGAGGCTGATGGCATAAAGAACAAAAAAATGAAGGAATTGTTAAGAACTGAATACATTCGGAGAGTAAGGAGCGTATTGAAGTCACATCTGAACAGCAGAAATGCCATAAGCGCAGTAAATTCCCGAGCTGTGTCTATTATTAGGTACAGTGCGGGAATTCTGAGATGGAATGTTGCTGAACAAAAAGAAATGGATAGGAAGACTAGGAAGCTATTGACTATCTACAACATGTTCCACAAGAGGAGTGATGTCGATAGACTCTACCTAAGGAGATCTGAGGGTGGAAGAGGTCTTATCAGCATAGAGGACTGTGTTCAGATGGAGAAAAACAACCTATACAAATACGTGACCTATAGTAAGGAGCCAATGCTCAGAACTGTA
>OZ024748.1:34817268-34834768 GCA_964016885.1 Eledone cirrhosa | reverse complement strand
ATAACTAAATAAAAAAATAAATAAGAACAATATATATATATATATAAATAAAAACAAAATAAAGTAAAAGAAGGGGGGGGGGGGGCGTGTTGACAACGATAGGTATGAGTGTGTGTGTGGGGGGGGGGGGAGGGGAGACAACTTAAATATAAACAAATACACAAGATATGTATATACATATATATATATATATATATATATACACATACATACACACATATACATAAACATACATATATACCTATACACACATGCAAAACACACGCATATGTATGTGTATATATATATATAAAATAGATATACGTACACATACACACACATGTGCATGCATATACATATATATAAACATATATAAACGCATATATACACACACACATATATATATATAAACACACATACATACATACAAAAACACACACATCCACATGCATACGCATACAAAAAATCCTACAATCAATAAATGAATTTCAAAGGTACATAACCCAAGTACATACGTACATATACGCGTGCGCACACACTCACGCAATCTATATATATAAAACTGTGGTTGTCTGTCTGTCTATCGATTTTTGGCACACATCTCCTCTTAGAATCTCTCACGGAATTGTACCGAAATTGCTATACTTGTACATTGAGCCCTAGCGAAGACATCGGAAAAAAAATATTTCAAATTGACCCGCCCTATCTGACGAAATCGAATATAATGTATCGATTTTTGAGCGTAAGTGATAAGTTATTTCCCTTTGTTCTGTTTACATTGAGCGTCTGCGTGCAAAAATTAAAAAAATTACGCTGGCTTTCTCAGCGTTTAAAATGACATTAACACAATAATTTTTACTTGAAAACAAGTCTATTTAAAGACTACGTAAAACAAGCAAATATTTCGTAAAAAAAAGCAAAAATTATATAAGTTTATTTAAAATATATGTATCTGTAAATTTCGTTACGCGTGCAGTCAGTTTTATATATATAGATGATAAACAATAATATCTTCTATGAGGTCACTAAACCTGCTAGAAACAGCAGCTAACTCTCCCTCATATCACACCACTCCCTACTGTCTTAAATTTAGAAAACACATATCCTCTATGAGGTTACTAAACCTGCTAGAAACAGCAGCTAACTCTCCCTCATATCACACCACTCCCTACTGTCTTAAATTTAGAAAACACATATCCTCTATGAGGTTACTAAACCTGCTAGAAACAACAGCTAACTCTCCCTCATATCACACCACTCCCTACTGTCTTAAATTTAGAAAACACATATCCTCTATGAGGTTACTAAACCTGCTAGAAACAGCAGCTAACTCTCCCCCATATCATACCCCTCCCTACTGTCTTAAATTTAGAAAACATATCTTCTATGAGGTCACTAAACCTGCTAGAAACAGCAGCTAACTCTCCCTCATATCACACCCCTCCCTACTGTCTTAAATTTAGAAAACATATCCTCTATGAGGTCACTAAACCTGCTAGAAACAGCAGCTAACTCTCCCCCATATCACACCCCTCTCTACTGTCTTAAATTTAGAAAACATATCTTCTATGAGGTCACTAAACCTGCTAGAAACAGCAGCTAACTCTCCCTCATATCACACCACTCCCTACTGTCTTAAATTTAGAAAACACATATCCTCTATGAGGTCACTAAACCTGCTAGAAACAGCAGCTAACTCTCCCTCATATCACACCACTCCCTACTGTCTTAAATTTAGAAAACACATATCCTCTATGAGGTCACTAAACCTGCTAGAAACAACAGCTAACTCTCCCTCATATCACAACCCTCCCTACTGTCTTAAATTTAGAAAACACACAGACAACCATGAAGAACAACTCCATCGCAGCTCTGTTGTTCGGCTGGCATCGTCTACTCGCGTGTTGCGCAAGTACTGTGAAACAATAAATTTCAACACTTTTTTGCACAGAGATAATATCCATAGGCGAAACTACAATTGTCACTGCTGGCGCAGCTCATGCTTCCAGGTCTGCAATTCATTCACCCAGTGCCTGGCAGACAAAAAAGTGCTGCAACCTAACTTTGGTAACTTAATGACCCCGAGCAACGCCGGGCTTTAATGCTAGTAAGAAATAAACGCACACATACAAATAAACATATACGCAAGTCCATACACGCATATATAAACATATATACAAAAAAATATATATACACAAACACATGCATACATAAATACAAATACATATAAACAAATATATACATACATATTTATAAATACACACACACACACACACACACATATATATATATATATATATATATATATATATACAATGATATTAAATAAATGGAAACTATATTTATAAAACCATATTATTTTATTATATATATTTCAAGGGTACCAAGACAACATTGCTACGCTTTCATCAGATAAAATACAAAGTTTGTTTTATAAATAGAGACGTACCCATGAAAAACATACCTGATCGGTTGGAAATTCACTGGATAGTGGAAATATATTAGGGATTATTCAAACTTATGTGTGAATATGCAAATGAATATGTAAATAATTAAAAAACAACCGTTTATTTAAACGACTATGGAGAAAGAGAGAGAGAAGAGAAGATATAAGGGGAGAAAGATAAAAAATAGTACGAGAGAGAGAGAGAGAGAAGAAATAAACAAGAGAAGATGAATAAAACTCATATAACGTTAATTTGGGGGAAATATATTCTAAGTATATATCTTAATAGTACCTGTATTTACGATTATTAGTTGTTTAAAATTCGTTTATAATATAATATTTTCTGTTATAAGTAGATAAATAAATAAATAAATAAATAGATGGGTATATCATGTTATAGATAATTGTTTTAATGAGGTATGAGGGATATTGCTTTTGTATTTAATGTAAATAAATATTAAGTTAAATTAAATTAACTGAGTTAATAAGAATATTTATATTTATATATTTTAAAATGGGAAGATACGGAAAAACCCCAATTTAATTTATTTATTCGTTAGTATGAGACTATTTAGTCAAAATAAGTATAAATGTTGAAAGATATATTTAGCCAGAACCAGTTAGTGGTTATAAATCTAATAAAAAATATTGAAAAAATAAAAATTTGAGAAAATTTTTTATAAAATAATTTATAAGAGATAAGTAATTTTTAAAGAAATAAAAATTAAAGAAATAAAAATTATTAAAATTAAAATTAAAATTTTAAAAAATTTAGAATTATATACGTATATATTTTATGAAACTTTAAGAAGTGGAATTATAGCAAATGTTAGAGATATTATGATTTAGAGATATCAAGTGGATAAGATTGTTATGGAAATAAGTAGAAATATTATAAGTATAATTATAATTTATATATAGTTCTGAATGTTGAAATCAGGCGATGTCTACAAGAATTAAATAAATTCGTTCTTAGATTAATAGAGTTCTTACATTTAAGTATGAAAAAAATTTCCTCAACACACAATTTGCAGAATCTAGATAAAGCAGTGTTTCGGTACGCGGGTTCTTTTGAAACTATTTCCCAAGTTAATGAATAGTCCCTATTCTAGCATTTTAAGTTCCATATCAGGTTTGAAAGAGAAGTTGAAGATTTTTTATCAAATCTTTGGAAAGAGCATTTGTGATTATTCCAGCGACTTTTAAATTCTGTAGAAGTTGCACCGACATAGTTAAATATATTATCACTGTTTTTAATTGTACATTTATAGACCACGTCACTTATTTTGTAAAGGACAGTTTGATTTAATTCTACAGTTACATTTTGCAGAGTTGTTGTTATTCAGAACGGTACTATTATGTTGGATATTGCTAGAGATATTACTGCTATTTTGGTTATTTTGGTTAGGGTTTAAATTTTTATTATTAATTCTATTTATATTTTATGCCATGTTCATAGTAGTAAAGTATGATAGTTTTATAGTATGTCTGTTAAAGATTGAGTGGTATATGTGGGCTTTAGGAAAACATTTATCTAGTGCTTTAAAGAATAGCTTTGCTAAATGTGTTTTTACGCTTAATGAGAATGGGGGTGAGTACCAAATAATATTTCTAGTTCTATTTCTTCTGTTAGTTTTAGAGTTTAAGTTACATTTTTTATTATAATTATAATTAATAGTAGGGTTATTTGCCTTATTACTGTTGTCGATGTATTTAATCTTATTTATATAGCCTGCTCTATTTAAAGCTTCATTATAATATTCTGCCTTATCGTCAAAAATGTTTTTATTAGTGGAGATGCGTGAAATACGTTGTTGGATAGAATTGACAATAGTGTTCTTGATAGATCTAGGATGATTAGAGTTAAAACTTACATAGTTTAGATTCTCATTAATTTTATGGAATGGATAGGAGAGCTCTGTGTTAATGTTTAATGTTACGTCTAAAAAGTTAACAATTTTATAGTTATTCTCTATTTCTAACTTAAGGTTGTAGCTATTGAAGAATTGTATTATGGATTTTCTTTTCCTATTAATTTCACAATTACTATGATTTTCAATAAAAAGCAGCATATAAACCACCGGTCATCTCTGGTATTTTTCTATACAGTGTATTATTAATAAATAGCCCTACAAGATCCGTTATTTGCGCCGAGTCTGATGATCCCATGGTGATATCAAAATTATTTTCTATCGGCTCTAGTCCAAATTAACGTTATATGAGTTTTATTCACCTTCTCTTGTTTATTTCTTCTCTCTCTCTCTCGTACTATTTTTTATCTTTCTCCCCTTATATCTTCTCCTCTCTCTCTTTCTCCATAGTCGTTTAAATAAACGGTTGTTTTTCAATTATTTACATATTCATTTGCATATTCACACATAAGTTTGAATAATCCCTAATATATTTCCACTATCCAGTGAATTTCCAATCGATAAGGCATGATTTTCATGGGTACGTCTCTATTTATAAAACAAACTTTGTATTTTATCTGATGAAAGCGTACCAATGTTGTCTTGGTACCCTTGAAATATATATAATAAAATAAATATGGTTTTATAAATATAGTTTCCATTTATTTAATATCATTGAATATTTACTCCAGTAACTTGTTGAGTGCTCTAAATCAGTTATAAACATTTATATTTGTCGGATTTCCAACAAATTAAATACCCCTTCTACTTATATATATATATATATATATATATATATATATATATATATATATATATATATATATATATATATATATATATATATATATATATATATATATATATATATATGTATATATCTATATATATATACACACATACATACACACATACACACGCACATACATATAAATAAAAACACGTAAATATGTAAGTACACATAAGTCTGTCTGCATATGCGCCCACATACAATCTTAAGTGAGTACACTTAAAAACCTAGTGGGTAAGTAAGAGTGAAATAACATAAAAATAATTAATAAAAACAGGTAAGGGACAAAGGGGGTGTAAAAAAGGATAAGTGTTTGTGATGAGATCTGGTTTGTGATAGTTAAAAAGTGATCTGGGTAAAGGATAATATTAGCCGTAGGATTTCTACCTTATCTTTGTCTATAGACATCTTTAACAAAACCACCCCTTATTATAATAAAGCCCCCAACAACAGCGGCTTCACTGAACAAATTAAATATTTACCTACTCCTCTTTCTAACACTAAACACATTAACAGGAAAAGAAAAATTATTTGGTTTATACCCCCTTTCTCTCTAACCGTTAAATCTAACGTAGGAAGAAAATTCCTCGACTTCCTTGACAAACATTTTCCCCTAATCATAGATATAATAAGATATTTAATAGAAATGTTGTTAAAATCAGTTACTCTTGCTGCCCATCAATGAAAACTAAATTACCAATTCTAATCGTACTAGAGTAAATCCAGGATGCAGTTGCAGGAAGCCGGAAGAATGCCCATTACAGGGTAAATGTAATACCAAATCTATTGTGTATGAGGCCAAATTGACACCTATGATTAATAACCAGCCAGCCAGGAGTGAACGATATGTTGGCATGACTCAAGACAGATTTAAAACCAGGTATTATGCACATGTCGCTTCTTTTAAACACCCTGAAAAAAGAACAGCAACGGCGTTGGCAAATAAAGTGTGGGAGTTTAAAGACAAAAACATTCCGTACACTATTGATTGGTCTATTTTAGACCATTCAAGAGAATACCAAAGGGTCACAAAGAAATGTTCTTTGTGTAACACGGAAAAATTTAGAATTCTCCAAAATTTGAAAACCCCCACCACTTGTCTCAACTCTAAGACCGAGATCTTTAGATGTTGACCACACCTGAAATCGCATCTTCTTTTTAACTGGATTAACATACCAACGATTACTCAAACACCTTGAGCTTCTTCTTTACTCATCACGCCTTCCACTCACTACCAATTTCATTACCTTTTGAAATTATACTTTCTACCAAACATATACTTTTTCTCCCTTATCTTTCTCTATATTTCTTTTGACTTATATTCTCCCCCCCCCTACTATTTACCATACCTTTAATACATACATAACTTTATCCTTTACCCATATATATGCGTGTGTGTTTGCATGTGTGTATAGGCATATATGTATGTTTATGTATATGTGTGTATGTATGTGTATATATATATATATATATATATATATATACATATCTTGTGTATTTGTTTATATTTAAGTTGTTTCCCCCCTCCACACACACCTCACACCTATCGTTGTCAACACGCCCCCCTTCTTTTACTTTATTTTGTTTTTGTTTATATATATATATATATATTGTTCTTATTTACTTTTTTATTTAGTTATTACTGCTTGCTCCTTCCAAATTTAAGTGCATATATCTGTGTATGTATTTTTGTATATATCTGTGTATATGTATGTGTATGTATTTATGTTCCGGTCCATATTTCTTTGTAGACTTTTTAGTATATGGGCGTAGTTGATTGTGTGTATGTTTACGTTCTGGATATTTTATTTTTATTCTTATATATATATATATATATATATATATTTTATTATTTTTCCCCCCTATTTCCTTTTCGCCGGTTTTTCATATTTCCTAAATTTTATTTTCAAATCCATATTTAATAAAAACACCATGTTTTTTTATTCATTCTGACGACTGAAGACAGATACAACATCTGTCTTTAAGAAACCACTGGTAAATGAAATAATTATTTTATGTTGTTTATTACATAACAAATAAGCTCTGTAGCCTACATAGAGCACTCTTTTTTCCTGTACCTTTCCGACGGAAATACTTCATATATATATCTTTGCTTAAACTTTAATCTGTTATTTTAATATATATATATATATATTTATTAAAATAACAGATTAAAGTTTAAGCAAAGAATCGCTGCTTTCACCCTTAACGGGATCTTCTGAAACTAACAAAGTCAATCTGTAAACACAGAAGTGGATATTTAAAAAAACGATGCAACCGGAGGAAGACAGGAAGACGATACTTTGGTTCGTGGAAACGTTCCCTGGCAAAGAACGGGAAAAAACGAATATAATACGTCATGAATAGGAGCGGTGAAAAACAATTACACGCAAAGACAGAACCACCTTTATGGTATAAATGGTTTGTACCGTGATGATGGTCTTTTGACCATGACTAAGTGCAGACCTCGTTCTTGCGACAGGTTCAGAAAAGAACTCACAGCTTTCTTTAAAGGCTTCAACCTCTCTATACAGGTTGAGGCCAATCTCTCGGTCGTTAATTACCTCGACGTTACCCTCAATTTATCGAATGGGTTGTATTACCCGTATAGAAAGCCGAATGATACGCTTAATTACATAAGTAAGCATTCCAACCATCCTGCCAGCATAACCAAGAACCTGGTAAGAAACGTTTCGTTGAGGCTTTCCCGTCTATCTACTAACGAGCATATTTTCAACGACCATTCCACTTACAATGAAGCTCTTGCTCGGAGTGGATTTGTCGATAAGGTAGCATATACAGAGTACGGAAATAGACCTAGAAGAAATAGATCCCGTCGCATTTGTTGGTATAACTCACCTTATAATATGGAAGTGGCCACACCATTAGCTAAGATCTTTCTTTCCCTTATTACGAAGCATTTTCCCCCTACACATAAATATCGTAAAATTTTTAATAGAAATACTATTAAAATTTCTTACTCTACGACTCCTAACCTTGCACATACATCACAGCTTCAAATTTAGCTAAACTACCTAGCCGTAGGAACACGTGCAACCCTGTAGTTAGTACTAACTGTAATTGTAGGAATCGGGTTGAATGCCCCCTATCCGGGAAATGCCTCTCTAGTAACATTGTCTACAAATGTAAGGTTGAAACACCCACGTCCCGTAGGGCCTACATAGGGTTAACCGCCAATAGATTCAAGCAGCGTCTTTACATACATACCCATTCTTTTCGTTACCCTCTAAGAAGGAATATGACGTCACTTTCAGCTTATATCTGGAGTCTAAAAGACAACCACACCCAATTTAAGTTACACTGGGAGATCCTAGCTAGGGCTACATCGTATAACGGAAATAAAAGACCACGTGACCTAGCGCCGCTGAGGCCCCGGAAATACTCTACGCCACAGACCACATCTTAAACAAAAAATCTGAGGCAATTTCGGCTTGTAAACATAAATTGCACAAAACTTTCCTGTATTACAGCCCCACATTATACCCTAACGGATAGTACGATCTATACGTGGATAATTTACGTCTTGATGTGGTAGCTAAGTATATGTTATGTTTATACCATTACTTATTTGCATAGGTAAGTATATATTACCTGTATGTTTTGTGAAGGTACGTATACTTTCTCATACGTATATTTGATTGATTATGTTATGGCGTATGCATTTTTTATATATTCTGGTACATATGGTTTGGTTATGTGTATGCGGGAGTTTTGCGTCTGCGTGAGTATGCAGGTCCGTACGTATGTAGGGTGTCTGTATATGTGTACTTCATGTGTTGGTTGATTTACGTCTCCGAACATGTAGGTATGTGTGTGCGCTTGTTATATACGTATTTATTTATATATATTTATTTAATTATTTATTTATTTGTATACACGCACACACACACACACACATATATTTATATGTGCGTGGTTTTGTATACCTATGGCAAGTGTTTTGAGTATGCTTGTGTATGTACGTATTTAATTTCTATTACCTCTGTATTGTATTTATTTACTTTATTGTTAACCCTGAAGCGGAGATTCATTCGGTTTCCTAGTTAGAAGTTAGTCTTCGACTTCAGCTATACCATTTACGTGGTTTTGTCTTTGCGTGCAATTGTTCTCCACGCTCCACATATGACGTATTATCTTCGTTTTTTCCGTTCATTGCCAGAGAACGTCTCTATGAACCACCTAAGCGAACATTAGTCTACGACTTCTTTTATACCATAAACGTGGTTCTGTCTTTGCGCGTAATTGTTTTTCACCGCTCCTATTAATGACGTATTATATTCGCTTTTTCCCGTTCTTTCCCAGGGAACGTTTCCACGAACCAAAGTATCGTCTTCCTGTCTTCCTCCGGTTGCAACGTTTTTTGAAATATCGACTTCTGTGTTTACAGATTGACTTTGTTAGTTTCAGAAGATCCCGTTAAAGGTGAAAGCAGCGACTCTTTGCTTAAACTTTAATCTGTTATTTTAATAAATATTTGCTCTACGGTTCTTATATATTTGATATATATTTATCCTTATCGAGCAGTCTTTGGATTTTCGTCTTCAAATTTATTATTATTACTATATATATATATATATATTTATTAAAATAACAGTTTAAAGTTTAAGCAAAGTATGTGTGTGTGTGTGTGTGTGTGTGTGTGTGTGTGTGTGTGTGCGTATGCACACATTCATTATTGTGTTGAATTTTTGAACGCTGGTTTTTCTTTTTCAATCGTTTGTCTTTCGTCTTTCAATGAGTCCGTATTTAACGTGTCTGTGTGTCTGTATTTAACGGGTCTGTGTGTCTGTATTTGATAACTTGTTTGCTTTCTTTTCGTTTTGTTTCTAATTGCAAGATAAAAGGGCTAAATGTTTCAATATGAATACAGGGACAAACAATCAAATTTTAATAAATATATGACTCAACAACTTTATACATCATTATGATTACCTGCCCGATGAGCTGGCAAATAAAATAGAATTTCGTGGCTTTCTCTATAACATGTTTCTTCCACCACACACCTTTTTACAGCTTATTTATGAAAAGTGATATATGTAATTACCCGCCAGTGGCTAATAAAAGAAATAACAATAATTAATATTATTAAAGTCGATATTCTAATATTCTGAAAACTATTTCACCAAAAATGTTTTTATTGAGTCGATTTATCACAATAAACCAGTCAACTCATTATTTTCACGTATTTAATGTTTTATGACTTGACATGCAGTACATTTTATTAATATTAGACTATAGGTTATTGGCAAATTTAATTAGCAAGTAAATTGCTTTAATTAACAAATGAATTTACTTTATTAAAACAGATCTATATTTATAGTGTGTGGTTCAATTCTAAGCTTGGAAACATCTTCAGTGTTTCGCTGCAAAGGGTGTTTTATTGGTCTTCCTGAACTACCGTTCAACATTAACCACCTATGGAGAGATTGAAAGTTAAACAGTGCTGGCATCTGGAGATCTTAGCAGTTAAACTCTACTGGCATCTGGAGAGATTGACAGTTAAACTCTATTGGCATCTGGAGAGCTTAGCAGTTAAACTCTGCTGGTATCTGGAGACATTGGAAGTTAAACTCTGTTAGTATCTGGAGAGATTGACAATTAAACTCTGCTGGCATCTGGAGAGATTGGCAGTTAAACTCTGTTAGCATCTGGAGAGATTGAGAGTTAAACAGTGCTGGCATCTGGGGAGATTGACAGTTAAACAGTGCTGGCATCTGGAGAGCTTAGCAGTTAAACTCTTCTGGCATCTGGAGAGATTGACAGTTAAACAGTGCTGGCATCTGGAGAGCTGAACGGTTAAAGTCTGCTGGCATCTGGAGAGCTGAGCGGTTAAAGTCTGCTGGCAGAAACAGAAATTGTGGTTCACAAGAAAGTAAAACCAGCGGAGGAACCAGGTGCCAAGAAGAACAATTAGCACAAAGGTATTCTATCCCTCATACCCAGCAAGCGTCGCCGATCCCACCCTCCATTCTAAAAAACCCAGCAAAAAATAGAAACGGATTTAGAAGACAAGGGAAGAAACCGCATTAAGCATTATACATATATACACACATAGATATATAAAGATATATGTATATATATATATATATATATATATATATATATATATATATATATATATATATATATATATATATATATATATATATATATATATATATATATTTCATTTCTGAATTTGTTTAGCAAGATTCTTTATCTGAAAACGTGTGTTGAAACCGATATTGTTATATTTTGGGAGGGTCATGTTGCCAATAAGAAACACACGCACCAGCTGCTTTCACTTCAATTTATTATAATAAATTTATAAATTTAGGAATTTATAAATTTCCGGTTGGTTGGTTGGTTCCACAACCAGATGGTTGTTTATATATTGTCAAAGTTCTTTCGTCACACATTCTGTGACCTCTTCAGTGACTGGGGATTCTTTTCTTTGTTTTTGTGCCTCTCCTTTGTTCTGTCCTACGCCATCTTGTTTCACAGAAACATGTGCAACCACGCAGCACTCCATCTTTATATATTGTCAAAGTTCTTTCGTCACAAATTCTGTGACCTCTCCAGTGACTGGGGATTCTTTTCTTTGTTTTTGTGCTTCTCCTTTGTTCTGTCCTACGCCATCATGTTTCACAGAAACAAGACGGCGTAGAACAGAACAAAGGAGAGGCACAAAAACAAAGAAAAGAATCCCCAGTCACTGGAGAGGTCACAGAATTTGTGACGAAAGAACTTTGACAATATATAAACAACCATCTGGTTGTGGAACCAACCAACCAACCGGAAATTTATAAATTCCTAAATTTATAAATTTATTATAATAAATTGAAGTGAAAGCAGCTGGTGCGTGTGTTTCTTATTGGCAACATGACCCTCCCAAAGTATAACAATATATATATATATATAAGAAAAATGGAGTGCTGCGTGGTTGCACATGGGTTACATATGAATAAAATTATATATATATATATATATATATATAGTGGTAGAATACTGGAAGGTAATATCCGTAGTGGTAGAGCATTCAGTCCATGGGACGAGTTAGGTAGAAGTAGTTACTCAACAGTTAGTGCACCATACCGAGAACAATTGTCTCACCCTAGCGGATCTTCAGCTCGAGCTGAGGATCCGCTAAGGTGAAACATTTGTTCTCGGTATGGTGAACTAACTGTTGTGTAACCACTTCTCTCTCTCTCTCTCTCTCTCTCTCTCTCTCTCTCTCTCTCTCTCTCTCTCTCTCTCTCTCTCTCTATATATATATATATATATATATATATATATATATATATATACAGAGAGAGAGAAGTGGTTACACAACAGTTAGTTCACCATACTGAGAACAAATGTTTCACCTTAGCGGATCCTCAGCTCGAGCTGAAGATCCGCTAGGGTGAGACAATTGTTCTCGGTATGGTGCACTAACTGTTGAGTAACTACTTCTACCTAACTCGTCCCATGGACTGAATGCTCTACCACTACGGATATTACCTTCCAGTATTATATATATATATATATATATATATATATATATATATATATATATATATATATATATATATATATATATATATATATTAGGTATAGGATTATCCTAGATGTAGTAATGGTTAATTACTACACTGGATATGGTTGACACTCCGGAATACAGAAGGATCAGGAACTAAGTTTCTTCAACAATTCTTCCATAACTCGTAGAGTAACCTCTTACCGTACGTCAACCATATCCAGTGTAGTAATTAACCATTACTACATCTAGGATAATCCTATACCTAATAATCGCCTCCTACACAGTTGAGCAACCACACCGACACACGGCATTAATATGGAAAGGCATCATATAGGTATGTCACTTAAAAACATACCTATACCTAACAAAAGGGAATATATTCTTAGTATGATTCAACGCAATAATGACTTCATTCGGCGTGTACGATGGAAAGCTTTCCATTTCGATAAGGGACGCGCCAGTCACTCGTCTGAATCATATGGTTTTAAATCATGTAAAAACCCACCCACAAACCCTCATCTCGATGCTTTCGAACAAGATTTAATGAAAACGACCATGAACATTAAGTTCAACAAACATAGAAATAATGAGCTGCACAGCAACATGAAAGCACTACTTCGAAGACTGCAAAATACCAATGGAATTGTTGTGAAAGCTGACAAGACCTCTAACGTGTATACCATGGATATCGATACGTACAATAACTTCATACGCAACGAACTACACAAAAAATATAGAAAAACAAATGAAACTACGCTAGCAAATATTAACAACGAGGCATATAAAGTGGTGAAGAATCTCAAGATAGACGATAGAACCGAGCCGATTATACCCGCTACCCCACCTTCATCCTGAAGGACCATAAGGTAAATTTTGACTCTAACCCTAAGATTAGACTTATATGCCCTTCTAAATCATACATAGGAAAAATTAGCAAACATATACTTGACAGAGTAATAACTCAAGTGAAAAAGAAAATTGAAATTAAATTATGGGGCAACACTAGCGAAGCAATTCGCTGGTTTAATAATGTTAAGAATAAGAATAAATCTAAGTTTATACAATTTGACATAGACGAATACTACTCTTCAATCTCACCAAGCACTTTACGTAAGGCCTTATCGTTTGCTAAGGTCAATTCCGACCTAACGGAGGACGAAATTAATATTATTCTCGAGGCTAGAAAAACTATTATTAAGTTTGATAACTGCTACTGGGAACGTAAGGACAGACCCACAAACTTCGACATTATCATGGGTTCCAACGACTTAGCGGAGATCAAGGATATTGTTGGAATTTACATAGCCCACATACTACATACTAAATTTAGTAATCTACGGCGGGGGAGGGCGATATACAGAGATGACGGGCTCTTATTAGTTAATAACCAAAATCTTGAAAGGCTACGGAAAAATATTAGAAAATCTTTTAGTGAACTAGGTCTAAAAATAACATACGAATACAATCTTAAAGTAGTAAACTTTCTGGACCTAACTCTTAATTTAAATACCGGACAGATACGACCCTTCCACAAGATGAATGAGAACCTTACGTATATTAACTTTAACTCAAACCACCCACTCTCCATGATCAAATCAGTTCCCCGGAGTATTTCTCTTAGAATCTCTCGCCTATCGTCTAACTCTGATATTTTTAGTGAACACGCTGAATACTATAATAATGCATTAAGGAATGCCGACCACCGGGATACAATAGAATACATTGATAGGAATCTCCATAACACACATAGCTCTACACGAAATCAAGGAATACGTAACCGGGGGACTAAAATACAAGCGCACATACACAGTACCACCAGACATACTAATAATAGAAAATCACCACCAAATAAATCACGTTGTAGAAAGTATATCTGGTACAATCCTATTTTCAATGCCTCGATTAGTACAAAACTATCTCTTTCATTCTTTAAGTTAATCAACAAACATTTCCCTAGTTCCCATAAACACAGCAAAATTCTGAACTCTAAAACTATTAGACTATCATACTCCACGGCACCAAACCTTGAAGCATACATAAAAAAACTTAACTTAAAGCAATTAAACAACACTACAAAACAAAATATTTTAGTAACAGATGGGCAGAACGTAATATCTGCCTCCCAACCACTAAATGGGAGACGGGTATTACACAATCCACCTGTACTGCTATCACAACCTATCCATTGTATACCCGCTACCCACAACAAAGAATGTAACTGCCATCTACCTGAAAGATGTCCATTGAAGAATGAATGCCTAAAGTCCAACATTGTTTACAAATGCACGGTTGAATCGAACGACCAGAAATGGTATTATATCGGATCTACCACCACCTCGTTTAAATCTCGCTGGTACCGACATCGATTCTCAATCAAACATCCTAATCATCGTTTTGTGACCACGCTCGCCAACAAGACATGGCAACTCCGTGAACGTAACCAACAGTTTACCTTAAAATGGGATATACTTTCCAGCGCAAGTGCATATCGGAGTGGATTGAAGTACTGTAGGTTATGTAACCTTGAACTCTTTTACATATTAAAATCCCCAAACAAACTACTTAACGATAGAATTGAACGATCATTATACTGCAACCACAAACTAAAAGCTAAATTCTCTTACTATAAAATAACTTAACATTCGAACCCGTAACTATAACATCGCTTTCTGGCTAACCACCTTCTCTTCCTCCACACTACAAGACAATACACTGCTTATCACTATAAATGGTAACTCAGTGCAATTCGCAGATTACTACTACGAACCCAAAGTTCACTCACCACATAGACTTCGTCTGTCCCCTCTCTATCTCTCTCTCTACATCCATTACACTCTCTCTCTCTCGCCTTTGGCCTACCTCCCTCCCTCTCCACATCTATGAACCTGCCCTCTGGGGCAATAAATAATTCCGACCTTATCTATCAACGTATCTCTCCAAAAGTAACCAGTATAATAAAACCCCTACCATAACATTTTGATTAAGATATCTACAAACCACTCTCTCCTATTTTTCCAACCCCTGCATATCTTTCTCTCTCTCTCCCTCTCCCCTACTTTTCTCTCTTCCTTTTCTACTCTATCTTCTCCAACAACCCCACTTAAGGGTATTTACATTGTACATTTTAACCATTCTGCTCTGAGGATACAGTGGTCACAGCATTGGATATTTGAGTTCTGCAAATAGTTGTAAATTTGCACATAGCATAACTAGGCTGTAGTACCACTGTGGAAACATTTGTAAGCACACGGAATAAATTACCTTTTTATGATGTCTACCTGTTATTATTCATTCTTTATATATATATATATATATATATATATATATATATATATATATATATATATATATATATATATATATATATATATACATATACAGGGTGTCCCAATAAAATTGACATCATTTCATAGTTTAATAACATAGCCAATTCTTTCAAATTTGTTGGGACACCCTGTATTTATATATATATATATATATATATATATATATATATATATATATATATATATATATATATATATATATATAAGTATATATATATATAAGTATATATATATATACGTATATATATATATATTTAACGAAGGGTTAAAAATGAATTGTTAGAAAGTTATATGTGGTTATTTAGATATGTGATAATAAGAAGATTGTTAAATGTGATAACAAATATAAGGAATATAAGAATATAAGATTTGATTTATATAGTTTACTACACGTGAATTAAAAGGTACAATAAACAAGTTACAATAAGTTGTAAAGATTGACAATATTATTTTGCTGTTGAAGTGTAGGCTGTTGTAGTCTGTTGTTGTTGTTGGTGTTAAAACACCGAGTTACAGATAATTCTTGTTGTTGGAATTCGTGGTAATAGTTGTTAGACCGTGTTAGTAAGAGAGTATGGTATGTATAGCTCTGAATGGTCTGCAGTAACTGAGAAATACCGTGAACTGCATACAGCGTGAATCTTCCACGTTTGTGTTCTGTATAGCAGGGTTCCAATCGCTCTGAGTGTATCTGTAGACTTCATGGAGTCTGTTGAATAGTGGTGAATCTTTACATAGCTTGTTCTGTAGTGGGGTGCTCCGATGTCTCTGGCTGTAGACCACTTGGGGTCTATTGATAGCAGTAAATCTTTACATATTAGTTGTGTATCTTAGCGCTTCGATATCTCTGTAGACCACTGGGGGTCTATTGATAGCAGTAAATCCTTACATATTTAGTTGTATATCATATCGCTTCGATGTCTCTGTGTGGAATGGCCTGATACAGGCCCTATATATAGCTCTCACTTCCTGTTCCCAAACCTGAGAGGACAGCCCACGCATGAACTTGTTAACACAATAAATGTGGTGACCTAAAATTTGATCTCTAGGTATCACCCAAAGTTCAAGGCGCGGACAGATTTCGCTACATTAGTTCCCTACCCATATCGATGCTGGAGCAGCGATCGATTATAAAAGGGGTGGAGGAATCTGATTCCTAAAAGCGTGTCCCAAAACATACAAAATGTGGGTACTGCGCCCGCACTTCGAGTGTAGAGAAATTTGGAGAGAGAAAAAAAAATAGTATGACTGAGTATGCATGTGTGTGTGTAACATTTAGAAGGAACTGTAAAAATACAAAGTTGTGATCATGTATTTCGAACTGTTGTGTATGGATGGATGGGTTACAGTAACGGATTTCGATATGACAACACAGAGGACTATTTCTCTCGATGTATCATCATACGTAAGATTCTCTTCAGTGAGTCGAGGTTTACGCTATGACATGAGTGTGTGCAAATTTTGAGTTGCCTGCTCAGTGAGTCGAGCAATCGAGTAACCGTGGTTTGATTATCATGTGTTAAATAG
>OZ024748.1:34794768-34812268 GCA_964016885.1 Eledone cirrhosa | reverse complement strand
CAGTTAAGTATCGGGGTTAATACAACCGACTTTTCTCCCCCTATCCTACAATATCTTTTAGTCTCGTCTTGCAACTTATTTTATCATTTCTGGCCAACGTCGAAACCATTTTGTTCTGTTGCTCTCCGCAGTGATGGAGTTTTGCGACTCGGTATATATTAGGTTATTACCAATATTAACACTCTATGCTAGAGCATTGTGTATTAAGAACAATACGAGGTTTCACATTAATGATTATACGCAGTACATAATCAATAAAAACCGTAATGTGAAACCTCGTTTCGTTCTGTATATATATATATATATATATATTAGAAAGTGAGGTTTTTTTACAAAATGAAAAAAAAAGTGAGGTGTCCTACACGAGTGAAAGTATAAGGAAAAAATAAAAAAATATTTATTTGGTTCCTTTACCGGTTTCGCAGTTCTTGTGCTTTTCAAAAGTAGAATTGAGATGGAAGGTTTGTGGTTTTTCTCATATATATATATATATATATATATATATATATATATATATACATACACGTGTGTGTGTGTGTGTGTGTGTGTGTGTGTGTGAGAGAGTCCTGGGTTCAATCAGGCTTTCCCGATGATTTCCTTCGAATAAAACAGTTCTAGTCATGTAGAAGCCATTTCTATATTAGATTATATATATATAATTGGCTGTCACAGGACTAGTTCTGGTTCTTTGATGAAGATATCAACTGATATACAACGAATTCTTAATGGAATAAACAGAACTGTTTCTGTAAGAGTCACGTTTTAAATTTAATTTATAACTTCCACAATTAGTTAATTGGTTGAATTCTGTCTGTTTGGTATACATACATATGTATACGTGTATTTGTATATATATATATATATATATATATATATATATATATATATATATATATATATATATACGTGTGTGTGTGTGTATGCATACACGCGTGTATCTGTGTGTGTGATAATATCTCAATTATGTATTAAAGACGCTATAAAGTTGGGACACTGTAACGAATGTTTCAATAAAAACAGACGATCTGATAGTAAACTTTTCAACGAAATGGTTTCATTACCAATATAGTTGACATTTATGTCATATGACTCGTCTCCAATATTGTCGGAACATTCTAGCAATATATATGGCCCAGTATTATTAGAGCTGAGAGCCTATTGAAGTATTTGTATCTGATGCTAATGTGTATTGTACGCCGGTGCTAGTGTATGTAGGACTGGGAATGTCTGTGTGTATGGTAATGTATTGCTTTGTTTTGGAGCCAAGCTTGCCTGTACACGCCAATTAATTCAATCACCCCCACCCCTCAAAACCATTCTCAAATCGATCTAACACACAATGATATAAAATCTAATCTATAATATTTGATAGCTCTGTTCGTATATCAGTTATGTATATATATAATAAAGGATGTTATTCCGAAGGGGATCGGGAACAAAACACCGTTTAATAAGGTACTCAATACGTTAGTAGAGAAAAAACACATATTTTATATAGAATTGACTGCTACAGGACTATAACAGCTTCATTCGTATGAAATCATTTCTATATATATGACTGACTAAATACACGTGCTTTTCTCCAGTTATTTTTTTACCGTTTTTCCTCTCCTCACTCTTTTCTATCTTTATATTTCTTCTTTTATTTCTTATTCTATATTCTGATGTAGGACCAAAGTCTGAAACGTTAAGATTGTTTTCCAACTATATCAAGCTTTAAACTAATATACATCTTCATTGTACTGTATTGTTTTCTTTGTTGTTTTTCGTATTTTTTAGCACACCAACACACACACACACACACACACACACACACACACACACACACACACACACACACACACACACACACACACACACACACACACACACACACACACACACACACACACATATATATAAAAGTAGATATTAAAAGTGGTATCTTCCAAGAGGACTAATTTTCACCATAACTATTTGTCATTGTACCTATAACACTGACACGTAGGAAAGTTAAAATGGGTTACCAATGTGGAAAGAAGGGACCATTGATAAAGCATCTTCTGTTTATGGATGACCTACAGCAATAGAAAGAACCAGTGGAAATATTGTTTCCTCGGTCCGATCTGACAATCGTTTCCTTTACCTTCCTTGTCCTTATTTCTCGTAGATCGAGACCGACATGTTGTTTAGGAAGTGACAGTAATAAAGGATAGAGAGTGTAATTTGAGGAGAAATTGACTGCTATTTCTAATAGATTTAGAGACCATGTCAAGGTTTCCTGGTCTTGGTAAGTGACAGAATAATGAAAGGTGGTGTTGGGGGAGTGTATAGAGTGGATTTAGGCGGGACAATTGTTGAGTATATGAAGTACTAAACACAACAACATCCTACCTAAACTTTCGATAATTTTGTCCCCGCAAAACAAAAGTAACAATAAGAGAATAGAAGGAAAAGAATCAAAGAAAAAGAAATAGGTAAACGAATGAACCGGAAGTGATGATGCTGACGTTTCCGGTGTATATAAAACGTACATGGAGATCAATTTGTCAGAGTTGAAGATGGCTCATATTTATCATGTCACTCTTTTCTCTTGAAATATGAAATATTCTCTTCTTCAGTCAACTCTCTCGCCTCTCCTCTTTCCTTCCTCACATCTCTCCTGTCCTCCTTCATCTCGATTCCCTCACCTCACACTTCTCTCATATCCCTCCTCCTCCTCTACCATCTATCCCCCTCTCTTCTCTTATAGTCTCTCGCTATCCAAAATTCTTTCCCTCTCTCTCCCTCACTCTGTTGGTCTCACTTTTCTCGTCTCTACTTTTTAATCACTACCCTATGTTATTGTCCCTCCTCTCTCTCTATCCATCTATCTATCTACCTATCTCTCTCTCACTCTCTCACTTCTCTCTTCACTTCACCCTGGACATATACCCCCCCCCTGTTTTTACTCATTCCCACCCACGCTTGTTCCCCCTCTCTACTCTCAATTCTCTTTCATCATTCTCCATAATGAGTTTTCCATGTTCAACCTTCAATGTCTACAGAAAGAAGTTTTTACTCGTAAAAACACCAGAAAATAATAATAAAAAACACCAGAAAAGTAAAAAAATGCCTAAACGAAACATTTTTCTCTGATCCAAAATAGACATTTCAAGTGAAATCAATACCGTCATCATCATCATCACGGCCATCATCATCATCATCATCACCATCATCATCATCCCCATCATCGCCGTCATCGCGAGAGTCGTCATTGTTTTCATCATCAACACCAATGAAATCATTATCATCATCGTGACTATATTCAATAACTCTATGATGATTACGATGATAATGATGTTTATGGTGGTGAGGCTGATAATAATGATGATGATAATGATGATGATGATGATGAACATGATCATCTTCATCGTTGTCATCATCATGTGTATTATTATTTGCCCATAAGAATGTTTTTTTTTGTTTTTAAATGTTCTTTTGAAAAATGTATCTAACCCCGAAATATGAAATATAAAGTCAAAATGTAAAATGTTTCGCTTTACTCCACTATATCGTTCACTCTTGCATTTCTAACATTGTTGAGGCTTTCCTCAAACACTCCTGACCGCATATTTTATGTTGCATCATAAAAACTATCCTGTTATTAAAAAATTTTTTTTTTTTTTTACATAGCTCACTTCTGTCACTGACAAGTAGATCGGATCGTCATCACCACAATATATTACTGGTACTTAGATTATGATAATCGTAGGATCAAAGCTGACTACAACAGCCGTATTTGATCTCTGAAAGTAATGGGTGAAACAAATTACTTCAACGCATTTAGTCCATACTGGTCACCATACTGATCCACGTTTATTTTTTGCAGAAGGTAATATATATTTTTAACAGATGATCATATATTTTTGGCAGACGACCAAATACTTTTGGTAGATCATGTATGTTTGGTATATTTCTGTGGAGGAGATGGTCTGAAAAAAGCAGGATTCAACAATTATGCTTTTCTGGAACTGCCTGGTTTCACAATCCGGTTTCAACCGGCTGAAACTATTTTGTTTCAGTTATCATATATAATTGTTTCTAATTTTGGCACAAGGCCAGCAATTACCCAGTACGTTACTGGTATTTTATTTTTTCGACTCCGTAAGGATGAAAGGCAAAGTTAACCTCGGCGGGATTTGAACTCAGACCGTAAAGGGGCGTAACTATGCTGGAATCATAGATAATTGTTTCTACTTTAGGCACAAGACCAACAATTGCCCAGTGCATTACTGGTACTTTATTTTATCGACCCCGTAGGGATGAAAGGCAAAGTTAACCTCGGCGGGATTTGCACTCAGACCGTAAAGGGGCGTAACTATGCTGGAATCATAGATAATTGTTTCTACTTTAGGCACAAGGCCAGCAATTACCCAGTGCATTACTGGTACTTTATTTTATCGACCCCGTAAGGATGAAAGGCAAAGTCAACCTCGGCGGGATTTGAACTCAGATCGTAAAGGGACGTAACTATGCTGGAAAGCATGGCGTCCGACCCTCTACCGATACTGCCAATCCACCGCCATATCTTTGTCAGTTCCTGCTCCCCCCGTTCTCCCCTTCCTCCCCTCCCTTTCCATGGCGCTGGAATTATAGATAATGCTATAAAAAAAGTAATCAAATTACGGTTCCACGTGCTTATGGTAGAATCTCTCAATACCGTTGTTTGACCTGCTAGAAACAACAACCAAATATCTCCGCACACTCAGTCTTAAAAGAGGAAATTAATAAACCTCTTACAAATCTACCCCAGCGGTCTTATCTCATTATCTAATTACCGTCTTATCTACACAATAGTAACGTGTTTTTAGATGTTGAGAAAAAGACGGAATGGTCAGTGGCTGGAATATATTTGGACATTGGTCAGTTGGGTCTAAACAAGGAGGAAAGGGAGGGGAGGAAGGGGAGGACGGGGGAGCAGGAAGTGACAAAGAACGACACTAAGATTGATAGAGCCATGATGTCCATTTCAAAGATAGAAAACCAACAATAACAACAATAACTGAACTTAGATGTCCGTTGAAACAACAACAATACCAACAACAACAACAATGCCAACAACAACAACAATACCAACAACAACGACAATACCAACAACAACGACAATACCAACAACAACGACAATACCAACAACAACGACAATACCAACAACAACAACAACAATACAAACAACAACAACTACTGAAGCAAGATGTCCGTTAAAATCCAATAAAGCCAAACAAGATTGAAAATGTTTAAAGATATTAGAGAATAAAGAAAAGGGAAATGGTGTATAACTCTACCACTACTACTACTACTACTACTACTACTACTACTACTACTACTACTACTACTACTGCTGCTGCTGCTACTACTACTACTACTACTACTACTACTACTACTACTGCTGCTGCTGCTGCTGCTGCTACTACTACTACTACTACTACTACTACTACTACTACTACTACCACCATCACCACCACTACTACAACTACTAATACCAACACCACTACAACTACTAATACCAACACCACTGCCACCAACACCACCAACACTACCAACACCACCAACACCACCAACACCACCGCTGCCATCAACACCACCACCACCATCACCACCAACACCACCACCACCACCACCACCATTCACCACCACCAACACCACCAACGCCAGCACCACCACCACCACCACCACCACCACCACCACCACCATCACCACCACCCTCACCAGTGGCATCAACACCACCACCACCACCATCACCACCACCACCACCACCACCACCACCACCACCACCACCATCACCACCACCACCACCACCACCACCACCACCACCACTACCATCACCACCACCACCAACACCACCAACGCCACCACTGCCACCAACACCACTACCACCACAATAACAAAGATGGCGAAAACAACAATATCAAGAGTTCCTTATTAAAGTTGTTGCCTCCTGGCTACACATGTTCACTTGTACGCCAAGGTAGATGTCGACATGTCTCCCAAACTTCCTCAAGATTATTTCGATTGGAAATATATTTTTAATCAATCTAAACATTGTTGAGAATGGCTGGCTTGTTGATGGTGGTGGTGGTGGTGGTACTGGTGGTGGTGGTAGTGGTGGTGGTGGTGGTGGTGATGGTGGTGGTGGTCGTGGTCGTGTTGGTGGTGGTGGTGGTGGTGGTGGTGGTGGGAGTGGTGGTGGCAGTGGTGGTGATGGTGGTGGTGGTGGTGGTGGGAGTGGTGGTGGTGGTGGTGGTGGTGGTTCTGGTGGTTGTGATGGTGGTGGTTGCGATGGTGGGAGTGGTGGTGGTGGTGGTGGTGGTAGTGGTGGTGTGGTGGTGGTGGTGGTGGGAGTGGTGGTGGGAGTGGTGGCGGCGGTGGTGGTGGTGGTGTTAAGGTAGGAGTACATCATTAGTAACCACTGCTATATCCTCCGGATATCGGATTCCAGTTGCTAATCACTTTTCTGTGACGGCTGTCATAAACAGTCATAGCCGGCATGTGCTGGGGTTTGGATTCTGTCGATCGATTGGTTATTGATTAGGCGATACCCGCTGATAAAGCCACATGCGCCGATTATGCATTGTTCCATAATATATGCAGACTGATGGTGCAGTGCACCCTGCTGCTGCACTGAGTGTGGCCGAAACTCGAGTCCGGGAACTATTATAGGCACCCGTTTTACGTGTGTTGCATTGAAGCGAATAACTATGTGTATACTCTGGGAATGTATCTTACATTGCCTATTGAGTACGCTGAGATACAACCGGTCCTGGCATTGATAAATATGCTGGGCATTGATAAATATGCTGGGCCCGTCAACTCTTTATTATATATATATATATGTATGCATGTATGTATATATAGTAAAAGAATGAAGAATAACATGGCTGTACAAAAGGGTTTATTTAGAGTATTAACAATTGTTTCTTTAATCAGCTGAGTCTAAAAGCCGCTGATCGTTAGAAGTTACGTCACTCGACCTTAATTACAGTCGAGTCAAGCAACGCCGTACGTTAAAACTATCCTCAACACAGAGTACTCACAACCTCTAGCTGGGTTACCTTAAACGATACCTTGTTATCCTATATATATATATATATATATATATTAGAAAGTGAGGTTTTTTTTACAAAATGAAAAATAACCGAGGTGTCCTACACGAGTGAAAGTATAAAGAAAAAGAGATGAAATCGAAAATGCAACTGGAGTCTTATTTTTTTTAAAAATATATATATTTATTTGGTTCCTTTACCGGTTTCGCAGTTCTTCTGCTTTTCAAAAGGTCAGTTGAGATGGAGGGTCTGTGGTTTTTCTCACATCTGGTTGGTCTCTGAATGTTACTTGTTTTATATGGAAAAAGTGGCTCGAAATGCCAGGTTTTTCGAGAAGTAATTTGATTGGTTTGTCAATAATTATAATAAATTTCACGCCAGTTCGCGTTAAAATAGTTCTTCAAATAAGAGGGGGGGGGGGAGGGGGGTTGTCACAGGTTGTTTTTTCATATATGAGTGTTTGAATTTCTTTTTACTTGAAAAAAGGAGGCTCGCGAAGGCTTTTTTTGGGTTGGTTATAAATGAAATTTGGCTGTCACGTGAACAAGTTTTCATTACATTTTTGCGCCCTTATTTGGAAAACTATTCTGTAGTCTTTATAGTGAATGTTATGACAATGGAAAGTTAGTGGTCAAGAGAAAAGGGATTGGAAGAATTGTTCTGGTTCAGTGAATATGGTTAGTTCGCTGGGGTGTCAGAGTTCAGATTTTCTATTGAAGTGAAGATATGTATGTTTATTTGTGTGCTTGTGTGTGTGTGTGTGTGTGTGTGTATGTGTGTATTGGAAGATGATTCTATTAGTAGAGATGTGGGAGGGAGTTGTGTGTGTGTGTATATGGGTGTTATGTGTGTGTGTGCGAGTATGTTAAGATGGAGAGAATATATATTTTGTGTGTGTGTATATATATATGTGTGTAGGAAAGTGGTTCTATTAGTAGAAATGGGGAGGGAGTTGTAGGTGTGGGGTTGTTATGTGTGTGTATGGGTGTTATGTGTGTGGGAGTATGGTTAGCATGTTAAGATGAAGAGAATATATATATATATATATTGTGTGTGTGTGTGTGTGTAGGAAAGTGATTCCTTTAGTAGGAATATTTTTGAATAAACATATTTTCCTTATTCGTGTTTGCTGTTGTATTGTCAGTGCAAACGTATGTTAAGGTTTATTTAGTTCGGGTTTTTATTTTCTAAAGTAGAAGGTGTTATGTGTGTGTGTGTATGTCATATTATGGTGTTGACATAATGTATATTAAACCTTATTTAATGTTGGTCTATATTTTTGAATAAACATATTTTCCTTATTTATTCGCATTTGTTCTGTTGTATTGTTAGCGCAAAGGTAAAATGGGAAGACTTGGAATTTAGGTGTCTTATTACTTGCGCAAATGTCTAGATGTGCACTTAGTGGTATCTGTCTCGTGGTTGGATCTCGTAATTGTTGGCGATGAACTGTCATTCTGTTTCTGAGTGTGAGTTTAGTTTGTCCTATATAATCTTCATTGCATCCTTTACATTTAATGGCATAAATTAGATTTTTTGATGAGCAAGTGAAGTGATTTTTTACAGTAAAATTTTGTCCTGATTTAAATGTATACGTGTTGCCTTCAATGAGGTGAGTGCAGGTTCCACAATTAGAGCGACCACATTTTTTGATACTTGGTTGTGGGTTTGTGGTAGGTAATTTGGCATTGGTGAGTAATGTTTTCAGTGATTTTGGTTGTCTTTTGCTTTTGATTATTTTGTGTGTTTCAAGGGCTTTTTTCATTCTTGGGTTTTGTTTTAGTAGTGGGATGTTATTGTGAATAGTGTTGTAAGCTTCCGCATTTCTTGGGTTGTGTGTTGAGATATATGATAGAATATTGGACGTACCTTGAATTTGTTTCTGTTTCCGTAATTCATCAATGCCTATTGCTTTAGCCCTTTCTATTCCATTATTTATTAGTAATAGTGGGTACTCTCTCTCGAGTAGAATTTCCTTTAATTCTTGAAGTCTTTTATTTCGCGTTTCATAATTGGAGACAATTGTGCAAATTCTTCTTGCTAGGTTAAAAGGAATGTTCGTCTTCGTGTGCTTTGGATGGTTGGAGGTGAATAGCAGATATTGTTTGGAATCTGTTGGTTTGTAGTGTATGTCAGTTTCGATATTTGTGTCTTTTTTTAAGATTAAGATGTCCAGAAATGGGAGTTGATCTTGGTTGTATTCCATTGTGAATTGGATGTGGTTATTGATGCCGTTTATTAAGTTTTTGAAATCCTTCAGTTGGTCGAGTGTGTGGGACCAAAGAATGAGGCAATCATCCAAGTAGCGTTTCCAATTCTCTGATAAATATTTGTGGAAGTTCAATCCGTATTTTGATTTGGACTGTTCATATATCTGGACTTCTAAGTATGCCATGGCTAAGTTGGCATAAGTTGGAGCGGCTTTTGTACCCATCGCAGTCCCCGATATTTGCTTGTAAGTATTGCCATCGAAATCAAAAAAGTTGTTCTGTAGGATGAATTTTAATCCCTCGGTGATGAAGCTTTTTTCTATTCTGTCAGGTATCTCATTGGGATATTTCTCTAGCCAGAATCCTATTGCTTCTAGTCCGTATTGGTGTGGGATCGTTATGTAGAGATTCACTACATCGAAAGACACAATAATAGTGTCGTTGTTGACATGTTTGGGGAGGTGGTTTAAGAGGTCCAGATCGTCTCTTACAAGGCTTGGTATGTGTTTCAGTATTGGTTTCAGTAGTATGTCTATAAAGTTGCTCAATCTGTGTGTTTCACATTGTGGGCCCGCTACAATTGGTCTTATTTTAAGGTCTGTGGGGTATTGTGTGTTCACGCAGGCTGAGGTGGATTGTTTACAGGCATCGTTGATTATTTTACACTTGTGGATCTTCGGAAGTCCGTAAAGGTTGCTGGTTTTGTATTCAAAATTTGTTAAATAATCGCGTTCCTTTTTAGTTAGGTCTTCCTGGTATCGATAAATCAGTGTGTTTAATTTGGTCATTATTTATGATTGCTGGTAGTTTTTTTTTACTCTTTCATAGTAATTAGTATTTTGTAAGAGAGAGAACACACACACACACATATATATATATATATATATATATATATATATATATATATATATATATATATATATATATATATATATATATATATATATATATATATATATATATATATATATATATATTTATATACGTATATATATATATTTAACCACGGATAAATTTTAAAGATCATAAAAGTAATTTTGAAGAAGAATTACCTGTTAGACTTATTGCACCTTCGAAATCAGATTAGTAAAAACATTATAGATAGGATTTTACCAACGCAATTTAGGTCAAGGCTAAACCTATGGAAGGACACTAATGAAGTCATAGATTGGTTCAATAATATAGAAAATAAAAAAAATCAGAAGTTCATTCAAATGGACATTGCGAGTTATTATTCCTCAATAACTCCTAACCTACTAAATAAGGCGCTATCATATGCATATAAGCACACAGATCTATCTAGTGATGAGATAAATATTATTTTAACTACAAGGTGAACATTGATAGAATTTAATAATGATCTTTGGACTAGATCTGATAGACAGAAGAACTTTGACATTACTATGGGCTCGTCTGATTCGGCGCAAGTTACCGATCTTGTGGGCATTTTCATCCTTAACATGATAAATAGAAAACTGCCGGAGATTACCGGTGGATTATATAGAGACGACATATTATTTATTGTAGAAAAACATAATAATAGTGAATTAAATAGAATAAAGAAAGTAATTATAGAATTTTTAAAAAATTATGACGTGAAATTAGAAGTAGAAAATAACAATAAAATAGTGAATTTTTTAGACGTAACTCTTAATTTGAACTCAGGCCTTCATTACCCTTTCCATAAACTCAATGAGAACTTAAATTATGTTAATTTTTATTCTAATCATCCTAAAAGTGTTAAGAGTGCAATAGTGTACAACAACGAATATCCAGACTATCAGCTAATAGATCCATATTTAATAGTAAAGCCGTATATTATAATGATGCTTTACGTAAAGCTGGTTATAAAAATAATATTGAGTATATAGAAAGTATATATATTGAGTATATTGAGTATATAGAAAAAAATACTGAACACAGTATTCATAATAATAATAATAATAATAATAATAATAATAATAATAATAATAATATTGACAATAAAAACAACAACTTGAGGAATAAATCGGGGAAAAAAATAAGAACTAGATCTATAATCTGGTATGCTCCGCCAGCATCTTTAGCTATTAAAACACCTTTAGCAGACTTATTTTTTAAAGCCTTGGATAAATGTTTCCCTAGATCACATAAATATTACTCTATCTTCAATAGGCCCACAGTTAAACTCTCTTATTCAACAACTATGAATATTGCTCAAAATATAGCAAAAATAAATAGTAAAAATCTTAATTTGAACCAAAATATAAATAGTGATAATAACAATAATAATGATAATACATTACTTAATGGGAATAACAATAATAATAACTTAAATACGAATAATAGTAGAACACCTTTAGATAATAATAATAATATGAATAGTTTAGGGTATAGAAATAACATCGAGAAGAAATGTAACTGTAGAAGGAAGTCAGAATGTCCCTTACAAAAAACTGCCTTGACAAGAATCTAGTATATAAATGCACCATTAAGACAAATAATAATATATACAACTACATTGGTGCGACTTCATCTGAGTTTAAACTTCGTTGGTACAATCACAAAAATTCCTTTTCGAAACCAGACAAAAAATCTTCAACTTCACTCTCACAATTAATATGGTCTTTGAAGGACAAAAATATTAAATACTCCATCTCTTAGACACGGCTAAAAAATGCCAATTCCTATCCATTTCGCCAAATTGCAATCTTTGCAATCTTGAGATTCTATTGATAGTTACAAATTATGACAATTTAATTAATAAGAAGAAACAATTATTTAGCAGCTTCCAACATAGAGCTGGTAAGACATTCCAAGCATTATAGAAGTTTCGAAAGAATATTGACAATTAATAATTTTTATAATAAATTTTATAAATATATTTATATTTATAATTTTTGCCTTACCGGAGTAATAATTGTTTCTACGTTTGGCACAAGGCCAGCAAATACCTAGTGCATTACTGGTACTTTATTTTATCGACCCCGTAAGGATGAAAGGCAAAGTTAACCTCGGCGGTATTGATGTTTTATCTATTATAATAATTTCATTATGAGTCTCTGTATCCTAAGTTTTTGATCAGGACAGTTCAATATTTAACTTGAAAATTGTTGATTTATGGTTTAGAAATATCACTTGATTTCAGAGTAGATATATTGTTTAATGCTCAAATATGGTGAATGAGTTATCTTCCTTTTGTTTACATTCTTTGTGTTTTTATTCTGTTTGAATAGCTTGCTATTTTAATTTTTGACATAAATTATATAGTTGAATAATATAAGAATTTCTTTAAAAGGAAACTAATAATTTGTAATTACTGAAGTAAATATAAATTAACGAAATAAAACTTTTGAGAGTAAATATAACTAAAATTTAATCATGTAATTATATGATAATTAAAGATTTGAAAGATTTTATAAAGGTGTTATATACATGTATTTTAATATATATTTTAATACAGGTTTAATAATTATTCAAATATGCTTAAAAAATAAATTTTTAAAAATTGTAACAAAATACTTATTACCTAAACCAGAGGTTAAAATCTATGAGTTAAATTAAATTATATAAATTTTTAATTAAATAAATATGTGAAGGCTATGAAAAGTAATGCATATTGATTAATTTTGATATATTATATTAGTATAATTAGCTTAACCATAACTAAATACTAGAGATATTCAATGGTCTATGGTAACTGATTGGTTGCCTCAATTGACCTAATATTTGAAAACAACGGTTTTTTTCTACTCTTTTATCGTTATTTCTTCTTTCTTTCTTCTTTTTCTTCTTGTTTATATATATTTCTTCATCTTTTTCACCCATCTATATATTCATTGATATATGTATTTTTTTATTTTTTCTCTTATATTTTTTTTTGCATATCCCCTTCTTTACACACTCTCTTATATCTCTTATTCGCTCCACGTCCTTTTCCTCTTTAAGTTTATCATATTATTATTTGTGGTATATAAATGTTGAGATTTGATGAAATAAATCACTGCCAATACTGGAATTGAAATATCAAGACCGTAGAGGTATGTCATATATCAAATCATATATTTTATCTGACGAGGACGTACCGAAAAAAAACACAGTACCTTCGAAATATATATAATAAAGCATATATTTTGATTATGTGAATATCTTCATTTGTTAATATTTTGAATAATATATATATATATATATATATATATTGGTAAACGGAATAGAAAATGCTGACAAATTGTTCACAGTTGAAAAATGGTTTAATTAGGAATAAAAGAGTATTAGTGATTGTATGGGTTAGTATTCAGTTGTGGTTTTAAGTTTTTAAGTTTTTACCGGTTGCGCATTTCTAAATGCTTTTCAAAAATAATTTTGAGATAGAGTGTCCGTGCTGTTTGCTCTGATCTGATTAGTTTTGGGAATTCTACCTGTTTTTATGTTACAACAACAAGGAATATAACAAACAAAGGAGACCACTTAACATCAGCAGACAACCCCTCTACCCCAACCATTTTTTAGACACAGCACACAGATACAGGCAAACAAAATAACACAAGAAGGGGAGGAGAAACCGATAGTAATAAAAATGATCAATCTTACTAGTGCAGAACCAACACCCAACCTTATCAACTTACTCTCCAAAGGTCTTAAATTCACACCGACCCCACTACGTCCTAACTACTATGAAATGAAGACTTCTGTAGAAAGTTACGACTTAGTGAACAACTATTCGACCAGTACAATGAGGATGAATCATTAGCCAGAAATAGAAGCAATTACACCCCTTCAAAAGGTAAAAATAAAATCCTGGACGAATTCTGTGAACACATCACAAACTTCCCTTACCAACACTTGCACAGACAAAAGCACAAGCCAAACCTCAACAAGAAAGAATGGGAAGAATTAAATAGATTAAAAACCGACAGAACCATTACAATTAAAGAGGCTGATAAAGGGAGTACAGTAGTCCTAATGGAGACAGAATTCTATATCAACTTAGCGCTCTCCACTTTGGAAAACGAAACATACTACGAAAAGGCTGAACACTACAATCAACAGAAAATTATGAGAAACCTAAAAACTCTAATCAACCAATACAAAGAAGGACTCACTAACAAGGAATTCAGCTTCATCACAGACTTCACAAGTAAATCCAGCCTTTTCTACGGTATCCCTAAAGTACATAAAAGCGAATCAATAAGTAAGGCATGCAAGGAAGCCACAGACATAGTCATCAATGTCCCCTCACCCAATGATCTCAAATTAAGACCTATAATAGCAGGCCCCGCTTGCGAAACGCACCGTCTTAGCAACTTCATTGATACCCTTCTCAAACCCTTCCTCAAGCACATCAAAAGCTATATAAGGGACGACCTAGATATGCTCAATCACCTCCCTAATATGCCACTTTCTGAACAAACCCTACTAGTGACGTTCGATGTAGTCAACCTATACTCCAACATCCCCCACAACCTAGGAATAGAAGCTATCCAATTCTGGCTGGATAATTTCCACAATGAACTCCCACAACGCATCAAAAAAGAATTCGTGATAGAGGGACTCAAATTTATCTTGGAGAACAATTACTTCGTTTTCAATAACAAACCCTACAGGCTGGGACCGCTATGGGAACGCTATGGAATCTGGGACCGCTATGGGAACGAAAACAGCCCCCACTTATGCCAACCTAGTCATGGGATACCTGGAAATCACCCTCTACACTAAAGTCCTAAACAAATTTGGAAACACCCTCCACTTACACATTGAAAGGAACTGGAAGCGATATCTAGATGACTGCTTCATCCTTTGGCACGAAAACATCGAAAAACTTAAAGAATTTCACACCCTTATAAATGGGCTCAACACAAATATTAACTTCACGATGGAATACAGCCATCAACAACTCCCCTTCCTCGACATCCTCATTAAGATCCATAACAAAAAAATAGAAACAGACATATACTACAAGCCCACAGACTCCAAGCAATATCTCCCCTTCAACTCTTGCCACCCTAGACACGTTAAAATTAATATTCCCTACAACTTAGCCAAGAGAATCTGTACTATAGTCTCCAATAAAAACATCTGCTACTTACGGCTACAAGAACTAAAGGACACACTCATAGGCAGGGACTACCCTGCATCACTAATTGACAATGGAATCCAACGTGCCCTAAAACTCAGTACCCAGGACCTTAGACACCCTAAAGTAAATCAACCAAAACTAAAAGCTCTTCCATACATCTCCACACACAACCCCCTCAACAATGAGGCCTTTGACACCATCCTCCAGAACATCCCTGTATTGAAAAAGGACTATAGAATGAACCAAATTCTACGAACACACGACATCATAAAGAGCAAAAGACAATCCAAGTCAATGAAAAACATCTTAACACATGCCAAAGTACTGCCAACCACAACAACGAAACCCACAGTAAAAAAATGCGATAGACCCAACTGTGGCATTTGCATCAACCTAATAGAGGGTTCGGAATTCTATTTCAAAGATGGACAACGTTTTATAGTAAAACACAATTTCACATGTGCATCGGAAAATCTAATATATGTATTAACTTGTTCAGGTTGTCGAGAACAATACATAGGCCAGACCAAAAACAGCCTCCGCCAACGCATGACTGTCCATAGATCCCAAATCAAAATACGGGAATACAGGAAAATACCACTGAGTGAACACATTGATACCTGTGCCGCCCAAAATCATCCCAACTTCAGAATATTTCCCCTCTACAAATTGAAAGATAATGCCACCCACACCCAGCGCATCAGCAAGGAATCTTACTTCATTAACAAATACGGACCCCGTCTAAACACTTCTCCCTAAGACGAGCTCACAACATACACACGTCAACATACATACCTACATCAGCACACATCTCTACCCACATATAAACACAATGACATACGTAAACACACATGCTCTATGGTGCAACACAAGAAAATATATGTGCACATATATATATATGTATATATATGTATATATGTATATATATATATATATATATATATATATATATATATATATATATATATATATATATATATATATATATATATATATATATATATATATATATAGTGAGTGTATGTATGTGTATATATATATAGTGAATATCATTTCACACCTTTTATTGTTAAGATTTTTGATGTTCTATTAAGAGAACCGATTTTACTGAAAAAATCGAATAATGTACACCATTTTACCAGGGGGAAAAAAATACTGGTCCACCCACACACACACACACACACATAAATACACACACACATACACACGCGTACATCAACATACAAAGAGACTTATATATACACACACACACACACACGCACTTCTCCGTATAAGACAAAAGCTGAAAAATATCTTTTGACATGCTAAAATACCCCCCATTGCTTTCAGACACATTCTTACTGACCATCCCTGCCACCACGAATTACTCTGCTATACACACACACACTTATCTTAATAGCCATTTGACACACATCGCTGCTAACCATTATCACAACATCTAACACCTTACTACTACTACACACACACACACACACACACACACACACACACACACACACACACACACATTTGTTGTGAAAGAGTCATTTCTCAATCTTGGCGCAAAACCAATTTTTTATTCACATGACCTCTACCGACCAATCAAAATTGTTTTGACCACAAGAATTTTTGCTGGAGCCACTTTTTTAACATAAAAACAGTCTTGGCGCAAAATCAATTTTTTACATTCACATGACCTCTACCGACCAATCAAAATTGTTTAGAATTTTTGCAAATTGGAGCCACTTTTTTAACATAAAAACAGGTAGAATTCCCAAAACTAATCAGATCAGAGCAAACAGCACGGACACTCTATCTCAAAATTATTTTTGAAAAGCATTTAGAAATGCGCAACGGTAAAAACTTAAAAACTTAAAACCACAACTGAATACTAACCCATACAATCACTAATACTCTTTTATTCCTAATTAAACCAGTTTTCAACTGTGAACAATTTGTCAGCATTTTCTATTCCGTTTACCAATATATAATAACTTGTGTGTTACACCTCTATTCTTTTATATATATATATATATATATATATATATATATATATATATATAGGGAATGTAACGTCCAGTTACTGCAGGTTTACCAGAGTGAGATCTCGATGCGTAGTTACCAGAGATCCGACGAGCTTTTTATTCCAGAGTAGGGCTAGATCGATACAGATCGAACCTTGAACTGATCAATAG
>OZ024748.1:34719768-34787268 GCA_964016885.1 Eledone cirrhosa | reverse complement strand
CAAAGAGATGTGCAGAAGATTGAGAGGCGTCTGATGGATGCATTCGCCGAGGGACCGTTGGCGGCTTTTGCTAAGCTGGCGAGAATCAGGTGGAATGGTGAGCGCGTCGACATTTTCGCAGCGGAAATAAGGCGGTTGGCTATGTTGGCCGGTTACCAGGCGGAATGCGAACGCACGGTGCGGTTGGTGTTCATCAATGGATTTCCGGACGACATAGCGGTGAAACTGCAGCAAGTCCCGGGGTATAAAGAGATGGAAATGCGTTCACTGGTGGAACAAGCCCGGATCATAGCGGAAGATGCCAAAAAGAGTGTTGCGGCAATAGCGACTACGGAGGCTCAGGACACCTGGCAGCGAAATGGTGAAAGGGAGGCAACCTCGGCACGCGGCCGTCCGCGCGAATTTAGAGGGCGCTGTTTTAGGTGCCAGGGCCCGCATATGGCTAGAGACTGTAGAGAGTCGAAGCCGGAGATAATTTGCTACCGGTGTAAGCGACCAGGCCACATCGCTACTAACTGCGACCAGGGAAACGATCCAAGGGGAACTACTGCGCCGGTAGTTGCCCGTTACGAGTAGCGGCGCTGCCCGTGGTGGAAGTCTTCGTGAGGGGGAAGCCACAGCGAGCCCTCGTGGATACGGGCTGTACGACGACACTGGTGACCGCGGGGGTCGCGCAGAGGTGGGGAGGGAAGAGCAGCGTAAGGGCAGTCGACGGCAGGAAAATTGAATGCCGAGGTCGCAGCGAGATGGAAATAGCGGTACGGGGAAGGACGATAAGGCTTTCCGCCATCGTGGTAGACAGTGTGGTGGATGGGATCGACGTGGTTATGGGCATGGACGCGATTGGCCGTCTAGGGGCGTCACGGTGAACAATGTCGGTGTGTCGTTTGGCGCCGCTGCATCGGTATGCGCTGTGAGTGCACGTCATGAGAACCAGAAGGCCCACGAGGAGGAATACCCCGCTTACACTGTACAGGACAAAGACTTCAAGGCCGTGTTTGATGGGCAGCGATGGGTTGTTGAGTGGTACTGGAAGGGAGAACCACCAACACTGAAGACTAAAGTGGGCTGCTATCAACACACATTGAAGGGAAACGCTAGGAGCGAGTTCGAGCGAGAAGTAGAGAGATGGATCGAAGAGGGCATACTGCTTCCCTGGAAGGAGGAGGTGAAGTGCGGAGTATTGCCGTTGATGGCGGTGGTACAACCCACGAAGGGCAAGGTGAGGCCGGTGCTGGACTATCGAGAGCTGAACGAGCACGTGTCATGCCACACGGGTGGCGAGGTCACGGATGTCTGTGGGGGAAACCCTGCGTGAGTGGAGACGCATGACGGGGGGTTCAGCGATCGTGGATCTAAAGTCGGCTTACTTGCAGTTGCATATAGATGAGAAGCTCTGGCGGTATCAGCTGGTCAGGTATAAGGGCCGGACATATTGCCTGACCAGGCTCGGTTTCGGGCTGAGCTCCGCACCGAAGATCATGGCGGCGGTCCTCAAGACCGCTCTGGGGAGGGCCGACAAGATAAAGAGGGCTACTAACTCCTATATTGACGACATCCTAGTGGACGAGTCGGTGGTGTCGACGGCGGAGGTCACGAGCCATTTGAGGAGGTATGGACTGACTGCGAAGCCATCAGAAGCATTGGAGGGAGGAGCCGCGCTGGGACTTAGGCTACGGCGAGATAAGACGGGCGTTTTGGTGTTCCAGAGGGGAAACGAAGTTCCGGAACTGGGCCCAAGTATGAATAGGCGGGAGCTTTTCTCGGTGTGTGGAAAGCTGGTGGGTCACTACCCGATCGCTGGGTGGCTCCGGACGGCATGCAGCTATGTCAAGAGACGAGCGGGAGGGGTGACTTGGAGTGACAGAGTGGGAGAGAGAACGGTGGCCATGATGCAGGAGATCGTGGGGAGGGTGAAGGCCGACGACCCAGTGCGGGGACGCTGGTACGTTCCCAAATCACGGAGTGGGACCGTATGGTGCGATGCCAGCAGCATAGTGCTGGGTGTCACGTTGGAGATAGGAGGTGTTGAGGTCGAGGATGCAGCCTGGCTTAGAAAGAAGGACGACTGCAGCCACATCAATGTGGCCGAGCTGGACGCGGTGTTGAGAGGGGTGAACCTCGCCCTGCGATGGGGGCTGCGCACCATCGAGATACGCACCGACTCGGCTACTGTACTCGGATGGGTAAGATCAGTGCTCACCAGTGAGAAGAGAGTGCGAACGAGAGGCGCGGCGGAGATGCTAATAAAGCGCCGCCTGGGAACGTTAGGAGAGCTGGCCACCGAGTTCGACCTGAAGCTGAGAGCAGTGTTCGTGCCCTCAGAGAAAAATAGGGCGGACATCTTAACTAGAGTGAAGAAAGCCTGGATGGAAGCGCCGGAGGAGGTAGAGGATGAGATAGCTGCCGTGTGTCGGCTGACCGAGTTAGACCTGAAGGGGTTGCATGACATGCACCACATGGGGGTGGATAGGAGCCTGTTCCTAGCCAGGAGAATCGACTCGGACGTTAGCAGATACAGTTTTCGGGGGGTGGTTAGAGGCTGCGTCCGATGTCAGTCCATTGATCCCGCCCCGGGTGTACACGAAACGGGAAGCCTCCCGGTGGATCGCGACTGGAAGCGATTAGCGGTGGATCTGACGCACTACCGGCAGGGAACGTACCTCTCGATGGTCGACTGTGGACCAGGTCGAATGGCGATATGGAGGGAGATGAAGACTGGAACGGCCGAGGAAATCGTGCGGACGTTGAGAGAGGTGTTCTTGGAGCGGGGCCCTGTGGATGAACTGCTGATGGACAACAGCGCAGCGTTCTGCTCGGAGGCACTGAGGGAGATGCTCGATGAATGGAAGGTGGACCGTTTCTTCAGAGCGGCGCACAGGCCGAGCGGGAATGGAATCGTGGAGCGACACCACCGGACGATCAAGGCAATGGCGGAGCGGGGCCATATCTCACCAATGGAGGCAGTGTTCTGGTACAATATGTCCCCTCGGGTTGGACAGGTCGAGGAATCGGTGCCACATAGAGCAGTATTCAAATACGAGTGGCGGCACCCGTGCACGCCACCACAACGGCCAGTGGGGAGAGAGAGTGCATTCGTGCAGGTGGGCGAAGAAGTCTGGGTTAAGCCCCCAGATGCACGTTGCACATCTCAATGGGGAAGGGGAACGGTGACGGCCGTAAATTCAAAGAACAATGTGTCCGTGGACGGGGTACCACGTCATGTCCTGGATGTAAGAAGAATCACTGTGTCGACGGACTCCGAGGAAGAGGAAACCCAAGATGAGGTGGAAACCCAGAGCTCTGCCCCAATACTACGAAGATCGCAACGAAGTCGTAGACCACCGACCTGGACGGCAGACTTTCATATGCAGAGGGACGAGGGGGAAATTGATCCTTGAGATCAGGGGGGCGTGTGGGTATGGTGTGGCGTGCGGTGGCCGGAGGCGGGGGGAGTGCTCGACCGGAAGGGGTTTTTGAGTGCTCGACCGGAAGGGGTCTTTGGCCGGAAGGATGCTCGACCGGAAGGGCCAGGAGAGGGCCTCTCTCTAGTGGTGACCAGCACACGGTGTGGACGCGAGTTTGGGGCAGCTCCCGGTGTTAAGCAGTCGGACGCACGTGGAAGAGGAGTACCTGCAGTGGAATTTAGCGGCGCCTGTGAAAAGCGGTAAGTGAGATAGCTTTTTCTAACCACAGGTTTTACAAAATAATGTTAATGGTAACCCCCTTTATATATAATTACATTAAAATAGGACAGAAAATTACTAATCAAATAAAAGCTGAACACCTTAAATCAGTCGTGGGCGAATGTATTATTTTGATTGGTTGTTTTAGACATGTGATCTTCACAATTTCGCTTTCTGCTACATCTCATACTGGGCAAATATAGAAAATATTTCGCAGGGGTTTTCGTTGAGAGAGCCCCCCAGTCTTTCGTTGAAAAGCAACATGAAATGAAGTGTCTGGCTCAAGAATACAACGTGACGGTCCAGGAAGCGTACCGGTGACCATTTCTACTGAGAATTCATGTAGAACCGATTGCCTCCTCCAGAAACACACACACACACACACGCTACATTAAGAATACTAACCTCCACTTAACTATATATTCGTCGTGCAGAAGGTATCGCTGAGAAATTTGCTTATTTCTGTCTATCAGACTATTGAACTTAATGTATTTCCTCCCTTGAAATTTTAAAGTTTACGCTAGTTTGAATGGTTGTTTTGTTGTTTGAATAAATAAATACATAACTTATTTAACAAAAACACCTACCAAAAGCAAACAATATATATATATATATATATATATATATATATATATATATATATATATATATATATATATATATATATATATATATATATATATATATATATTTATATATGTATATATATATATATGGTTGTGTGACTATTATTATGTTGATATAATATCTATTTATAAGTTTGCAGACGCATATAATTGGATATGTACATACATATATTATAAGTACGTCCATATATGTATATATTTCTGTCTGTGTATAATATACGTATATAGACGTGAGTAATATGTACATACATGCTATGCAATTGAAAAAACCTGTCGCAGTGTCTGTATATACGTGTGTTAGTGTTACTACACAACAAAAGCTATATTATTAATAAAAAAGAGATGTTGATTTTTTCTTCTATTCCTTTATTCACACACACACACACGCACACACACGCACACACAGACGCGCGCGCACACACGCACAAACACACACACACACACACACACATATATATATATATTTGAAGTGTCATACACATATATTTATCATGAGATGAGTCTGAAATAAATCACCTATACAATTATACAATTGTATAACTATCACCTTCATTTTACCAATTGTCTGTCATTTTATACAAGTTTGGCCATTTTTTCTCATAATTTTCTCTCTAAATATATTCGTTTATGTATAACACGGTGTCGGCTGCTTTCTATCACTATTTTCTCAGGTTGTTGTTATGCATAATGACACAATGTGTGTTGCAATGGAAGAATATGATTTAGCTTATCTCCTGGAAAATAAAATCAGCATGCAATTTAATTCATATCTGTTTAATTCATATTCATATCACGAATACACATACACACACACATACACACGCACACACACGCACACACACACACACATACACACACACACACATATATATAAAGAGAGAAAGTGGGAGGGAAAGAGAAAGAGAGAGAATCGAACCACCACACACCATACCTCAAAAGCAGGCACATATACAAACACATACAGACATCCACTTACATATACTGAGAGAAATACACAATGAAACACACGCATACACATATATGTATTTAAACACACATACAAGCCTTACCATACCACACACACATATATAAAGTGCTGTAGACATAGGTAGAAAGTGTCAGTAAAGTCCACCAGTCTATCCAACAATCACCAATGCTGTCTCCATATTCTTCGAAACAATAAAATAGTTTTAGTAATTTATTTTTTACTATTTGGTAAAATGTTGACTAAACTTTACAAAGAAAAACAAAACTGCACACGGCTCTGACACACACACACATACACACATACATAAATATACACAAACACATAGATACACACACACACATACACTTACATAGATACACACACACACACGCACAAATAAACACACACATACACACATACACTTACACAGATACATACACACATACACACATACATAAATATACACACACACATACACTTACATAGATACACACACACGCACAAATAAACACACACATAGACACACATAAAAACATACATAAACATACACGCACACACATAGATACACACACTCATGCATTCATACACATACAAACACACACATTCATCTTTGTGTGTGTGTGTGTGTGTGTGTGTGTGTGTTTGATCAATAAAACAGCCTTCTCGTGAAATTGACGTGTAAGTGGCTGAGCATTCCACAAGGATATGTTCCTATAACGTAGTTCTCGGGGAGATTCAGTGTGACAAGACTGGAATTTGAGGGTGAAAATCTTTTGTTGGTCCAGATCTCAGTTGTAGTTCAAAAGACCAGACTTCCCAAACCTTGTCTCAAGCTGAATCTCCCTGAGTACTGGAGGGATGAGGTGGGGGAGGGGTGGGAGAGCAGTTACTAGCTATTTCTGCTTCATTGCAGTGGTTCTCACTTCTAACTGAAGTGTTCTAGATGCTGAATCTCCCTGAGTACTGGAGGTGGGAGCAGCTACTAGCTATACCTGCTTCACTGCAGTTCTTCTCACTTCTAACTGACGTGTACTAGATGCTGAATCTCGCTGAGTACTGAGGGAGCAGCTACTAGCTATTCCTGCTTCACTGCAGTTCTTTTCACTTCTAACTGACGTGTTCTGGATGCTGAATCTCCCTGAGTACTGGAGGGGGGAGCAGCTACTAGCTATTCCTGCTTCACTGCAGTTCTTCACACTTCTAACTGACGTGTTCTAGATGCTGAATCTCCCTGAGTACTGGGGTGGGAACCGCTACTAACTATTCCCGCTTCACTGCAGTTCTTCTCACATCCAACTGATGTGTTCTAGATGCTGAATCTCCCTGAGTACTGAGGCAGCAGCTACTAGCCATTCCTACTTCACTGCAGTTCTTCTCACTTCTAACTGACGTGTTCTAGATGCTGAATCTCCCTGAGTACTGAGGGAGCAGCTACTAGCTATTCCTACTTCACTGCAGTTCTTCTCACTCCTAACTGACGTGTTCTAGATGCTGAATCTCCCTGAGTACTGAGTGTGGGAGCAGCTACTAGCTATTCTTACTTCACTGCAGTATTTCTCACTTCTAACTGACGTGTTCTAGATGCTGAATCTCCCTGAGTACTGAGGCAGCAGCTACTAGCTATTCCTACATCACTGCAGTTCTTCTCACTTCTAACTGACGTGTTCTAGATGCTGAATCTCCCTGAGTACTGAGGGTGGGAGCAGCTACTAGCTGTTCCTACTTCATTGCAGTTCTTCTCACTTCTAACTGACGTGTTCTAGATGCTGAATCTCCCTGAGTACTGGGGGTGGGAGCAGCTACTTGCTATTCCTACATCACTGCAGTACTTCTCACATCTAACTGACGTGTTCTACATGCTGAATCTCCCTGAGTACTGAGGGAGCAGCTACTAGCTATTCCTACTTCACTGCAGATCTTCTCACTTCCAACTGACGTGTTATAGATGCTGAATCTCCCTGAGTACTAGGGAAGGGAGCAGCTACTAGCTATTCCTACTTCACTGCAGATCTTCTCACTTCTAACTGACGTGTTCTAGATGCTGAATCTCCCTGAATACTAGGGGAGGGAGCAGCTACTAGCTATTCCTACTTCACTGCAGATCTTCTCCCTTCTAACTGACGTGTTCTAGATGCTGAATCTCCCTGAGTACTGAGAGAGCAGCTACTAGCTATTCCTACTTCACTGCAGTTCTTCTCACTTCTAACTGACGTGTTATAGATGCTGAATCTCCCTGAGTACTGACCGTGGGAGCAGCTACTAGCCATTCCTACTTCACTGCAGTTCTTCTCACTTCTAACTGACGTGTTCTAGATGCTGAATCTCCCTGAGTACTAGGGGTGGGAGCAGCTACTAGCCATTCCTACTTCACTGCAGTTCTTCTCACTTCTAACTGACGTGTTCTAGATGCTGAATCTCCCTGAGTACTGAGGGTGGGAGCAGCGACTAGCTATTCCTACTTCACTGCAGTTCTTCTCACTTCTAACTGACGTGTTCTAGATGCTGAATCTCCCTGAGGACTGAGGGAGCAGCTACTAGCTATTCCTACTTCGCTGCAGTCCTTCTCACTTCTAACTGACGTGTTCTAGATGCTGAATCTCCCTGAGTACTGAGGGAGCAGCTACTAGCTATTCATACTTCACTGCAGTCCTTCTAACTTTTAACTGACTTGTTCTAGATGCTGAATCTCCCTGAGTTCTGAGGGAGGGAGCAGCTACTAGCTATTCCTACTTAACTGCAGTTCTTCTCACTTCTAACTGACGTGTTCTAGATGCTGAATCTCCCTGAGTTCTGAGGGAGGGAGCAGCTACTAGCTATTCATACTTCACTGCAGTCCTTCTCACTTCTAACTGACGTGTTCTAGATGCTGAATCTCCCTGAGTTCTGAGGGAGGGAGCACCTACTAGCTATTCCTACTTCACTGCAGTTCTTCTCACTTCTAAATGACGTTTTCTAGAGGCTGAATCTCCCTGAGTACTGAGGGAGAAGCTATTAGCTATTCCTACTTCACTGCAGTCCTTCTCACTTCTAAATGACGTGTTCTAGATTCTGAATCTCCCTGAGTACTGACCGAGCAGCTACTAGCTATTCGTACTTCACTGCAGTTCTTCTCACTTCTAACTGATGTGTTCTAGATGCTGAATCTCCCTGAGTACTAAGGGAGCAGCTACTAGTTATTTGTACTTCACTGCAGTTCTTCTCACTTCTAACTGACTTGTTCTAGATGCTGAATCTCCCTGAGTACTGAGGGAGCAGCTACTAGCTATTCCTACTTCACTGCAGTCCTTCTCACTTCTAACTGACGTGTTCTAGATGCTGAATCTCCCTGAGTTCTGAGGGAGGGAGCAGCTACTAGCTATTCCTACTTCACTGCAGTTCTTCTCACTTCTAACTGACGTGTTCTAGATGCTGAATCTCCCTGAGTTCTGAGGGAGGGAGCAGCTACTAGCTATTCCTACTTCACTGCAGTTCTTCTCACTTCTAACTGACGTGTTCTAGATGCTGACTCTCCCTGAGTACTAGGGGTGGGAGCAGCTACTAGCCATTCCTACTTCACTGCAGTTCTTCTCACTTCTAACTGACGTGTTCTAGATGCTGAATCTCCCTGAGTTCTGTGGGAGGGAGCAGCTACTAGCTATTCCTACTTCACTGCAGTTCTTCTCACTTCTAACTGACGTGTTCTAGATGCTGAATCTCCCTGAGTACTAAGGGAGCAGCTACTAGCTATTCCTACTTCACTTCAGTTCTTGTCACTTCTAACTGACGTGTTCTAGATACTGAATCTCCCTGAGTATTGAGGGAGCAGCTACTAGCTATTCCTAATTCACTGCAGTTCTTCTCACTTCTAACTTACGTGTTCTAGATGCTGAATCTCCCTGAGTACTGAGGGTGGGAGCAGCTACTAGCTATTCCTACTTCACTGCAGTTCTTCTCACTTCTAATGATGTGATGCAGATGCTGAATCTCCCTGAGTATTGAGGGAGCAGCTACTAGCTATTCCTACTTCACTGCAGTTCTTCTCACTTCTAACTGACGTGTTCTAGATGCTGAATCTCCCTGAGGACTGAGGGAGCAGCGACTAGCTATTCCTACTTCACTGCAGTTCTTCTCACTTCTAACTGACGTGTTCTAGATGCTGAATCTCCCTGAGGACTGAGGGAGCAGCTACTAGCTATTCCTACTTCACTGCAGTCCTTCTCACTTCTAACTGACGTGTTCTAGATGCTGAATCTCCCTGAGTTCTGAGGGAGAGAGCAGCTACTAGCTATTCATACTTCACTGCAGTCCTTCTCACTTCTAACTGACTTGTTCTAGATGCTGAATCTCCCTGAGTTCTGTGGGAGGGAGCAGCTACTAGCTATTCCTACTTAACTGCAGTTCTTCTCACTTCTAACTGACGTGTTCTAGATGCTGAATCTCCCTGAGTTCTGAGGGATGGAGCAGCTACTAGCTATTCATACTTCACTGCAGTCCTTCTCACTTCTAACTGACGTGTTCTAGATGCTGAATCTTCCTGAGTTCTGAGGGAGGGAGCAGCTACTAGCTATTCCTACTTCACTGCAGTTCTTCTCACTTCTAAATGACGTGTTCTAGATGCTGAATCTCCCTGAGTACTGAGGGAGAAGCTATTAGCTATTACTACTTCACTGCAGTCCTTCTCACTTCTAAATGACGTGTTCTAGATTCTGAATCTCCCCGAGTACTGACCGAGCAGCTACTAGCTATTCCTACGTCACTGCAGTTCTTCTCACTTCTAAATGACGTGTTCTAGATGCTGAATCTCCCTGAGTACTGACCGAGCAGCTACTAGCTATTCCTACTTCACTGCAGTTCTTCTCACTTCTAACTGATGTGTTCTAGATGCTGAATCTCCCCGAGTACTGACCGAGCAGCTACTAGCTATTCCTACGTCACTGCAGTTCTTCTCACTTCTAACTGACTTGTTCTAGATGCTGAATCTCCCTGAGTACTGAGAGAGGGAGCAGCTACTAGTTATTCCTACTTCACTGCAGTTCTTCTCACTTCTAACTGACGTGTTCTAGATACTGAATCTCCCTGAGTACTGAGGATGGGAGCAGCTACTAGCTATTCCTATTTCACTGCAGTTTTTCTCACTACTAACTGATGTGTTCTAGATGCTGAATCTCCCTGAGTACTGAGGGAGCAGCTACTAGGTATTCCTACTTCACTGCAGTTCTTCTCACTTCTAACTGACGTGTTCTAGATGCTGAATCTCCCTGAGTACTGAGGGAGCAGCTACTAGCTATTCCTACTTCACTGCAGTTCTTCTCACTTCTAATGATGTGATGTAGATGCTGAATCTCCCTGTGTACTGAGGGAGCAGCTACTAGCTCTTCCTACTTCACTGCAGTTCTTCTCACTTCTAACTGACGTGTTCTAGATGCTGACTCTCCCTGAGTACTGAGGGAGCAGCTACTACCTCTTTAGAATTCACTGCAGTCCTTCTCACTTCTACCTGACGTGTCCTAGACGCTGAATCTCCCTGAGGACTGAGGGAGAGGCTATTAGCTATTCGTACTTCAATGCAGTTCTTCTCACTTCTAACTGATGTGTTCTAGATGCTGAATCTCCCTGAGTACTAAGGGAGCAGCTACTAGTTATTTGTACTTCACTGCAGTTCTTCTCACTTCTAACTGACTTGTTCTAGATGCTGAATCTCCCTGAGTACTGAGGGAGCAGCTACTAGTTATTTGTACTTCACTGCAGTTCTTCTCACTTCTAACTGACCTGTTCTAGATGCTGAATCTCCCTGAGTACTGAGGGAGCAGCTACTAGCTATTCCTACTTCACTGCAGTTCTTCTCACTTCTAACTGACTTGTTCTAGATGCTGAATCTCCCTGAGTACTGAGGGAGCAGCTACTAGCTATTCCTACTTCACTGCAGTTCTTCTCACTTCTAAATGACGTGTTCTAGATGCTGAATCTCCCTGAGTACTGAGGGAGAAGCTATTAGCTATTCCTACTTCACTGCAGTCCTTCTCACTTCTAACTGATGTGTTCTAGATGCTGAATCTCCCTGAGTACTAAGGGAGCAGCTACTAGTTATTTGTACTTCACTGCAGTTCTCCTCACTTCTAGCTGACTTGTTCTAGATGCTGAATCTCCCTGAGTACCAAGGGAGCAGCTACTAGTTATTTGTACTTCACTGCAGTTCTTGTCAGTTCTAACTGACTTGTTCTAGATGCTGAATCTCCCTGAGTTCTGAGGGAGGGAGCAGCTACTAGCTATTCCTACTTCACTGCAGTTCTTCTCACTTCTAAATGACGTGTTCTAGATGCTGAATCTCCCTGAGTACTGAGGGAGCAGCTACTAGCTATTCCTACTTCACTGCAGTTCTTCTCACTTCTAACTGACGTGTTCTAGATGCTGACTCTCCCTGAGTACTAGGGGTGGGAGCAGCTACTAGCCATTCCTACTTCACTGCAGTTCTTCTAACTTTTAACTGACGTGTTCTAGATGCTGAATCTAATGATGTGATGTAGATGCTGAATCTCCCTGAGTACTGAGGGAGCAGCTACTAGCTCTTCCTACTTCACTGCAGTTCTTCTCACTTCTAACTGACGTGTTCTAGATGCTGAATCTCCCTGAGTACTGAGGAAGCAGCTACTAGCTATTCCTACTTCACTGCAGTTCTTCTCACTACTAACTGATGTGATCTAGATGCTGAATCTCCCTGAGTACTGAGGGAACAGCTACTAGCTATTCCTACTTCACTGCAGTTCTTCTCACTTCTAACTGACGTGTTCTAGATGCTGAATCTCCCTGAGTTCTGAGGGAGGGAGCAGCTACTAGCTATTCCTACTTCAATGGAGTTCTTCTCACTTCTAACTGACGTGTTCTAGATGCTGAATCTCCCTGAGTTCTGCGGGAGGGAGCAGCTACTAGCTATTCCTACTTCACTGCAGTTCTTCTAACTTCTAACTGACGTGTTCTAGATGCTGAATCTCCCTGAGTACTGAGGGTGGGATCAGCTACTAGCTATTCCTACTTCACTGCAGTTCTCATTTCTAACTCACGTATTCTAGATGCTGAATCTCCCTGAGTACTGAGAGAGGGAGCAGCTATTAGCTATTCCTACTTCACTGCAGTTCTTCTCACTTCTAATGATGTAATGTAGATACTGAATCTCCCTGAGTACTGAGAGAAGAAGCAGCTACCAGCAATTCCTACTTCACTGCAGTTCTTCTCACTTCTAACTGACGTGTTCTAGATGCTGAATCTCCCTGAGTACTGAAGCAGAAGCTACTAGCTATTCCTACTTCACTGTAGTTCTTCTCACTTCTAACTGACGTGTTCTAGATGCTGAATCCCCTGAGTACTGAGGGAGCAGCTACTAGCTCTTCAGAATTCACTGCAGTTCTTCTCACTTCTAACTGACGTGTCCTAAATGCTGAATCTCCCTGAGTACTGAGGGAGCAGCTACTAGCTCTTCCTACTGCACTGCAGTTCTTCTCACTTCTAAATGACGTGTTCTAGACGCTGAATCTCCCTGAGTACTGAGGGAGAAGCTATTAGCTATTCCTACTTCACTGCAGTTCTTCTCACTTCTAAATGACGTGTTCTAGATTCTGAATCTCCCTGAGTACTGAGGGAGCAGCTACTAGCTATTCCTACTTCACTGCAGTTCTCATTTCTAACTCACGTATTCTAGATGCTGAATCTCCCTGAGTACTGAGGGTGGGAGCAGCTACTAGCTATTCCTACTTCACTGCAGTACTTCTCACTTCTAACTGACGTGTTCTAGATGCTGAATCTCCCTGAGTACTGAGGCAGCAGCTACTAGCCATTCCTACTTCACTGCAGTTCTTCTCACTTCTAACTGACTTGTTCTAGATGCTGAATCTCCCTGAGTTCTGAGGGAGGGAGCAGCTACTAGCTATTCCTACTTCACTGCAGTTCTTCTCAATTTTAACTGATGTGTTCTAGATGCTGAATCTCCCTGAGTACTGAGGGAGCAGCTACTAGCTATTCCTACTTCACTGCAGTTCTTCTCACTTCTAACTGACGTGTTCTAGATGCTGACTCTCCCTGAGTACTAGGGGTGGGAGCAGCTACTAGCCATTCCTACTTCACTGCAGTTCTTCTCACTTTTAACTGACGTGTTCTAGATGCTGAATCTAATGATGTGATGTAGATGCTGAATCTCCCTGAGTACTGAGGGAGCAGCTACTAGCTCTTCCTACTTCACTGCAGTTCTTCTCACTTCTAACTGACGTCTTCTAGATGCTGAATCTCCCTGAGTACTGAGGGAGCAGCTACTAGCTATTCCTACTTCACTGCAGTTCTTCTCACTACTAACTGATGTGATCTAGATGCTGAATCTCCCTGAGTACTGAGGGAACAGCTACTAGCTATTCGTACTTCACTGCAGTTCTTCTCACTTCTAACTGACGTGTTCTAGATGCTGAATCTCCCTGAGTTCTGAGGGAGGGAGAAGCTACTAGCTATTCCTACTTCAATGGTGTTCTTCTCACTTCTAACTGACGTGTTCTAGATGCTGAATCTCCCTGAGTACTGAGGGTGGGATCAGCTACTAGCTATTCCTACTTCACTGCAGTTCTCATTTCTAACTCACGTGTTCTAGATGCTGAATCTCCCTGAGTACTGAGGCAGCAGCTACTAGCCATTCCTACTTCACTGCAGTTCTTCTCACTTCTAACTGACTTGTTCTAGATGCTGAATCTCCCTGAGTTCTGAGGGAGGGAGCAGCTACTAGCTATTCCTAGTTCACTGCAGTCCTTCTCACTTCTAACTGACGTGTTCTAGATGCTGAATCTCCCTGAGTACTGAGGGAGCAGCTACTAGCTATTCCTACTTCATTGCAGTCCTTCTCACTTCTAACTGACGTGTTCTAGATGCTGAATCTCCCTGAGTTCTAAGGGAGGGAGCAGCTACTAGCTATTCCTACTACACTGCTGTCCTTCTCACTTCTAACTGACGTTTTCTAGATACTGAATCTCCCTGAGTACTGAGGGAGCAGCTACTAGCTATTCCTACTTTACCGCAGTCCTTCTCACTTCTAACTGACTTGTTCTAGATGCTGAATCTCCCTGAGCTCTGAGGGAGGGAGCAGCTACTAGCTATTCCTACATCACTGCAGTTCTTCTCACTTCTAACTGACTTGTTCTAGATGCTGAATCTCCCTGAGTACTGAGAGAGGAAGCAGCTACTAGCTATTCCTACTTCATTGCAGTTCTTCTCAATTCCAACTGACGTGTTCTAGATGCTGAATCTCCCTGAGTACTGATGGTGGGAGCAGCTGCTAGCTATTCCTACTTCACTGCAGTTCTTCTCACTACTAACTGATGTGTTCTAGATGCTGAATCTCCCTGAGTACTGAGGGAGCAGCTACTAGCTATTCCTACTTCACTGCAGTTCTTCTCACTTTTAACTGACGTGTTCTAGATGCTGAATCTAATGATGTGATGTAGATGCTGAATCTCCCTGAGTACTGAGCGAGCAGCTACTAGCTATTCCTACTTCACTGCAGTTCTTCTCACTTCTATCGATGTGATGTAGATGCTGAATCTCCCTGAGTACTGAGGGTGCAGCTACTAGCTATTCCTACTTCACTGCAGTTCTTCTCACTTCTAACTGACGTGTTCTAGATGCTGAATCTAATGATGTGATGTAGATGCTGAATCTCCCTGAGTACTGAGGGAGCAGCTACTATCTCTTCCTACTTCACTGCAGTTCTTCTTACTTGTAACTGACGTGTCCTAGATGCTGAATCTCCCTGAGTACTGAGGGAGCAGCTACTAGCACTTCCTACTTCACTGCAGTTCTTCTCACTTCTAAATGACGTGTTCTAGATGCTGAATCTCCCTGAGTACTGAGGGAGAAGCTATTAGCTATTCCTACTTCACTGCAGTTCTTCTCACTTCTAAATGACGTGTTCTAGATTCTGAATCTCCTTGAGTACTGACCGAGCAGCTACTAGCTATTCCTAAATCACTGCAGTTCTTCTCACTTCTAACTGATGTGTTCTAGATGCTGAATCTCCCTGAGTACTGAGAGAGGGAGCAGCTATTAGCTATTCCTACTTCACTGCAGATCTTCTCACTTCCTATGATGTAATGTAGATACTGAATCTCCCTGAGTACTGAGAGAAGGAGCCGCTACTAGCTATTCCTACTTCACTGCAGTTCTTCTCACATGTAACTGACGTGTTCTAGATGCTGAATCTCCATGAGTACTGAGGGTGGGAGCAGCTACTAGCTATTCCTACTTCACTGCAGTTCTTCTCACTTCTAACTGACGTGTTCTAGATGCTGAATCTCCCTGAATACTAGGGGAGGGAGCAGCTACTAGCTATTCCTACTTCACTGCAGATCTTCTCAATTCTAACTGACTTGTTCTAGATGCTGAATCTCCCTGAGTACTGAGAGAGGGAGCAGCTACTAGCTATTCCTACTTCACTGCAGTTCTTCTCAATTCTAACTGACTTGTTCTAGATGCTGAATCTCCCTGAGTACTGAGAGAGGGAGCAGCTACTAGCTATTCCTACTTCACTGCAGTTCTTCTCACTACTAACTGATGTGTTCTAGATGCTGAATCTCCCTGAGTACTGAGGGAGCAGCTACTAGCTATTCCTACTTCACTGCAGTTCTTCTCACTTTTAACTGACGTGTTCTAGATGCTGAATCTAATGATGTGATGTAGATTCTGAATCTCCCTGAGTACTGAGGGAGCAGCTACTAGCTCTTCCTACTTCACTGCAGTTCTTCTTACTTCTAACTGACGTGTCCTAGATGCTGAATCTCCCTGAGTGCTGAGGGAGCAGCTACTAGCTCTTCCTACTTCACTGCAGTTCTTCTCACTTCTAAATGACGTGTTCTAGATGCTGAATCTCCCTGAGTACTGAGGGAGAAGCTATTAGCTATTCCTACTTCACTGCAGTTCTTCTCACTTCTAAATGACGTGTTCTAGATTCTGAATCTCCCTGAGTACTGAGGGAGCAGCTACTAGCTATTCCTACTTCACTGCAGTTCTTCTCACTTCTAACTGATGTGTTCTAGATGCTGAATCTCCCTGAGTACTGACCAAGCAGCTACTAGCTATTCCTACTTCACTGCAGTTCTTCTCACTTCTAACTGACGTGTTCTAGATGCTGAATCTCCCTGAGTACTGAGGGAGCAGCTACTAGCTATTCCTACTTCACTGCAGTTCTTCTCACTTCTAACTGACGTGTTCTAGATGCTGAATCTCCCTGAGTACTGAGGGAGCAACTACTAGCTATTCCTATTTCACTGCAGTTCTTCTCACTTCTAACTGACGTGTTCTAGATGCTGAATCTCCCTGAGTACTGAGGGTGGGAGCAGCTACTAGCTATTCCTACTTCACTGCAGTTCTTCTCAATTTTAACTGATGTGTTTTAGATGCTGAATCTCCCCGTGTACTGAGGGAGCAGCTACTAGCTATTCCTACTTCACTGCAGTTCTTCTCACTTCTAACTGACGTGTTCTAGATGCTGAATCTCCCTGAGTACTGAAGGTGGGAGCAGCTACTAGCTATTCCTACTTCACTGCAGTTCTCATTTCTAACTCACGTATTCTAGATGCTGAATCTCCCTGAGTACTGAGAGAGGGAGCAGCTATTAGCTATTCCTACTTCACTGCAGTTCTTCTCACTTCCTATGATGTAATGTAGATACTGAATCTCCCTGAGTACTGAGAGAAGGAGCAGCTACTAGCAATTCCTACTTCACTGCAGTTCTTCTCACATCTAACTGACGTGTTCTAGATGCTGAATCTCCCTGAGTACTGAGGGAGCAGCTACTAGCTATTCCTACGTCACTGCAGTTCTTCTCACTTCTAACTGACTTGTTCTAGATGCTGAATCTCCCTGAGTACTGATAGAGGGAGCAGCTACTAGCTATTCCTACTTCACTGCAGTTCTTCTCAATTATAACTGACGTGTTCTAGATGCTGAATCTCCCTGAGTACTGAGGGTGGGAGCAGCTACTAGCTATTCCTACTTCACTGCAGTTCTTCTCACTTCTAAATGACGTGTTCTAGATGCTGAATCTCCCTGAGTACTGAGGGAGAAGCTATTAGCTATTCCTACTTCACTGCAGTTCTTCTCACTTCTAAATGACGTGTTCTAGATTCTGAATCTCCCTGAGTACTGAGAGAAGGAGCAGCTACTAGCAATTCCTACTTCACTGCAGTTCTTGTCACATCTAACTGACGTGTTCTAGATGCTGAATCTCCCTGAGTACTGAGGGAGCAGCTACTAGCTATTCCTACATCACTGCAGTTCTTCTCACTTCTAACTGACGTGTTCTAGATGCTGAATCTCCCTGAGTACTGAGGGTGGGAGCAGCTACTAGCTATTCCTACTTCACTGCAGTTCTTCTCAATTCTAACTGACGTGTTCTAGATGCTGAATCTCCCTGAGTACTGAGGGTGGGAGCAGCTACTAGCTATTCCTATTTCACTGCAGTTCTTCTCAATTCTAACTGACTTGTTCTAGATGCTGAATCTCCCTGAGTACTGAGAGAGGGAGCAGCTACTAGCTATTCCTACTTCACTGCAGTTGTTCTCAATTCTAACTGACGTGTTCTAGATGCTGAATCTCCCTGAGTACTGAGGGTGGGAGCAGCTACTAGCTATTCCTACTTCACTGCAGTTCTTCTCACTACTAACTGATGTGTTCTAGATGCTGAATCTCCCTGAGTACTGAGGGAGCAGCTACTAGCTATTCCTACTTCACTGCAGTTCTTCTCACTTCTAACTGACGTGTTCTAGATGCTGAATCTCCCTGAGTACTGAGGGTGGGAGCAGCTACTAGCTATTCCTACTTCACTGCAGTTCTTCTCACTACTAACTGATGTGTTCTAGATGCTGAATCTCCCTGAGTACTGAGGGAGCAGCTACTAGCTATTCCTACTTCACTGCAGTTCTTCTCACTTTTAACTGACGTATTCTAGATGCTGAATCTAATGATGTGATGTAGATGCTGAATCTCCCTGAGTACTGAGCGAGCAGCTACTAGCTATTCCTACTTCACTGCAGTTCTTCTCACTTCTATCGATGTGATGTAGATGCTGAATCTCCCTGAGTACTGAGGGAGCAGCTACTAGCTATTCCTACTTCACTGCAGTTCTTCTCACTTCTAATGATGTGATGTAGATGCTGAATCTCCCTGAGTACTGAGGGAGCAGCTACTAGCTCTTCCTACTTCACTGCAGTTCTTCTTACTTCTAACTGACGTGTCCTAGATGCTGAATCTCCCTGAGTACTGAGAGAGGGAGCAGCTACTAGCTCTTCCTACTTCACTGCAGTTCTTCTCACTTCTAAATGACGTGTTCTAGATGCTGAATCTCCCTGAGTACCGAGGGAGAAGCTATTAGCTATTCCTACTTCACTGCAGTTCTTCTCACTTTTAAATGACGTGTTCTAGATTCTGAATCTCCCTGAGTACTGAGGGAGCAGCTACTAGCTATTCCTACTTCACTGCAGTTCTTCTCACTTCTAACTGATGTGTTCTAGATGCTGAATCTCCCTGAGTACTGACCAAGCAGCTACTAGCTATTCCTACTTCACTGCAGTTCTTCTCACTTCTAACTGACGTGTTCTAGATGCTGAATCTCCCTGAGTACTGAGGGAGCAGCTACTAGCTATTCCTACTTCACTGCAGTTCTTCTCACTTCTAACTGACGTGTTCTAGATGCTGAATCTCCCTGAGTACTGAGGGTGGGAGCAGCTACTAGCTATTCCTACTTCACTGCAGTTCTTCTCACTACTAACTGACGTGTTCTAGATGCTGAATCTCCCTGAGTACTGAGGCAGCAGCTACTAGCTATTCCTACTTCACTGCAGTTCTTCTCACTTTTAACTGACGTATTCTAGATGCTGAATCTAATGATGTGATGTAGATGCTGAATCTCCCTGAGTACTGAGCGAGCAGCTACTAGCTATTCCTACTTCACTGCAGTTCTTCTCACTTCTATCGATGTGATGTAGATGCTGAATCTCCCTGAGTACTGAGGGAGCAGCTACTAGCTATTCCTACTTCACTGCAGTTCTTCTCACTTCTAATGATGTGATGTAGATGCTGAATCTCCCTGAGTACTGAGGGAGCAGCTACTAGCTCTTCCTACTTCACTGCAGTTCTTCTTACTTCTAACTGACGTGTCCTAGATGCTGAATCTCCCTGAGTACTGAGAGAGGGAGCAGCTACTAGCTCTTCCTACTTCACTGCAGTTCTTCTCACTTCTAAATGACGTGTTCTAGATGCTGAATCTCCCTGAGTACCGAGGGAGAAGCTATTAGCTATTCCTACTTCACTGCAGTTCTTCTCACTTTTAAATGACGTGTTCTAGATTCTGAATCTCCCTGAGTACTGAGGGAGCAGCTACTAGCTATTCCTACTTCACTGCAGTTCTTCTCACTTCTAACTGATGTGTTCTAGATGCTGAATCTCCCTGAGTACTGACCAAGCAGCTACTAGCTATTCCTACTTCACTGCAGTTCTTCTCACTTCTAACTGACGTGTTCTAGATGCTGAATCTCCCTGAGTACTGAGGGAGCAGCTACTAGCTATTCCTACTTCACTGCAGTTCTTCTCACTTCTAACTGACGTGTTCTAGATGCTGAATCTCCCTGAGTACTGAGGGAGCAGCTACTAGCTATTCCTATTTCACTGCAGTTCTTCTCACTTCTAACTGACGTGTTCTAGATGCTGAATCTCCCTGAGTACTGAGGGTGGGAGCAGCTATTAGCTCTTCCTACTTCACTGCAGTACTTCTCACTTCTAACTGACGTGTTCTAGATGCTGAATCTCCCTGAGTACTGACCGAGCAGCTACTAGCAATTCCTACTTCACTGCAGTTCTTCTCACATCTAACTGACGTGTTCTAGATGCTGAATCTCCCTGAGTACTGAGGGAGCAGCTACTAGCTATTCCTACTTCACTGCAGTTCTTCTCACTTCTAACTGACGTGTTCTAGATGCTGAATCTCCCTGAGTACTGAGGGTGGGAGCAGCTACTAGCTATTCCTACTTCACTGCAGTTCTTCTCACTACTAACTGACGTGTTCTAGATGCTGAATCTCCCTGAGTACTGAGGCAGCAGCTACTAGCTATTCCTACTTCACTGCAGTTCTTCTCACTTTTAACTGACGTATTCTAGATGCTGAATCTAATGATGTGATGTAGATGCTGAATCTCCCTGAGTACTGAGCGAGCAGCTACTAGCTATTCCTACTTCACTGCAGTTCTTCTCACTTCTATCGATGTGATGTAGATGCTGAATCTCCCTGAGTACTGAGGGAGCAGCTACTAGCTATTCCTACTTCACTGCAGTTCTTCTCACTTCTAATGATGTGATGTAGATGCTGAATCTCCCTGAGTACTGAGGGAGCAGCTACTAGCTCTTCCTACTTCACTGCAGTTCTTCTTACTTCTAACTGACGTGTCCTAGATGCTGAATCTCCCTGAGTACTGAGAGAGGGAGCAGCTACTAGCTCTTCCTACTTCACTGCAGTTCTTCTCACTTCTAAATGACGTGTTCTAGATGCTGAATCTCCCTGAGTACCGAGGGAGAAGCTATTAGCTATTCCTACTTCACTGCAGTTCTTCTCACTTTTAAATGACGTGTTCTAGATTCTGAATCTCCCTGAGTACTGAGGGAGCAGCTACTAGCTATTCCTACTTCACTGCAGTTCTTCTCACTTCTAACTGATGTGTTCTAGATGCTGAATCTCCCTGAGTACTGACCAAGCAGCTACTAGCTATTCCTACTTCACTGCAGTTCTTCTCACTTCTAACTGACGTGTTCTAGATGCTGAATCTCCCTGAGTACTGAGGGAGCAGCTACTAGCTATTCCTACTTCACTGCAGTTCTTCTCACTTCTAACTGACGTGTTCTAGATGCTGAATCTCCCTGAGTACTGAGGGAGCAGCTACTAGCTATTCCTATTTCACTGCAGTTCTTCTCACTTCTAACTGACGTGTTCTAGATGCTGAATCTCCCTGAGTACTGAGGGTGGGAGCAGCTATTAGCTCTTCCTACTTCACTGCAGTACTTCTCACTTCTAACTGACGTGTTCTAGATGCTGAATCTCCCTGAGTACTGACCGAGCAGCTACTAGCTATTCCTACTTCACTGCAGTTCTTCTCAATTTTAACTGATGTGTTCTAGATGCTGAATCTCCCTGAGTACTGAGAGAGCATCTACTAGCTATTCCTACTTCACTGCAGTTCTTCTCACTTCTAACTGACGTGTTCTAGATGCTGAATCTCCCTGAGTACTGAGGGTGGGAGCAGCTACTAACTATTCCTACTTCACTGCAGTTCTCATTTCTAACTCACGTATTCTAGATGCTGAATCTCCCTGAGTACTGAGAGAGGGAGCAGCTATTAGCTATTCCTACTTCACTGCAGTTCTTCTCACTTCCTATGATGTAATGTAGATACTGAATCTCCCTGAGTACTGAGAGAAGGAGCAGCTACTAGCAATTCCTACTTCACTGCAGTTCTTCTCACATCTAACTGACGTGTTCTAGATGCTGAATCTCCCTGAGTACTGAGGGAGGAGCTACTAGCTATTCCTACGTCACTGCAGTTCTTCTCACTTCTAACTGACTTGTTCTAGATGCTGAATCTCCCTGAGTACTGAGAGAGGGAGCAGCTACTAGCTATTCCTACTTCACTGCAGTTCTCAATTCTAACTGACGTGTTCTAGATGCTGAATCTCCCTGAGTACTGAGGGTGGGAGCAGCTACTAGCTATTCCTACTTCACTGCAGTTCTTCTCACTACTAGCTGATGTGTTCTAGATGCTGAATCTCCCTGAGTACTGAGGGAGCAGCTACTAGCTCTTCCTACTGGGACTACGTAGGGGCCTGCCCCGATAGAGAGGGGTGTAATAGCCTCAAAGGGTTAATCGGTCGATTTGACCTGGCCGATAGATATCGACTAGATTTTCCGACTGCGCCAACCTGGACTTGGGCAAATCGTAGCGGATCATCTAGGTCGTACCTAGATAGGTTCTTAGTTAGAATTAAGGCTAAGGACTTTTTAAGTTGTCCAAAAATGCGCATTGTTGGCTATTCAGACCACAAATTAGTGACCTGCATGGTCAACCTTGACAGAACTCATAGACAGGGCCCCGGTTACTGGAAGCTCAACTTGTCCTTGCCGGCAAGTAGAGCCTACAGGAATCGGATTAGTACGTTAGTTAAGGAACGGTTGACTGGAGCGATCGTCAACAGCAGGTGGTGGGTATCTCTAAAGAGAGAGATTAGAGTAGTCTCGATAGAATTTAGTAAGGTTCTAGCTGCGGATAGGAATAGGAAGGAAAGGGAGCTAATAGATAGAGTAGAAGAGGCAATTAGAAGCGGCGACGTGGCCAGAGTGCTAGCGTCGAGAACGGCTTTGAGCCAGTTTTTCGACGCGAAGCACGAAGGCTGCGTTGTCCGAAGTAAAATACGTGCTCTAGGGAACGAGGGGACCAAAGCTGTTAGCTGGGCCCGCGTGACAGAGGCCAACAGTGGAACTAAATCCACCATCCGGTCTTTGCGAGACCTGGATGGACGGGCGATTCTTGAGCCTAAGCAGATGTGTGAGGCCTTTCAAAGGCACTTTGCCCGACTGTTCGGGAGGGGCGGGGAGCCGGTTGGGAACGTGGACTTCGGTCCATACCTCGACGGCCTGCCGCGCCTCTCGGACAGGGAGGCGAAGTCCTGCGAGGAGCCGATTTCGGCCGCTGAGATAGAGGACGTGCTGAGCCAATGCGGCAAACGCAAATCCCCGGGTCTCGATGGTCTTCCTTACGAATTATATCTAGCTATGCCGGACTTGTTCCCCGATCTCCTCGAGGCGGTCTACTGCAACTGGCAACAGAACGGGAGAATTCCCTGTACTGTGACCAAGGGCGTAGTCACGCTAGTGAGGAAGGACGAGAACAAGGGGGACGAAATAAGTAACTTCAGGCCCATAACACTGCTAAATACAGAGTTACAGATTTTGGCCAAGGTGCTAGCAAAGAGGTTGGCGCTTGTCGTGGGCAACCTGGTGGGAGATGCGCAGACATGCGCTATCCCGTCCAGGTCCATCCATGACAACCTCCACCTCATGCGATACATCATAGAGAGGGTTGGGAACGAACCCGGCTTTGGTGGGGCTCTGATCAACTTGGATCAATCTAAGGCGTTCGATAGGGTCGACCATGGTTACCTGGATGCGGTGCTAGCGGCGGCAGGCTTCGGACCCGTTTTCAGGGGCTGGATCACTGCTATGCACAGCAGCCGCATCTGCTCTAGGGTCAAGGTGAACGGCTACCTCTCGGAGCCGTTCAAAATCGCGCGGTCCATCCGACAAGGGTGCCCTCTCTCCTCCCTTCTGTATGTGTTGACTCTCGAGCCACTACTGCGGAAGTTGGAGTTGTTGCAGGGCATCCCTTTGGAACCGGGATTGCGGAAAGCGGTGTCGGCCTACGCCGATGACGTGACAGTAATGGTGTCGACGGCCTCCGAAATCGAGGCGGTCGGCACCTTACTGGAGGAGTACGAAAAGTTCACAGGGGCTAAGCTGAACCGGGACAAGTCGATCGGTTTGCAACTCGGCACGTGGAGGGGCAGACCGATGCCCTCCGATAGCGTCGTCGGACGCTGGACGGAGGGCCCGGTGAAGTTGCTCGGGGTCTGGTTCGGACCGGACCTCCAGGTGGAGAAAAACTGGGCGGAGGTTACGAACAGGGTGTTTGCACTGACCCAGAAGTGGGCCAGTTGCAAACTATCCCTGAAAGGTCGGGCGGAGGTGGCGAACACCTACATAGCGTCCGTCATCTACTACCGCCTGACCGTAGTGCCCTGCCCAAGGGAAACCCTCACCAAGATGGAGCGCGCGCTCTTCCAATTCCTTTGGAAGAGGCGGGCTCCTATGGTGAGGAGATCCATCTGCTGTCAACACCCTTCGAAAGGAGGGCTGGGGATGCCGTGGCTAATGATGCGTAAACACGCATTAAGGCTACGGCACCTCTACGTATTCCTCACCGGACAACCGGTGTGGGCCTCGTTTGTGAGACGAACCTTTCCCAGACTCGTCTCACTCACCGAGCTGCAATCCTGGGTCAAGCAAAGACCGAGAAAACTGGGCGCCTGGCACACTGAGTGTGCCCAGGCGCTCACCGCCCTCTGGCAGGCGGATCCGGTTATCAGTGGAGACTCCACCGCAACATTCTATAGAGGGCTGGTGCGCAGCAGGTGCGACGACGCCCTCGGAGAAGCCCTAGACATGGAGGAGGACGAACTGGCCAGCCTGTTCGGTAGGACATTCAGCCCGGGACCTATGGACAACTTCCAGAAGTCCCTGGCCTGGCAGTGCTACCGAGGGGCTTTACCCGTTCGAGAAAGGCTCTACAGACACGGGCGCCCGGGTAGGGACCCCGCCAAAAAGATCTGTCCCAGATGCGTGTGCGACGAGGAAACCGTTGCACACGCATTAGTACACTGCTCGGGCGTAGCCGATCTGTGGGGCTATGTCGAACAACTGCTGTCAAGGGTGGGACCGATCCGGTTGACCACCGAGTCTATTGTAATGATCAAGCCGCCTCCCCCCTTCAAAGATGAAGCAGAGGCGGTGTTTCTGTGCGTAATAGCCATGGCGAAAGAGGTTGTATGGTGGACGCGTCTGAAAGGACTGAGGTCGGGCACCTTTCTCTCTGGCCAACAACTGGTCCGTTTCTTCCGATATCATTTCGGAAGAAGGATCAGGATGGAGAGAGAGGTGCTGCACCCCAGCCGTTTCTATGAAAGATGGGTGAAAGTGGCGAGAATGGCCCGTGTGAATGGGCCTTCACTCTACATCAGACTATAGGTGAGGAAGATGAAAGACCAAGGGAGCACCCCTTCTCTGTGCTCCTGAGGAGAAGGGTTGCACACTTTTTTCGGGGGTGTGTGCGACCCCCCAAGGCGCCTCCTCTCTATTGAGGATTTTGTTAAAAATTTTATTTTTTGTTATATCTTATTTTATTTTTATATTTTGTTATTGCCTCCTCCTTATTGAGGACGCCTTTTTGTGTAAACTCCCCCCTTTGTACTTGTCCCACTTTTGATGCCCTAGTGGCAAATAAAAGAAATATATCTATCTATCTATCTATCTATCTATCTATCTATCTATCTATCTATATAACTTTTAAATTCCATCTGTGATAACATTTTACACGTTTTTATTGTATGTAAACTTCCCCCTTTGTATTTGTCCCCTTCTTTTGTGCCCCTGTGGCTAATAAAGAAATCTATCTATCTATCTATCTATCTATCTATCTATCTATCTATCTATCTATCTATTTATCTATCTATCTATCTATCTATCTATCTATCTATCTATCTATCTATCTATCTATCTATCTATCTATCTATCTATCTATCTATCTATCTATCTATCTATCTATCTATCTATCTATATAATCTAGCTGTCGTCTGTTCTACAGTGTGGATGTAATTCACTTCGCGCAGAAGTTTTGTTCAAATTTATGGCGGAAATTTTGTGAGTTCAAATTTAATTTTGACACTATTGTGTAGCTTGACCCCCCGTCTGAACTGTCAGGCGGTGGGTCAGCTCATCTTTACCCCTCCTAGAGGTGAAAAACCTGTTTTAAAAAAATTTGTGGCAAAAAAATTTCAATCGTCTGACAGAAATGTTAAACGAAGCGAACGAAAATAGTGGTGGGGGGACAGCGGTAAGAGTTGTAAGCTCGCACGCTTTAGTCCCCCCCTTCCTTCCCAACTAACGTCATAGAGAAGGAAGGACAAAATAAAATAAAAACAGACGAATCTGCGGAGAAAAATGACGAAAACACAAATCTGGACATGGATTCCAACAACGAAAAAAGAAAATTTGAAAAATTGCATGACAATACTAATACCACAAACAAAGACACAACAAACACAAAAATAACATTTGAAAATAACACCATAACAGAAAGCAAAGCAGACGACAGTCAACAAGATTTCATTTGCACAAACAACAAAGAAATCTTTGACATATATACCTGAAAATATTTCAGATGTGGCACGAAGAATCACAGACGCCAAACAATACATAAGTGAAGGAGAGAATGGTATTTTATCGGTAAAAATGCCTCAAGAACTCACCAAAGACATTGAAAGTCGAACGGTCGTGTTCCGCACCATCAACAACACTTCAAAAAAACCTGAACAGCCAACTCAGGCAGATATCAAAACAGTACTCACAGAAGTACTTAATGAAACCACTTTCATAAGAAAAGACAGACTGTATGGAAGCCTAGCAATTATTATGAAGAACGAATCGGCGGCAAAAAAATGTGCTTTGTCACCGATTCGTTCAAAAAATTTTACCTTTTATCCATCTTATATGGGTAAAAGAACTCAACGCATATGGCTGGATGCAATGATGCCAGATGTGGACTACTGCTGGCTCATAGCTGGCTTCATCGATCCAGTGAATGACAACGTGATTTCCATTGGGAAAACCACAGGCAATGCGTTCAGTGGAACAGGTATAGAGCTGGTAGTGCAAATGAAGCCTGAACGCATCGCCCAAATACCCGACAGAATCCTATTAGAGGGCCACGGGTATATAAACATTAGCGTGGATGGGAGAAGGCTGTCCTGTCATATCTGTGCAGGCAGAGGGCACCTGAAGGCCGCTTGTCCCCAACTCAACAAAAAGAAAACCCTGCTACCAACACCAGCTCCACCACCACCACCACAACAGATAAACAAACAACAAAACTCAGTCCCACCCAACCCGTCCCTCAGTAAAACTACACCACCACCACAACACAAACAGTCACAACACATTACCCCAAAACAAAATACAGGCCCACCCAACCCCTCACTCAATAAAACAACACAACCACCGCAGACACAACACACAACACAGTCTAACATAGTGACATCCATCTCCCCCACAAAGAAAACCAACACGGAAACATTACCAGCAAACATACCTCTTCCCTCCAACACTGAAGATAACCCAACGAATTCGGAGGAAGAAACGGAGTCCTTCAGACAGATTAAAAGGAAAAAAAGAAAACATGTGCAAAACACACAAGGCCAAACAACCCCCACCCAAATGTCAACACAATCCAACAAAACAGAAAACACCCCTCCAGCAACAAACAAAACCAAACCTGCCCCTCCCCTCTTCGAAACACTCACACCATCCGAAAAAAAGACATTACACTATACTTACATCAACAGAAACAATAATAAATTAAATGAACTCATAAACAATAATCCTTCGGTACAAACCGAAGGTGTAAACTTTGTTTCTTCAGAAAACTACCCACATTTAAAATTAATAAAGATCCCAATGAACCTCTACCAAAAACTAAAAAAGGATTTTAAGGAGGACGTAGGACCACCCTCTGTCAAACCCATAAACCGCGTCCTACTAAAAAGCTTTCCCCCTCCCCTTCCCCTCCCCAACACAACTCCAAACACCCCAACCCCACCACACACTGACGACCCCACACCACCACAAGACACCCCTTCACCCAACACCCCCGACCCATGGAAGTCGTGCGACCCGAACCCCGGGAAGCGGAAAGGTAGGTCTCTACACTCTCCTTTGGCTCTGCCGCCCACATGGATGTGTTAAGAGTAGGATGTTTGAATGCACGTGGCCTGGGCTCAACTTGGAAGCAAGCAAAGCTTCTAAATGACCTCAGGTCATGTGGTATAAATGTAATGGTTATCTGTGAGACTCGGATCAGCGTCGTGCGGCAGCTGGCCCCTACCTTCGATGACTTTGAGGTGCATGCATCTCTCTGTCAACCTGGAGGTGGGGGTGGGGTTGTCGTACTGCTGCAAAAACACCTGGGTCTTGCCGTACAGGTTGTGCACTCGGACCCGGAGGGTCGTTTGTTGGTGCTAGACGTTGGCAGTAGTGAAGGTGCGGCCTTAAGACTGGTCGCCGTCTACTCCCCTTTCGGAGCTGAACGGCCCGACTTCTTCCAGCGTTTAGAGACTTTTCTGGGAACGTCGCGTTCCCTGATTCTAGCGGGGGATTGGAATGACATCCTAGATGCACGTTGGGACTATGCAGGAGCATGTCCTAATAGAGGGGGGTGTAACAGCCTCAAGGGGTTACTCGACCGTTTTAACTTGGTCGATAGATATCGACTAGATTTTCCAACTGTGCCTACCTGGACTTGGAGAAACCACAGTGGTCAATCTAGATCGTACTTAGATAGATTCTTAGTTAGAAGTAAGGATAGGGACATATTATGCTGTCCAGAAATGCGCACGGTTGGCTACACGGATCACAAATTAGTGACCTGCGTAGTCAATCTCGAGAAAACACATAAACAGGGTCCCGGTTACTGGAAACTTAATTTGTCTTTACCGGCAAAAGAGACTTACAGAAACCCGATTAGCAGATTAGTTAAGGAGAGGTTGACGGGTGCAATCGTCAACAACCGATGGTGGGCATCTCTCAAAAGAGAGATTAAAACAGAATCAATAAGTTATAGCAAGATGTTAGCTGTCGATAGGAATAGAAACGAGAAAGAATTAACAGGTAAATTAGAAGAGGCAATCAAGAGCGAAGATGTGGCCAGAGTGCTGGCATCGAGGACGGCCTTGAACCAGTTTTTCGATGCAAAGCATGAAGGCTGCGTCATTCGAAGTAAAATACGTGCTCTAGGTAATGAGGGGGCCAAAGCCGTTGGCTGGGCCCGCGTGACAGAAGCTAAGAGTGGAAATCGATCCACCATCCGGTCGTTGCAAGACGAAGATGGACGGGTGATCCGGGAGCCTAAGCAGATGTGCGAGGCCTTTCAAAGGCACTTTGCCCGATTGTTCGGGGGAGGAGAGGGTCCGGGCGGGGACGTGGATTTCGGTCCATACCTCGACGGCCTGCCGCGTCTCTCGAGCGAAGAGGCAGAGTCCTGCGAGGGACTAATCTCGGCTGATGAGATCGGAGATGCGCTGAGCCAATGCAGCAGACGCAAATCTCCAGGTCTCGATGGTATACCTTACGAACTTTATTTAGCAATGCCGGTCTTCTTCTCCGAACTCCTCGAAGCGGTCTACTGCAATTCGCAGCAGAACGGGAGAATTCCTTGTTCTGTAGCCAAGGGCGTAGTCACGCTGGTGAGGAAGGACGAGCACAATGGAGATAGTATAAATAATTTTCGGCCCATAACCCTGTTAAACACAGAGTTAAAGATTTTGGCCAAGGTGTTAGCAAAGAGGTTGGCGCTTGTCGTGGGTGGCCTGGTGGGAGATGCGCAGACATGTGCTATCCCATCCAGGTCCATTCACGATAACCTCCACCTCATGCGATACATCATAGAGAGGGTTGGCAACAAACCCGGCTTCGGTGGGGCCCTGATCAACTTGGATCAGTCTAAGGCCTTCGATAGGGTCGACCATGGTTACCTGGATGCGGTGCTAGCGGCGGCTGGGTTCGGTCCTGTTTTCAGAGGCTGGATCACTGCCTTACATAGCAACCACATCTGTTCTAGGATCAAAGTGAACGGCTACCTTTCGAAGCCGTTCGAAATCACACGATCCATTCGACAGGGGTGCCCTCTCTCCTCCCTTCTATACGTATTGACTCTCGAGCCTTTACTGAGGAAGTTGGAGTTGTTGCATGGTATACCCCTAGAACCAGGATTGAGCAAAGCGGCGTCGGCCTACGCCAATGACGTAACAGTAATGGTATCGACCGACTCGGAGATCGAGGCGATCGGTACCTTACTGGAGGATTACGAAAGGTTGTCAGGAGCGAAACTGAACCGGGAAAAATCCATCGGGCTGCAACTCGGAACGTGGAGAGGCAGACCGATGCCTCCCGACGGTGTCGTCGGACACTGGACGGAGGGCCCGGTAAAGTTGCTTGGGGTCTGGTTTGGACCAGACCTCCAGGTGGAAAAGAACTGGAACGAGGTTACGAACAAGGTGTTTGCACTAACCCAGAAATGGGCCAAGTGTAAGCTGTCCCTAAAAGGCCGGGCGGAGGTGGCGAACATTTACATAGCGTCCGTCACTTACTACCGCCTGACTGTCGTGCCTTGCCCTAAGGAAACACTCACCACCATGGAACGCATGCTCTTCCAATTTCTTTGGAAGAAGCGCCTCCTATGGTGAGAAGATCCATCTGCTGCCAACAACTTTCGAAAGGAGGGCTGGGGATGCCGTGGTTGATGATGCGTAGGCACGCATTAAGGATACGGCACCTACAGGTATTCCTCACTGGTCAACCGGTGTGGGCTCCGTTCGTGAAACGAGCCTTTCCGAGACTCGTCTCGCTCACCGAGCTACAGTCCTGGGTCAAGCAAAGATCCGGAAAACTGGAAGACTGGCACACTGAGTGTGCTCAGGCGCTCAGGGCTCTCTGGCAAGCGGGCAAGGCCATCGGTGGAGAATCCACCTCATCATTCTATAGAGGGCTGGTGGCTAGCAGGGGCGATGACACCCTTGGAGAGTCGCTGGACATGGAAGAAGACGAACTGGCCAGCCTGTTCGGTAGGACTTTCGGCCCAGGACCAATGGACAACTTCCAGAAGTCACTGGCCTGGCAGTGCTACCGAGGGGCTCTACCCGTTCGAGAGAGGCTCTACAGACACGGGCGCCCGGGCAGGGATCCCTCAGAAAAGATTTGCCCTAGATGCGTGCGTCACGAAGAAACCGTTGCGCACGCATTGGTGCAATGTCCGGGCGTGGCTGATCTGTGGGGCTACGCCGAACGACTGCTGTCGCGGGTGGCGCCGATTCAATTGACCGCCGAGTCCGTGATGACAATCAAACCGCCTCCCCTCTTCACAAAGGAAGCAAAGGCGGTTTTTCTGTGCGTAATAGCCATGTTGAAAGAGGTTGTTTGGTGGACACGATTGAAAGGTCTGAGGTCAGGCAACTTCCTCTCTGGCCATAGCCTGGTCTACTTCTTCCGATATCACTTCGGAAGAAGGATAAGAATGGAGAGAGAGGTGCTTGGCCACAGGCAGTTTTATGAAAGGTGGGTGATAGTGGCGAGAATGGCTCGTGTAAATGGGCCTTCTCTGTATACCATCCTGTAAGTAAAGAAGTAAAGGATAGGGGAGCACCTTCTCCATGTGCTCCCCGGGCAAAGGATTGCACACTTTTTCGGGGGTGTGTGCAACCCCCATCACGTCCCCTCCCTTTTGAGGTTATTTTCGATTATTTTCATTTTATACCCTTTTTACTCGATTGTATGTAAACTCCCCCTTTGTATTTGTCCCTTCTTTTTATGCCTTTATGGTAAATAAAGAAATCTATCTATCTATCTATCTATCTATCTATCTATCTATCTATCTATCTATCTATCTATCAATCAGACGTGTGTAACTTCGCGGGAAGTTTCCGTTAATTTATGTAAGAAAAAAACGTGAGTTTTTAGTTAAATTTTATATCATTGTGTAACTTGACCACCCGTCTGGACCTTCAGGTGGTGGGTCAACTCATTTTCGCCCCTACAGGGGCGGAATATCCATTAAAAAAATGTTTCTCCATCGAATCTTGGAAAAAATATTGTAAAATTTTGATTACGTTTGCGTCCAACGATAATGGTGGTGGAGAGGCGATAAGACTACAAAGCTCGCAGTCAACAACGTCTTCTTCACTAGATACTATAGAGATGGAAAGACAAAATGAAAAATAAAAAAACGAATTCATATCCAAACAACACAAATGACACCAAACAGTTCAATGACAACAAAAATAACAGCAAAACCAATAATGATGATAAAAGCAACAATGATAACAACAACAAAGAAAAAAAATAAAGACAACGCCAATAACACCAGCATCGAAGACAACAACAACACCAAGGAAAATACGGATGATACCAACATCGGTGACAACAAGAATAACAACAAGAATAACAACAATAATGACAACACCACCAATACGGATTCCACAAAGAAACCAAAAATCTCCTTTGCAGAGAAAGTTCAAAAGAAAGAAGAATTGATATATCTCGACATAACAAATGTTGAACAACTTTTAAAGGACGCTAAGAGATATGTCACTTTCGAAAAAAATGGTGCTTTCAGCATCAATTCTCCGGTAGAAATTCGCAAGGAAATTGCTCTCAAAACGATAGTTTTTAGGACAGTTTCCAATTCTACCCGAAAACCAGTCCAATTGTCACAGAAAGAATTTTAACTGGTTTTCAAAAATTCAATGAATGATATTGCATTCATTCAAAGAAGCAAACTTTTTGGGAGTATTTCAGTACTCATGAAGGATCAATTGACGGCCCAAAATTACTCTGTGTCGCCAATTGTATCCAACCTGTACACCTTTTTCCCTACATACATGGGAAAAAGGACACAAAAGATCAGTATCACGAGTGTCACACCAAAGGTGAACATATGGTGGATACTGTGCGGCTTCATCAATTTTGATGAAGACAATACTGTCAGTAGGCAAGTCCCCCAGAGATGTATTCAATGGGACTAGCATTGAAGTTCTGGTGCAAATGAGCCCAGAGCGAATAGCTATGATCCCACAGCGTGTACTCCTGGACGGACTCACGTACATAAACTTTTCGGTTGAGGGTAGGCGGCCTTCATGTTACCATTGTTTAGCAGGGGTCACCTGAGGGCTTCCTGTCCTAAACTAATGAACCAAAAAAGGCTCTTCTGCCGACACCCATCAAAACAACACAACCACCAACACCACCACCACAACAACAACACCAACACACAAAAATAACCACAACAAACACAGTCCCACCCAACCCCACTCCACCTAAAACCACTGCAAAATCACATACAGACACAACAGCTCCCCAAGACATACCCCTCCCCAATCACACAGACGATACAACAGATGAGGCTATCTCGCCATCACCCAGTGAAGACGAGGGAGAACCCCATCGCTCGAAAAGAAAGAAAAGACATCACAAAAGCAAAAAACCAGCAAACACTACCACAAACATACAACCACCAACACAAACAGCAAAACATCACAAACAAAACCCCCACCTCCTGAAGACAAAATACCTACAACAAAACGAAAGCACACACAAGAACTACAGACAAAAACAAACACAACACAAGAAAATGACACTTACACTTACATAAACACTGAAAACAAAACACTAATGGAGACCATCACGAACGACCCTTCGGTTTTCACCGAAGGGAAAACTTTCGCCCACTCTATTAAAAATAACAAAAAACTGAACCTAAAACTGATTAGGGTCCCTATACAAACTTATAGGTCCCTAAAAGAAAGATTTGAGAAGGATGTGGGGAATTCCTGCGTGAAACCACTCAACCGCGTCCTTCTCAAATGCCTCCCCACCCAGACACCCCCATCCCACCAGACCCCACCCCACCAAACTTCTGCATCCCCACCCCGCCGGAAACCACCACGCATCCAGACAACCCCTCCAACACCCCCATGGAAATCGTGCGGCCTGGTCCCCAGGAGGCGAAGGGTGAGTGATCTCTTTTCCTCTTTTAACTTTTCAGCACCAACATGGCCAATATAAGAGTTGGATGTGTGAACGTACGCGGCCTGGGGATGCCCTGGAAACAGGGCAAACTCTTAAACGACCTCAGGTCGCACAGTATGGATGTGGTAGCCATTTGCGAGTCCAGGATCCACGGCGAGCGACAGCTGGCCCCCATCTTCGATAACTTTGAGATCTACGCATCTCTCTGTCAACCGGGGGGTGGGGCGGAGTTGCCGTTTTGCTGCGGAAACACCTGGGCCTCGTAACACAGACGGTACATCTGGACCCGGAGAGTCGACTGGTGGTCCTAGACGTTGACGGTAGTGAAGGTGGAGCCTTCAGGCTGGTGGCCGCATATGCCCCATCCGGGACACCGCGGCCAGACTTCTTCAAACGTCTAGAGACTTTTTTGGGAACGTCCCGCTCCTTGCTTTTAGTGGGGGGCTAGAATGGAATCCTAGATGCACGTTGGGACTATGTGGGAGCATGTCCCGATAAAGGGGGGTGTAACAGCCTCAAACAGTTAATCGACCGATTTGACCTGGCCAATAGATATCGACTAGATTTTCCGACTGCGCCACTGTGGACGTGGAGTAATCGTAGCGGAACATCTAGATCGTACCTAGACAGGGTTCTAGTTAGAAATAAGGATAGGGACATGTTAAGCTGTCCACAAATGTTCATGGTTGCCTATTCAGATCACAAACTAGTGACCTGCATGGCCAACCTTGATAGAACCCATAGACAAGGACCCGGCTACTGGAAGCTGAACTTGTCGTTACCGACAAGCAAAGCCTACAGTAGACGGATTAGCACTTTAGTTAAACAGCACTTGACAGGGGCCATTGTCAACAACAGATGGTGGTACTCTCTCAAGAGGGTAGTTAGATTAGACTCGATAGTTTTTAGTAAAGAATTAGCGTTAGATAGAAATAGAACCGAGAAGGAACTGGTAGATAAAGTAGAAGAGGCAATTAGAAGTGGCAACGTAGCCAGCGTGCTAGCAACGAGAACGGCCTTGGACCAGTTCTTCGACGCAAAGCACGAGGGCTGCGTTGTCAGAAGCAAAATACGTACTCTGGGAAACGAGGGAGCCAAAGCTGTTAGCTGGGCCCGAGTGACGGAGGCAAAAAGTGGCAACAAGTCCACGACTCGGTCTTTGAAGGACCAAAACGGACGCGTGATACGTGAGCCGAAGCAGATGTGTGCGGCTTTTCAGCGGCACTTTGCTCGGCTGTTCGGGGGGAGCGGCGCGCCGGGAGAGGCTATGGATTTCGGTCCATACCTCGACGGCCTACCGCGACTCTCGGACAGCGAGGCAAAGTTCTGCGAAAAGCCGATTTCAGCCACTGAGATAGGGGACGCGCTGAGCCAATGCGGCAAACGCAAATCTCCAGGTCTCGACGGTCTACCCTACGAATTTTACGTAGCAATGCCGGACTTATTCTCCGGTCTCCTGGAAGCGGTCTACTGCAACTGGCAACTGAACGGGAGAATTCCCAGTTCTGTAACCAGGGGCGTGGTCACACTAATCAGGAAGGACGAGAATAAGGGGGATGACATAGGAAACTTCCGGCCCATAACTCTGCTAAACACAGAGTTACAGATTTTGGCCAAGGTGTTGGCAAAGAGGCTGGCGCTTGTCATCGAGAACCTGGTGGGAGAAGCGCAGACATGTGCAATCCCGACCAGGTCCATACACGACAACCTCCACCTCATGCGATACATCATAGAGAGGGTAGGGTGTAAACCCGGCTTCGGTGGGGCCCTGATCAACTTGGATCAGTCTAAGGCTTTCGATAGGGTTGACCATCGTTACCTGGATGCGGTGCTCGAGGCGGCAGGTTCGGACCCGTGTTCAGGGGCTGGATTGCTGCAATGCACAACAGCAACATCTGCTCAAGGGTCAAGGTGAACGGCTAGCTCTCGGAGCCGTTCCATATCACGCGATCCATTCGACAGGGATGCCCTCTCTCCTCCCTTCTGTGCGTACTGACTCTCAAGCCACTACTGCGGAAGCTGGAGCTATTGCAGGGCATCCCTCTGGAACCGGGACTGCGGAAAGCGTCGTCGGCCTACGCCGCCGACGACGTGACAGTAATGGTGTCGAGCGCCTCGCAAATCGAGGAAGTCGGCACCTTACTGAAGGAATACGAAAGTGTCACAGGAGCGAAGCTGAACCGGGACAAGTCCATCGGTTTGCAACTCGGATCGTGGAGAGGCAGACCGATGCCTTCCGATGGCGTCGTCGGACGCTGGACGGAAGGACCGGTAAAGCTGGTCGGGGTCTGGTTTGGTCCGGACCTCCAGGTGGAGAAGAACTGGAACGAAGTGACGGCCAAGGTGTTTGCACTCACCCAGAAGTGGGCCGAGTGCAAACTATCCTTGAAAGGTCGAGCGGAGGTGGCGAACACTTTTATAGCGTCCGCCATCTACTACCGCTTGACCGTCGTGCCTTGTCCAGCCAAAACGCTCGCCAAAATGGAGCGCGCGCTCTTCCGATTCCTTTGGAAGAGGCGGGCTCCTTTGGTGAGAAGATCCATCTGCTGCCAACACCCTTCTAACGGAGGGCTGGGGATGCCGTGGTTGACGATGCGCAAACACGCGCTCAGGCTGCGGCATCTCTCCGTATTCCTCACCGGACAACCGGTGTAGGCCCCGTTCGTGAGGCGAGCCTTCCCACGACTCGTCTCGCTGACGGAGCTGCAGTCCTGGGTCAAGCAAAGACCGAGGAAAATGGGCGACTGGCACATCGAATGTGCTCAGGCGCTCACAGCCCTCTGGCAGGCGGACCCGGCGATCAGTGGAGACTCCACTTCGTCATTCTATAGAGGGTTGGTCCGCAGCAAGTGCGACGACGCGCTCGGTGAAACTCTCGGCGTAGAGGAAGATGAACTGGCCAGTCTGTTCGGTAGGACATTCCGCCCGGGACCGATGGACAACTTCCAAAAGTCCCTAGCCTGGCAGTGCTACCGAGGAGCTCTACCAGTTCGAGACAAGCTCTACAGACATGGGCGCCCGGGCAGGGACCCTGCAAAAAAGATCTGTCCGAGGTGCGTGCGAGACGAAGAAACCGTCGCGCACGCATTCATACACTGCCCGGGCGTCACTGACCTGTGGGGCTATGTAGAACGACTATTGTCGCGGGTGGGACCAATCCAGTTGACCACCGAGTCCATTGTCATGATCAAACCGCCACCCTCCTTCAAAAACGAAGGAGAGGCGGTTTTCCTTTGTGTGATAGCTATGGCGAAAGAGGTTGTATGGTGGACAAGGTTGAAAGGGCTGAGGTCAGACACCTTTCTCTCCAGCCAACAACTGATTCTTTTTTTCAAATACCACTTTGGAAGAAGAATCAGGATGGAGAGAGAGGTGCTGTACCCCAGCAAGTTTTATGAAAGGTGGGTGAAAGTGGCGAGAATGGCCCGAGTGAATGGGCCTTCTCTCTATATCAGCCTGTAGGTTGAGGAAAAGGAGGAGAGGAAAGGAGTACAAACTCTTCGTACTCCTGGAGATGAGGGTTGCACATTTTTTTTCGGGGGTATGTGTTACCCATATAAACTGTCTCCCTCTATTGGGGAAAATCGACTAACTTTTTAAATTCCATTTGTGATAACATTTTACACGTTTTTATTGTATGTAAACTTCCCCCTTTGTATTTGTCCCCTTCTTTTGTGCCCCTGTGGCTAATAAAGAAACATATCTATCTATCTATCTATCTATTTAAATTCCATTTGTGACAACATTTTACACGTTTTTATAGTACGTAAACTTCCCCCTTTGTATTTGTCTCCTTCTTTTGTGCCCCTGTGGCTAATAAAGAAACATATCTATCTATCTATGTAACTGTATGTCTATCTGCCCCTCACTCTCTCATTCTCTCTCTCTTCCTCCATCTCTCTATCTATCTATCCATCTATCTATCTACCTATCTATATACCTACTTGTCTATCTATCTCTCTGTCCATTAATCTTCTACCCCATCCTTCTGTCTCTATATCGCTATCTCCATATTTATCTAACTACCCAGCAATCATTCAATGCCGCAAACAACCAGGATAATTTGCATCATAAAAGAGTATTTTGCGTAAAACACACATACGCTATATATATATATATATATATATATATATATATATATATATATATATATATATATATATATATATATATATATATATATATATATATATATATGTATATATACATATGTATATATATATGTATATATATATATGTATATATGTATATATATATATATATATATATATATATATATATATATATATATATATATATATATATATTGTGTTAGGTTTGTGCGATAAAACGACAGAGATCTAAGTTCAGTGATTAATTGCTGACCTCAATGTGAGGTCACAGTTGTTCCAATTCTGTCTGTCTGTCAGTCTGTCTGACCGTATGTGAATGTATGTGTATAATATAACAATATAATTAGTGAGAACAAACTTCCCCACCCAAACCACACCACACTATCCAACCAACTCTTCTAATCAAACGCCCACTCACTGTTGCTATACGTATTCAAATACATATTGCTCCATCATATGTGTATGAATATATATATATATATATATATATATATATATATATATATATATATATATATATATATATATATATGGTGGCTGCCAACTCGTTTTCGAGTACGGCCACTACTTTATATTCATGTAGGAGAACCCTTACCGATGTGCTGAACGAGTGTGACTTTTTAGTCCAGCCAGCGACTTGAAAACTCTGGTACAAACACTTGTGACAATTATAGACACACAGTGCTGGGCCCATGGCACCATGTGACGACAAGTGCAAAGAGATCTCCAGATATAAAGCAATGCCTGTGCCGTGAAGCTTTTATAGTGAGCAAAGGCACTGCACAAAGCCAGTCCCACTCTCTTAACCAAGATGATATTTACCAAAAAGAAGAACAAGTCAACATCATTGGATACCATCAGGGTTGCAGGTGTTATATCAGAGTTTTCCTTCTCCTAGAATTCTGCCTTGACAAAGGCTAAGGGGTCATCTCTAAGGGGTCATCTCTAAGGGGTCATCTCTAAGGCGTCATCTCCCGGTGATTTTGGATGGCCATTGACTCTTCAGAGCTCCTTTGCCCTTTGATAGGTTTTGTTTTTAGTCCTGCAGGATGTCCAACGTCACCCTCCTCACCAAGAAACCTTGGTGGGGTTGCCAGTTTAGTCGCCAACGACCCGACCATGAGACAGGTTGTACTGGGATACATGTTACCAGTAGCACCATCTGGTGACCTGACACACACACACACACACACACACACACACACACACACACACACACACATATATATATAAATGCATGCGCGAGTGTGTGAATGTGTGTGTATACATATATATATATGTCAGTGTTGAACAAAAAGGTGACGTGGTTGCCTAAACACTGTACGGCGTAATTCGGGCTGTTTGTTTGTTTACAAACAAACAAACCGAGCATTATAATAAATGTTCGGTAAACCGATACATGCATATATATATGTGTGCATGTATGTATATATATACATACTACTGTACATCTGTATACATATATGTAAAATACCGTTATAATGAATATCATTATAACGAATTTCTCAGTATAACGAAATTGTTTTCAAGCTCCGGGTAAAAGCTTATTAATACAACAATAAAAGAATCGCGTTATAACGGAATTCATTACAACGAATATTTCAGTACAAAGAACGAAAATTGAGCCCCAAGAAGCCAAAATCAACCATACAACACTCTTTTTCTATCCCTCTCTCTATATCAATTACCACTTGATATAGACGTGATTTACTTCGCTCCGGATTTTTACGGATTATTGTCAAAAAAACTGTAAGTTTATTGCTCAATTTAATAACATTTTTTAGTTTAACCCCTTGCCTGGGTCGTCAGACGATGAGTCAACTAATTTTCGCCCCTTTCTGGGGCGAAATTTTCAATTTTCATCTCAAAACTGTAGACTTGGGCGCAATGTATGTCATTTCCGCCTCGCACACTGTCGTGAGTGCCACGCCCACTAAGAAAAGTGGTGGAGGGAAGGTAGGAGTACAAAGCTTGCAGCCTTCCCCCCTCGCATTATCGAAAAACGTTAAAAATATCGAAACCACGAAACCAAACCCGGTAAATAATACCAGCACCAACAACAAGAACAATGACAATAACACCACAACCAACAACTGCAACAATAGCAGCACCAAGGAAAACATGAACAATATTACCAACAGTGACAGCAACAAAAAAGACAACAACACCAAAACAACATTCGCACAGACTGTAAAAAAAAAACGAACTATACACGCCAATAGACATAACAAATGCTAAACAACTATTACAAGACGCAAAACAATTCGTGACTTTTGGCGAAAAAGGTGCTTTTGGCATCAATTCTCCACAGGAATTACGTAGAGAAGCTGTCCTGAAAACCACAGTTTTCAGGACAATATCGAACGAAACAAGAAAACCAGCTCAATTATCACAAAATGAAATTGAGCTGGTTCTAAAAGATGCAATGAAGGACTTAACCTTCATACAAAAAGGTAAACTGTTTGGTAGCATTTCGGTGCTAATGAACAACCAGTCAACAGCTCAAAAGTACTCGGTATCACCCATTGTGTCCCCCCGCTTCACCTTTTTCCCCATATACAGGGGAAAAAGGACACAAAGAATAAAAAGAATGAGTATCACACCAAATGTAAATATTTGGTGGATACTATGTGGAATCATTAACTTTGACGAAGACAAGATAATTTCAATAGGAAAGTCCTCCGGAGGTGTATTTGGTGGGACCAGCGTAGAAGTTCTGGTGCAAATGAGCCCAGAACGAATAGCGAATATCCCACAACGCGTGCCTCTGGACGGGCTAACTTATATAAACATTTCAGTGGAGGGAAGGCGGCCGTCATGTTACCACTGCTTAAGCAGGGGTCACCTGAGGTATGCCTGTCCTCAATTAACGAGTAAAAAAAAAGGCTCTTCTGCCAACCCCGAACACAACAACACAACCACCACCACCACCACCACCACAACAACAACAACAACAACCACAACAACACGGAAAAATAACAACACAAAACACTGTTCCACCCAACCCCTCCCCACCTAAAACAAATACAAAAGCAGCCACAACAAAACCCCCAAATATACCCCTCCCCAACAACACGGAAGAGGACTCCGTATCAACGTCACCCAGTGACGACGAGGGAGAACCCTTTCAACAGGTGAAAAGGAAAAAAAAAGGCACCACATTAACAAAAATGCCACAAACACACAACCACCAGCACAAACAGAACAAACATCACAAATAAAAAAAACCACCCCTCCCCAAAACATAACACATACTACAAAACGCAAACACGCACAAGAACAACAAACAAAAACAAACACAACACAACAAAAACTCTATACATACATTAACAAGAACAATAAAACGTTGATGAAAGCGATAGAAAATAACCCTTCGGTGGAAACCGAAGGGATCACTTTCACCTACGCAGCGAACAAACCGCACCTAATGATGATTAGGGTCCCAACGGAAACCTATGTAACTTTGAAAAAGAACCATCCAATGCATGTGGGGACCAACTGCACCAAACCACATAACAGCGTCCTATTGAGATGTTTCCCCACCCCCACACCAGAATCCCACACCCCACCAAACACCCTAATCCCACCACACACTGATGTCCTCACCCGACCACAAACCACCACCCCACCAAACAACCCTTCCAACAGCTCCATGGAAATTGTGCAGCCTGGTCCCCAGGAGACGAAGAGGTAAGTAACTTCCTTTCCTCTTCCTTTTTAACTCTTCAGCACCAACATGGCCAATATAAGAGCTGGATGTGTGAATGCACGCGGCTTGGGGATGTCCTGGAAACAGGGCAAACTCTTAAATGACCTCAGGTCGCACAGAGTGGATGTAATGGTTATTTGCGAGTCCAGGATCAGCAGCGAGCGCCAACTGGCCCCCATCTTCGACGACTTTGAGATCTACGCATCTCTCTGTCAGCCGAGGGGTGGGGGTGGGGTTGTCGTTCTGCTGCGAAAATACCTGGGTCTTGCCACACAGAAGGTACACCTGGACTCGGAGGGTCGACTGGTGGTTTTAGACGTCGGCAGTGGTGAAGGTGGAGCTTTCAGGCTGGTGGCAGCGTATGCCCCATCTGGGACACACATTAAGGCTACGGCACCTCCAGGTATTCCTCACCGGTCAGCCGGTGTGGGCCCTGTTTGTGAGGCGAGCCTTTCCGAGACTCGTCTCACTCACCGAGCTGCAATCATGGGTCAAGCAAAGACCGAGAAAAGTGGGCGACTGGCACATTGAATTTGCCCAGGCGCTCACGGCCCTCTGGCAAGCGGATCCGGCAATCAGTGGAGACTCAACCTCAACATTCTATAGAGGGTTGGTGCGCAGTAAGTGCGACGACGCTCTCGGAGAGGCTCTGGGCATGGAGGAAGGCGAGGTGGCCAGTCTGTTCGGTAGAACGTTTGGCCCGGGACCGATGGACAACTTCCAAAAGTCCCTGGCTTGGCAATGTTACCGAGGAGCTCTACCCGTTCGGGACAAGCTCTACAGACACGGGCGCCCGGGTAGGGACCCCTCGAAGAAGATCTGTCCAAGATGCGTGCGTGACGAGGAAACCGTCGCACACGCATTCGTACACTGTCCGGGCGTTGCTGACCTGTGGGGCTATGTAGAATGACTACTGTCGCGGGTGGGCCCAATCCGGTTGACCACCGAGAACATTGTCAAGATCAAACCTCCCCCCCCCCCCTTTCAAAAACGAAGGAGAGGCGGTTTTCCTCTGTGTGATAGCCATGGCGAAAGAAGTTGTATGGTGGACAAGGTTGAAAGGGCTGAGGTCAGACACCTTTCTCTCCGGCCAACAACTGGTCTTTTTTTTCAAGTACCACTTTAGAAGGATCAGAATGGAGAGAGAGGTGCTCTACCCCAGCAAGTTTTATGAAAGATGGGTGAAAGTAGCGAGAATGGCCCGAGTGAATGGGACTTCTCTCTATATCAGCCTGTAGGTGAGAGAGGAGAAGAATGAGAAGAGGAAGGAAGCACCCGCTCTTTGTGCTCCTGAAGAGGAGGGTTGCACATTTTTTCGGGGGAGGGGGGGGGGGGTGCGACCCATGTCAACGCCCCTCCCTATTGAGGACATCGATTGTTAAATTTAATTTGTTATATGTTTTTTACACGTCTTTTTAAATGTATGTAAACTCCCTCCTTTGTATTTGTCCCAATCTTTGATGCCCTGGTGGCAAATAAATAGAAATATATATCAATCCCCCTCCCTCTATATCTAATATACAACACACTCTCCCAACCTTACTCTCTATATGAATTAACACCGAACTCTCCCCCTCTCTATATCTATCTCTACACAACATTTACATAAATTATAGCGCATATACAAATAGATGTGTTTTGGTATTTTGGGGAGAAAAATATAATTATTGGGTGGTGGCATGTCACTCCTCCAGTTCCACCGCCTCTGTATATATATACACTTATACATACATACATGATGGCTGCCCCCTCGTTATCGAGTATGGCCATTGCACGATATACCATTATTAATAATTAATAATTAATTCTATCGTGCAATGCCTGTGCGTAAAGATATTTTTTAAAGTGAGGAAAGACTGTGCACTGAGCCAATCCCACTCTCTGTGCGACAGTAGCTATAACCCGAAAAGAAGAAAAGATCAACATCATCGGTAACTACTGAGCCGCAGGTTTTATGTTGGAGTTATCCCAGTTTCCTGAGTTGCCTTCTCCTAAAAGAAGGCTCTGACAAAGGCTAGGGGTCCTTCACTCCCAGTGGTTTAACCGGGCGGTACATGTGTATATACATATTTACACACTTTTGGATGGCCGTTGACTCTTATGAGTTCTTCCACTCTTTGTCAGGTTTTGATTTTGTCTTGCAGGGTGTCCAAAATCACCCTCCTCACCAAATGAACTTGGTGGGGTTGCCGGGTCACTCTTGAGTATTACTGGTAACATGTAACCCAGTACAACCTGTCGCATGGTCGGGTCGTCAGCGACTAAACATACATATATACATAAAGTGAGAGAGAGATGGAGTTTGCGGTGCTGAGACCGAGGAGGCCACACTACACCATACCACCACACACCACACTACACCAGACCACCACACTACACCATACCACCACACAACACCATACCACCACACAACACCATACCACCACACACCACACAACACCATACCACCACACAACACCATACCACCACACAACACCATACCACCACACACCACACAACACCATACCACCACACAACACCATACCACCACACAACACCATACCACCAAACTACACCATACCACCAAACTACACCATACCACCACACACCACACTACACCATACCACCATACTACACCATACCACCACACTACACCATACCACCACACACCACACTACACCATACCACCACACGACACCATACCACCACACACCACACTACACCATACCACCACACTACACTATACCATCACACCCCACCTCTCCTCATAACCAAATACACCCCACCCCACCAAACGCCCACCTTCACCGCCACCCCACCCACCCACCACCCCACCCCACCCCACCAAACGCCCACCTCAACTGCCACCCCACCCCACCCATCATACACCAAAGATAGCAACTCCCGTACAATTATGTCAGATTTCACCAAACTCAGAACATCCCAAGTAATTAATCAAATTTACAACCCACCTTCTCTACATCACATTATATGTGTGTATGTAAGTGTATGTAAATGTGTGTGTGTGTTTGTAAGTAAGTATATATGTATGTATATGTATATATGTATATATATATCTATATGCATGTGGATTGGCAGCATCGGTAGAGGATCGGACGCCATGCTTTCCAGCATAGTTACGTCCCTTTACGATCTGAGTTCAAATCCCGCCGAGGTTGACTTTGCCTTTCATCCTTACGGGGTCGATAAAATAAAGTACCAGTAATGCACTGGGTTAATGCTGGCCTTGTGCCTAAAGTAGAAACAATTATATATATATATGCGTATTTACTTTGCTTTATGTATATATTTGTTGTGTGTGTTTGTTGTGTATGACTGTACGTATGTGTAGATGTGTGTACGTGTGTATGACTGTACGTATGTGTAGATGTGTGTACGTGTGTATGACTGTACGTATGTGTAGATGTGTGTACGTGTGTATGACTGTACGTATGTGTAGATGTGTGTACGTGTGTATGACTGTACGTATGTGTAGATGTGTGTACGTGTGTATGACTGTACGTATGTGTAGATGTGTGTACGTGTGTATGACTGTACGTATGTGTAGATGTGTGTTCCTGTGTATGACTGTACGTATGTGTAGATGTGTGTACGTGTGTATGACTGTACGTATGTGTAGATGTGTGTACGTGTGTATGACTGTACGTATGTGTAGATGTGTGTACGTGTGTATGACTGTACGTATGTGTAGATGTGTGTGCATGTGTATGACTGTACGTATGTGTAGATGTGTGTACGTGTGTATGACTGTACGTATGTGTAGATGTGTGTTCCTGTGTATGACTGTACGTATGTGTAGATGTGTGTACGTGTGTATGACTGTACGTATGTGTAGATGTGTGTACGTGTGTATGACTGTACGTATGTGTAGATGTGTGTTCCTGTGTATGACTGTACGTATGTGTAGATGTGTGTACGTGTGTATGACTGTACGTATGTGTAGATGTGTGTTCCTGTGTATGACTGTACGTATGTGTAGATGCGTGTACGTGTGTATGACTGTACGTATGTGTAGATGTGTGTACGTGTGTATGACTGTACGTATGTGTAGATGTGTGTGCGTGTGTATGACTGTTCGTATGTGTAGATGTGTGTACGTGTGTATGACTGTACGTATGTGTAGATGTGTGTGCGTGTGTATGACTGTTCGTATGTGTAAATGTGTGTACGTGTGTATGACTGTACGTATGTGTAGATGTGTGTACGTGTGTATGACTGTACGTATGTGTAGATGTGTGTACGTGTGTATGACTGTACGTATGTGTAGATGTGTGTACGTGTGTATGACTGTACGTATGTGTAGATGTGTGTTCCTGTGTATGACTGTACGTATGTGTAGATGTGTGTGCGTGTGTATGACTGTACGTATGTGTAGATGTGTGTACGTGTGTATGACTGTACGTATGTGTAGATGTGTGTTCCTGTGTATGACTGTACGTATGTGTAGATGTGCGTACGTGTGTGTATACAAATGTGTATCTGTTTGATATATGGAATATGTTTCCGTACGTTATATGCGATAATTAGTGGCAGGGACAAGCAATGAAATTTGAAAACTCTGCAAATATTAACATTTCAGTTATGGTTGAAGCCTTCTTAGAAGTATCACAGTAAACACACTGGCGTCGATATAGATTATACACTGCTGGACCTCCGTCTCTAACAACGACCAATCTTCCAGTTGGCCAAACAACAGAACTGCCTGCTCCTGAACTTAACATGCAAGTGGCTAAACATTCCACAGACACATGTATCTGTTAATGTCATTCTGAGAGTGATTCAGCCAGGCCCAATGAGTGGACGTTTGAATTACTAGTACAACTAATTTATTTTTCCTGTTTATTCTACTGGAACAACATGAAGTGAAGTGTCTTGCTGAAGGTCACAATGTGCTGTCGGGAATTGAATTCCTGGTCTTACGATTGAAACAAACACTCTATCCACTAAGTACACACACACACACACGCACACACACACACGTACACACACACACACACACACACACACACACACACACACACACACACACACACACACACACACACACACACACACACACACACACACACACTCTCTCTCTCTCTCTCACTCTCGTTCTCACACACACTCACACACACACACACTCTTTCTCACACACACGCGCACTCTCCCTCACTCTCACTATCTTTCTCACACTCACATACACACACATTATTTCTCTTTCTCACACACACACCCTCTCTCTCTCTCTGCCTCTCTCACATGTGTATGTTTGTGTGTGTGTGTGTGTGCATACATGTATGTATATGCACTCTTTCACTAATTTACCAGCTCCAACTCATAGGCCGCGGCGCTGCTGGAGCACCGTCATTATTGCTGCATTTTCTATAGCTAACATGTGGCCTCATGTGGGATGTTGGGTAACAGAATACCGTGATGTGGTCTCATGTGGGATGTTGGGTAGTAGAATGTTGTGATGTGGCCTCATGTGGGATGTTGGGTAACAGAATGTTGTGATGTGGCCTCATTTGGGATGTTGGGTAACAGAATGCCGTGACGTGGCCTCGTGTGGGATGTTGGGATGCAGAATGTTGTCATGTAGCCTCATGTGGGATGTTGGGTAGTAGAATGTTGTGATGTGGCCTCATGTGGGATGTTGGTAAACAGAATCCCGTGATGTAGCCTCATCTGGAATGTTGGGTAAAAGAATGTTGTGATGTGGCATCATTTGGGATGTTGGGTAACAGAATGCCGTGATGTGGCCTCATGTGGGATGTTGGGTAACAGAATGTTGTGATGTGGACTTATCTGGGATGTTGGGTAGTAGAATGTTGTGATGTGGCCTCATGTGGGATGTTGGGTAACAGAATGCCGTGATTTGGCCTCATGTGGGATGTTGGGTAGTAGAATGTTGTGATGTGGCCTCATCTGGGATGTTGCGTAGTAGAATGTTGTGATGTGGCCTCATGTGGGATGTAGGGTAACAGAATGCCGTATTGTGGCCTCATGTGGGATGTTGGGTATCAGAATGCCGTGATATGGCCTAATGTGGGATTTTGGGTAACAGAATGTTGTGATGTTGCCCCATGTTGAATGTTGGGTAACAGAATGCCGTGATGTGGCCCCATGTGGGATGTTAGGTAAAAGAATGCCGTGCTGTGGCCTCATCTGGGATGTTGGGCAGTAGAACGTTGTTATGTGGCCTAATGTGGGATGTAGGGTAACAGAATGTTGTGATGTGTCCGCATGTGGGATGTTGGGTAGTAGAATGTTGAGATGTGGCCTCATGTGGGATGTTGGGTAACTGAATGTTGTGATGTGGACTCAAGTGGGAAGTTGGGTAGCATAATGTTGTGATGTGGACTCATGCCGGATGTTGGTTAGTAGAATGTTGTGATGTGGCCTCATGTGGGATGTTGGGTAGCAGAATGTTGTGATGTGGCCTCATGTGGGATGTTGGTAAACAGAATCCCGTGATGTGGACTCATCTGGAATGTTGGGTAACATAATGTTGTGATGTTGTCTCATGTGGGATGTTTGGTAGTAGAATGTTGTGATGTAGCATCATGTGGGATATCGGGTAACAGAATGCCGTGATGTGGCCTTATCAGGGATGTTGGGTAGTAGAATGTTGTGATGTGGCCTCATGTGGGATGTAGGGTAACAGAATGTTGTGATGTGGCCGCATGTGGGATGTTGGGTAGTAGAATGTTGTGATGTGGCCTCATGTGGGATGTTGGGTAACTGAATGTTGTGATGTGAACTCATGTGGGACGTTGGGTAGGATAATGTTGTGATGTGGCCTCATGCGGGATGTTGGTTAGTAGAATGTTGTGATGTGGCCTCATGTGGGATGTTGGGTACCAGAATGTTGTAATGTGACCTCAAGTGGGATGTTGGGTAACAAAATGTTGTGATGTGGCCTCATGTGGGATGTTGGGTAGTAGAATGTTGTGATGTGGCCTCATGTGGGATGTTGGTAAACAGAATCCCGTGATGTGGACTCATCTGGAATGTTGGGTAACAGAATGTTGTGATGTTGTCTCATGTGGGATGTTTGGTAGTAGAATGTTGTGATGTAGCATCATGTGGGATGTTAGGTAAAAGAATGCCGTGCTGTGGCCTCATCAGGGATGTTGGTTAGTAGAATGTTGTGATGTGGCCTCATGTGGGATGTTGGGTAACTGAATGTTGTGATGTGAACTCATGTGGGACGTTGGGTAGGATAATGTTGTGATGTGGCCTCATGCGGGATGTTGGTTAGTAGAATGTTGTGATGTGGCCTCATGTGGGATGTTGGGTACCAGAATGTTGTAATGTGGCCTCATGTTGGATGTTGGGTAGTAGAATTTTGTGATGTGGCCTCATGTGGGATGTTTGTAAACAGAATCCCGTGATGTGGCCTCATCTGGAATGTTGGGTAATAGAATGTTGTGATATGGCCTCATTTAGGAAGTTGGGTAACAGAATACCGTGATGTGGCTTCATGTGGGATGTTGGGTAGCAGAATGCCGTGATGTGGCCTCATGTGGGATGTTGGGTTGCATAATGTTGGGATGTAGCTTCATGTGGGATGTTGGGTAGTAGAATGTTGTGATGTGGCCGCATGTGGGATGTTGGTAAACAGAATCCTGTGATGTGGCCTCATCTGGAATGTTGGGTAACAGAATGTTGTGATATGGCCTCATTTAGGATGTTGGGTAACAGAATGCCGTGATGTGGCTTCATGTGGGATGTTGGATAGCAGAATGTTGTGATGTGGTCTAATGTGGGATGTAGGGTAACAGACTGCCGTGATGTGGTTTCGTGTGGGATGTTGGGTAGTAGAATGTTGTGATGTGGCCTCATGTGGGATGTTGGGTAGCATAATGTTGTGATGTGGCCTCATGTTGGATGTTGGGTAGTAGAATTTTGTGATGTGGCCTCATGTGGGATGTCGGGTAACAGAATGCCGTGATGTGGCCTCATGTGGGATGTTGGATAGCAGAATTTTATGATGTGGTCCAATGTGGGATGTTGGGAAACAGAATGCCGTGATATGGCCTCATGTGGGATGTTGGGTAACAGAATGCCGTGATGTGGCCTCATGTGGGTTGTTGGGCAACAGAATGCTGTGATGTGTAGTCATGTTGGATTTCGGGTAACAGACTGCCGTGATGTGGTTTCGTGTGGGATGTTGGGTAGTAGAATGTTGTGATGTGGCCTCTTGTGGGATGTTGGGTAGCATAATGTTGTGATGTGGCCTCATGTTGGATGTTGGGTAGTAGAATTTTGTGATGTGGCCTCATGTGGGATGTTGGTAAACAGAATCCCGTGATGTGGCCTCATCTGGAATGTTGGGTAATAGAATGTTGTGATATGGACTCATTTAGGATGTTGGGTAACAGAATACCGTGATGTGGCTTCATGTGGGATGTTGGGTAGCAGAATGCCGCGATGTGGCCTCATGTGGGATGTTGGGTAGCAGAATGTTGGGATGTAGCCTCAAGTGGGATGTTGGGTAGTAGAATGTTGTGATGTGGCCTCATGTGGGATGTCGGGTAACAGAATGCCGTGATGTGGCCTCATGTGGGATGTTGGATAGCAGAATTTAGTGATGTAGTCCAATGTGGGATGTTGGGTAACAGAATGCCGTGATGTGACCTCACGTGGGATCTTGGGTAACAGAATGTTGTGATGTGGTCTAATGTGGGTAGCTGGGTAACAGAATGCCGTGATATGGCCTCATGTGGGATGTTGGGTAACAGAGTGCCGTGATGTGGCTTCATGTGGAATGTTGGGTAGTAGAATGTTGTGATGTGGCCTCATGTGGGATGTTGGGTAACAGAATGACGTGATGTGGCCTCCTGTGGGATGTTGGGTAACAGAATGCCGTGATGTGGCCTTATGTTGGATGTCGGGTAACAGAATGTTGTGATGTGGCCTCATCTGGGATGTTGCGTAGTAGAATGTTGTGATGTGGCCTCATGTGGGATGTAGGGTAACAGAATGCCGTAATGTGGCCTCATGTGGGATGTTGGGTATCAGAATGCCGTGATATGGCCTAATGTGGGATTTTGGGTAACAGAATGTTGTGATGTTGCCCCATGTTGAATGTTGGGTAACAGAATGCCGTGATGTGGTCCCATGTGGGATGTTAGGTAAAAGAATGCCGTGCTGTGGCCTCATCTGGGATGTTGGGCAGTAGAACGTTGTTATGTGGCCTAATGTGGGATGTAGGGTAACAGAATGTTGTGATGTGTCCGCATGTGGGATGTTGGGTAGTAGAATGTTGAGATGTGGCCTCATGTGGGATGTTGGGTAACTGAATGTTGTGATGTGGACTCAAGTGGGAAGTTGGGTAGCATAATGTTGTGATGTGGACTCATGCCGGATGTTGGTTAGTAGAATGTTGTGATGTGGCCTCATGTGGGATGTTGGGTAGCAGAATGTTGTGATGTGGCCTCATGTGGGATGTTGGTAAACAGAATCCCGTGATGTGGACTCATCTGGAATGTTGGGTAACATAATGTTGTGATGTTGTCTCATGTGGGATGTTTGGTAGTAGAATGTTGTGATGTAGCATCATGTGGGATATCGGGTAACAGAATGCCGTGATGTGGCCTTATCAGGGATGTTGGGTAGTAGAATGTTGTGATGTGGCCTCATGTGGGATGTAGGGTAACAGAATGTTGTGATGTGGCCGCATGTGGGATGCTGGGTAGTAGAATGTTGTGATGTGGCCTCATGTGGGATGTTGGGTAACTGAATGTTGTGATGTGAACTCATGTGGGACGTTGGGTAGGATAATGTTGTGATGTGGCCTCATGCGGGATGTTGGTTAGTAGAATGTTGTGATGTGGCCTCATGTGGGATGTTGGGTACCAGAATGTTGTAATGTGACCTCATGTGGGATGTTGGGTAACAAAATGTTGTGATGTGGCCTCATGTGGGATGTTGGGTAGTAGAATGTTGTGATGTGGCCTCATGTGGGATGTTGGTAAACAGAATCCCGTGATGTGGACTCATCTGGAATGTTGGGTAACAGAATGTTGTGATGTTGTCTCATGTGGGATGTTTGGTAGTAGAATGTTGTGATGTAGCATCATGTGGGATGTTAGGTAAAAGAATGCCGTGCTGTGGCCTCATCAGGGATGTTGGTTAGTAGAATGTTGTGATGTGGCCTCATGTGGGATGTTGGGTAACTGAATGTTGTGATGTGAACTCATGTGGGACGTTGGGTAGGATAATGTTGTGATGTGGCCTCATGCGGGATGTTGGTTTGTAGAATGTTGTGATGTGGCCTCATGTGGGATGTTGGGTACCAGAATGTTGTAATGTGGCCTCATGTTGGATGTTGGGTAGTAGAATTTTGTGATGTGGCCTCATGTGGGATGTTTGTAAACAGAATCCCGTGATGTGGCCTCATCTGGAATGTTGGGTAATAGAATGTTGTGATATGGCCTCATTTAGGAAGTTGGGTAACAGAATACCGTGATGTGGCTTCATGTGGGATGTTGGGTAGCAGAATGCCGTGATGTGGCCTCATGTGGGATGTTGGGTTGCATAATGTTGGGATGTAGCCTCATGTGGGATGTTGGGTAGTAGAATGTTGTGATGTGGCCGCATGTGGGATGTTGGTAAACAGAATCCTGTGATGTGGCCTCATCTGGAATGTTGGGTAACAGAATGTTGTGATATGGCCTCATTTAGGATGTTGGGTAACAGAATGCCGTGATGTGGCTTCATGTGGGATGTTGGATAGCAGAATGTTGTGATTTGGTCTAATGTGGAATGTAGGGTAACAGACTGCCGTGATGTGGTTTCGTGTGGGATGTTGGGTAGTAGAATGTTGTGATGTGGCCTCATGTGGGATGTTGGGTAGCATAATGTTGTGATGTGGCCTCATGTTGGATGTTGGGTAGTAGAATTTTGTGATGTGGCCTCATGTGGGATGTCGGGTAACAGAATGCTGTGATGTGGCCTCATGTGGGATGTTGGATAGCAGAATTTTATGATGTGGTCCAATGTGGGATGTTGGGAAACAGAATGCCGTGATATGGCCTCATGTGGGATGTTGGGTAACAGAATGCCGTGATGTGGCCTCATGTGGGTTGTTGGGCAACAGAATGCTGTGATGTGTAGTCATGTTGGATTTCGGGTAACAGACTGCCGTGATGTGGTTTCGTGTGGGATGTTGGGTAGTAGAATGTTGTGATGTGGCCTCTTGTGGGATGTTGGGTAGCATAATGTTGTGATGTGGCCTCATGTTGGATGTTGGGTAGTAGAATTTTGTGATGTGGCCTCATGTGGGATGTTGGTAAACAGAATCCCGTGATGTGGCCTCATCTGGAATGTTGGGTAATAGAATGTTGTGATATGGACTCATTTAGGATGTTGGGTAACAGAATACCGTGATGTGGCTTCATGTGGGATGTTGGGTAGCAGAATGCCGCGATGTGGCCTCAAGTGGGATGTTGGGTAGTAGAATGTTGTGATGTGGCCTCATGTGGGATGTCGGGTAACAGAATGCCGTGATGTGGCCTCATGTGGGATGTTGGATAGCAGAATTTAGTGATGTAGTCCAATGTGGGATGTTGGGTAACAGAATGCCGTGATGTGACCTCACGTGGGATCTTGGGTAACAGAATGTTGTGATGTGGTCTAATGTGGGTAGCTGGGTAACAGAATGCCGTGATATGGCCTCATGTGGGATGTTGGGTAACAGAGTGCCATGATGTGGCTTCATGTGGAATGTTGGGTAGTAGAATGTTGTGATGTGGCCTCATGTGGGATGTTGGGTAACAGAATGACGTGATGTGGCCTCCTGTGGGATGTTGGGTAACAGAATGCCGTGATGTGGCCTTATGTTGGATGTCGGGTAACAGAATGTTGTGATGTGGCCGCATGTGGGATGTTAGGTAAAAGAATGCCGTGCTGTGGCCTCATCTGGGTAGTTGGGTAGTAGAATGTTGTGATGTGGCCTCATGTGGGATGTAGGGTAACAGAATGTTGTGATGTGGCCTCATGTGGGATGTTGGATAGTAGAATGTTGTGATGTGGCCACATGTGGGATGTTGGGTAACTGAATTTTGAGATGTGGACTCATCTGGAATGTTGGGTAACAGAATGCCGTGATGTGGCCTCATGTGGGATGTTGTGTAACAGAATGCCGTGATGTGACTCCGCGTGGAATGTTGGGTAACAGAATGTTGTGATGTGGCCTCATGTGAGTTGTTGGGCAACAGAATGCCGTGATGTGTAGTCATGTGGGATGTTGGGTAACAGACTGCCGTGATGTGGTTTCGTGTGGGATGTTGGGTAGTAGAATGTTGTGATGTGGCCTCATGTGGGATGTTGGGTAGCATAATGTTGTGATGTGGCCTCATGTTGGATGTTGGGTAGTAGAATGTTGTGATGTGGCCGGATGTGGGATGTTGGTAAACAGAATCCTGTGATGTGGCCTCATCTGGAATGTTGGGTAACAGAATGTTGTGATATGGCCTCATTTAGGATGTTGGGTAACAGAATGCCGTGATGTGGCTTCATGTGGGATGTTGGGTAGCAGAATGCCGTGATGTGACCTCATGTGGGATGTCGGATAGCAGAATGTTGTGATGTGGTCTAATGTGGGATGTAGGGTAACAGAATGTTGTGATGTGGCCTCATGTGGTATGTTGGGTAACAGAATGCCGTGATGTGGCCTCATGTGGGATGTTGGGTAGCAGAATGTTGGGATGTAGCCTCATGTGGGATGTTGGGTAGTAGAATGTTGTGATGTTGCCTCATGTGCGATGTCGTGTAACAGAATGCCGTGATGTGGGCTCATGTGGGATGTTGGATAGCAGAATTTTGTGATGTGGTCCAATGTGGGATGTTGGGTAACAGAATGCCGTGATATGGCCTCATGTGGGATGTTGCGTAACAGAATGCCGTGATGTGGCCTCATGTGAGTTGTTGGGCAACAGAATGCCGTGATGTGTAGTCATGTGGGATGTCGGGTAACAGACTGCCGTGATGTGGTTTCGTGTGGGATGTTGGGTAGTAGAATGTTGTGATGTGGCCTCATGTGGGATGTTGGGTAGCATAATGTTGTGATGTGGCCTCATGTTGGATGTTGGGTAGTAGAATTTTGTGATGTGGCCTCATGTGGGATGTTGGTAAACAGAATCCCGTGATGTGGCCTCATCTGGAATGTTGGGTAATAGAATGTTGTGATATGGCCCCATTTAGGATGTTGGGTAACAGAATACCGTGATGTGGCTTCATGTGGGATGTTGGTTAGCAGAATGTTGGGATGTAGCCTCAAGTGGGATGTTGGGTAGTAGAATGTTGTGATGTGGCCTCATGTGGGATGTCGGGTAACAGAATGCCGTGATGTGGCCTCATGTGGGATGTTGGATAGCAGAATTTAGTGATGTAGTCCAATGTGGGATGTTGGGTAACAGAATGCCGTGATGCGACCTCACGTGGGATGTTGCGTAACAGAATGCCGTGATGTGGCCTCATATGGGATGTTGGGTAGTATAATGTGGTGATGTGTCCTCATGTCTGATGTTGGGTAACAGAATGCCGTAATGTGGCCTCATGTGAGATGTTGGGTATCAGAATGCCGTGATAGGGCCTAATGTTGGATGTTGTGTAAAAGAATGCCGTGATGTGGCCTTATGTTGGATGTCGGGTAACAGAATGTTGTGATGTGGCCCCATGTGGGATGTTAGGTAAAAGAATGCCGTGCTGTGGCCTCATCTTGGTAGTTGGGTAGTAGAATGTTGTGATGTGGCCTCATGTGGGATGTAGGGTAATAGAATGTTGTTTTTTTGTCGCATGTGGGATGTTGGGTAGTAGAATGTTGTGATGTGGCCTCATGTGGAATGTTGGGTAACTGAACTTTGAGATGTGGACTCATCTGGAATGTTGGGTAACAGAATGGTGTGATGTGGCCTCATGTGGGATGTTGGGTAACAGAATGCCGTGATGTGGCCTCATGTGGGATGTTGTGTAACAGAATGCCGTGATGTGACCTCGCGTGGGATGTTGGGTAACAGAATGTTGTGATGTGGTCTCATGTGGGTTGTTGGGCAACAGAATGCCGTGATGTGTAGTCATGTGGGATGTTGGGTAACAGACTGCCGTGATGTGGTTTCGTGTGGGATATTGGGTAGTAGAATGTTGTGATGTGGCCTCATGTGGGATGTTGGGTAGCATAATGTTGTGATGTGGCCTCATGTTGGATGTTGGGTAGTAGAATTCTGTGATGTGGCCTCACGTGGGATGTTGGTAAACAGAATCCCGTGATGTGGCCTCATCTGGAATGTTGGGTAATAGAATGTTGTGATATGACCTTATTTAGGATGTTGGTTAACAGAATACCGTGATGTGGCTTCATGTGGGATGTTGGGTAGCAGAATGCCGTGATGTGGCCTCATGTGGGATGTTGGGTTGCATAATGTTGGGATGGAGCCTCATGTGGGATGTTGGGTAGTAGAATGTTGTGATGTGGCCGCATGTGGGATGTTGGTAAACAGAATCCTGTGATGTGGCCTCATCTGGAATGTTGGGTAATAGAATGTTGTGATATGGCCTCATTTAGGATGTTGGGTAACAGAATGCCGTGATGTGGCTTCATGTGGGATGTTGGGTAGCAGAATGCCGTGATGTGACCTCATGTGGGATGTTGGATAGCAGAATGTTGTGATGTGGTCTAATGTGGGATGTTGGGTAGCAGAATGTTGGGATGTAGCCTCATGTGGGATGTTGGGTAGTAGAATGTTGTGATGTGGCCTCATGTGGGATGTCGGGTAACAGAATGCCATGATGTGGCCTCATGTGGGATGTTGGATAGCAAAATTTTGTGATGTGGTCCAATGTGGGATGTTGGGTAACAGAATACCGTGATATGGCCTCATGTGGGATGTTGCGTAACAGAATGCCGTGATGTGGCCTCATGTGAGTTGTTGGGCAACAGAATGCCGTGATGTGTAGTCATGTGGGATGTCGGGTAACAGACTGCCGTGATGTGGTTTCGTGTGGGATGTTGGGTAGCAGAATGTTGGGATGTAGCCTCAAGTGGGATGTTGGGTAGTAGAATTTTGTGATGTGGCCTCATGTGGGATGTTGGTAAACAGAATCCCGTGATGTGGCCTCATCTGGAATGTTGGGTAATAGAATGTTGTGATATGGCCCCATTTAGGATGTTGGGTAACAGAATACCGTGATGTGGCTTCATGTGGGATGTTGGTTAGCAGAATGTTGGGATGTAGCCTCAAGTGGGATGTTGGGTAGTAGAATGTTGTGATGTGGCCTCATGTGGGATGTCGGGTAACAGAATGCCGTGATGTGGCCTCATGTTGGATGTTGGATAGCAGAATTTAGTGATGTAGTCCAATGTGGGATGTTGGGTAACAGAATGCCGTGATGTGACCTCACGTGGGATGTTGCGTAACAGAATGCCGTGATGTGGCCTCATATGGGATGTTGGGTAGTATAATGTGGTGATGTGTCCTCATGTCTGATGTTGGGTAACAGAATGCCGTAATGTGGCCTCATGTGAGATGTTGGGTATCAGAATGCCGTGATAGGGCCTAATGTTGGATGTTGTGTAAAAGAATGCCGTGATGAGGCCTTATGTTGGATGTCGGGTAACAGAATGTTGTGATGTGGCCCCATGTGGGATGTTAGGTAAAAGAATGCCGTGCTGTGGCCTCATCTTGGTAGTTGGGTAGTAGAATGTTGTGATGTGGCCTCATGTGGGATGTAGGGTAATAGAATGTTGTTTTTTTGTCGCATGTGGGATGTTGGGTAGTAGAATGTTGTGATGTGGCCTCATGTGGAATGTTGGGTAACTGAACTTTGAGATGTGGACTCATCTGGAATGTTGGGTAACAGAATGGTGTGATGTGGCCTCATGTGGGATGTTGGGTAACAGAATGCCGTGAAGTGGCCTCATGTGGGATGTTGTGTAACAGAATGCCGTGATGTGACCTCGCGTGGGATGTTGGGTAACAGAATGTTGTGATGTGGTCTCATGTGGGTTGTTGGGCAACAGAATTCCTGATGTGTAGTCATGTGGGATGTTGGGTAACAGACTGCCGTGATGTGGTTTCGTGTGGGATGTTGGGTAGTAGAATGTTGTGATGTGGCCTCATGTGGGATGTTGGGTAGCATAATGTTGTGATGTGGCCTCATGTTGGATGTTGGGTAGTAGAATTTTGTGATGTGGCCTCACGTGGGATGTTGGTAAACAGAATCCCGTGATGTGGCCTCATCTGGAATGTTGGGTAATAGAATGTTGTGATATGACCTTATTTAGGATGTTGGTTAACAGAATACCGTGATGTGGCTTCATGTGGGATGTTGGGTAGCAGAATGCCGTGATGTGGCCTCATGTGGGATGTTGGGTTGCATAATGTTGGGATGGAGCCTCATGTGGGATGTTGGGTAGTAGAATGTTGTGATGTGGCCAAATGTGGGATGTTGGTAAACAGAATCCTGTGATGTGGCCTCATCTGGAATGTTGGGTAACAGAATGTTGTGATATGGCCTCATTTAGGATGTTGGGTAACAGAATGCCGTGATGTGGCTTCATGTGGGATGTTGGGTAGCAGAATGCCGTGATGTGACCTCATGTGGGATGTTGGATAGCAGAATGTTGTGATGTGGTCTAATGTGGGATGTTGGGTAGCAGAATGTTGGGATGTAGCCTCATGTAGGATGTTGGGTAGTAGAATGTTGTGATGTGGCCTCATGTGGGATGTCGGGTAACAGAATGCCATGATGTGGCCTCATGTGGGATGTTGGATAGCAGAATTTTGTGATGTGGTCCAATGTGGGATGTTGGGTAACAGAATACCGTGATATGGCCTCATGTGGGATGTTGCGTAACAGAATGCCGTGATGTGGCCTCATGTGAGTTGTTGGGCAACAGAATGCCGTGATGTGTAGTCATGTGGGATGTCGGGTAACAGACTGCCGTGATGTGGTTTCGTGTGGGATGTTGGGTAGCAGAATGTTGGGATGTAGCCTCAAGTGGGATGTTGGGTAGTAGAATGTTGTGATGTGGCCTCATGTGGGATGTCGGGTAACAGAATGCCGTGATGTGGCCTCATGTGGGATGTTGGATAGCAGAATTTAGTGATGTAGTCCAATGTGGGATGTTGGGTAACAGAATGCCGTGATGTGACCTCACGTGGGATCTTGGGTAACAGAATGTTGTGATGTGGTCTAATGTGGGTAGCTGGGTAACAGAATGCCGTGATATGGCCTCATGTGGGATGTTGGGTAGTAGAATGTTGTGATGTGGCCTCATATGGGATGTTGGGTAACAGAATGACGTGATGTGGCCTCCTGTGGGATGTTGGGTAACAGAATGCCGTGATGTGGCCTCATGTTGGATGTCGGGTAACATAATGTTGTGATGTGGCCGCATGTGTGATGTTAGGTAAAAGAATGCCGTGCTGTGGCCTCATCTGGGTAGTTGGATAGTAGAATGTTGTGATGTGGCCTCATGTGGGATGTAGGGTAACAGAATGTTGTGATGTGCCCTCATGTGGGATGTTGGATAGCAGAATGTTGTGATGTGGTCTAATGTGGGTAGCTGGGTAACAGAATGCCGTGATATGGCCTCATATGGGATGTTGGGTAACAGACTGCCGTGATGTAACTTCAGGTGGAATGTTGGGTAGTAGAATGTTGTGATGTGGCCTCATATGGGATGTCGGGTAACAGAATGACGTGATGTGGCCTCCTGTGGGATGTTGGGTAACAGAATGTTGTGATGTGGCCTTATCTGGGATGTTGGGTAGTAGAATGTTGTGATGTGGCCTCATGTGGTATGTTGGGTATCAGAATGTTGTGATGTGGCCTCATGTGGGATGTTGCGTAACAGAATGCCGTGATGTGGCCTCATATGGGATGTTGGGTAGTATAATGTGGTGATGTGGCCTCATGTCTGATGTTGGGTAACAGAATGCCGTAATGTGGCCTCATGTGAGATGTTGGGTATCAGAATGCCGTGATATGGCCTAATGTGGGATGTTGGGTAACAGAATGTTGTGATGTTGCCCCATGTTGGATGTTGTGTAAAAGAATGCCGTGATGTGGCCTTATGTTGGATGTCGGGTAACAGAATGTTGTGATGTGGCCCCATGTGGGATGTTAGGTAAAAGAATGCCGTGCTGTGGCCTCATCTTGGTAGTTGGGTAGTAGAATGTTGTGATGTGGCCTCATGTGGGATGTAGGGTAATAGAATGTTGTTTTTTTGTCGCATGTGGGATGTTGGGTAGTAGAATGTTGTGATGTGGCCTCATGTGGATGTTGGGTAACTGAATTTTGAGATGTGGACTCATGTGGGATGTTGGTTAGTAGAGTGTTGTGATGTGGCCTCATGTGGGATGTTGGGTAGCAGAATGTTGTGATGTGGCCTCATGTGGGATCTTGGGTAGTAGAATGTTGTGATGTGGCCTCATGTGGAATGTTGGTAAACAGAATCGCCTGATGTGGACTCATCTGGAATATTGGGTAACAGAATGTGGTGATGTGGCCTCATGTGGGTTGTTGGGTAACAGAATGCCGTGATGTGGCCTCATGTGGGATGTTGTGTAACAGAATGCCGTGATGTGACCTCACGTGGGATGTTGAGTAACAGAACGTTGTGATGTGGCCTTATGTGGGTTGTTGGGCAACAGAATGCCGTGATGTGTAGTCATGTGGGATGTTGGGTAACAGACTGCCGTGATGTGGATTCGTGTGGGATGTTTGGTAGTAGAATGTTGTGATGTGGCCTCATGTGGGATGTTGGGTAGCATAACGTCGTGATGTGGCCTCATGCGGGATGCTGGTTAGTAGAATGTTGTGATGTGGCCTCATGTGGGATGTTGGGTAGCAGAATGTTGTGATGTGGCCTCATGTGGGATGTTGGGTAGTCGAATGTTGTGATGTGGCCTCATGTGGGATGTTGGGTAGTAGAATGTTGTGATGTGGCCTCATGTGGGATGTTTTGTTAGCAGAATGTTGGGATGTAGCCTCATGTGGGATGTTGGGTAGTAGAATGTTGTGATGTGGCCGCATGTGGGATGCTGGTAAACAGAATCATGTGATGTGGCCTCATCTGGAATGTTGGGTAACCGAATGTTGTGATATGGCCTCATATATGATGTTGGGTAACAGAATGCCGTGATGTGGCTTCATGTGGTATGTTGGGTAGCAGAATGCCGTGATGTGACCTCATGTGGGATGTTGGATGGAAGAAGGTTGTGATGTGGTCTAATGTGGGATGTAGTGTAACAGAATGTTGTGATGTGGCCTCATGTGGTATGTTGGGTAACAGAATTCCGTGATGTGGCCTCATGTGGGATGTTCGGTAGCAGAATGCCGTGATGTGGCCTCGTGTGGGATGTTGGGTAACAGAATGTTGTGATGTGGCCTCATGTGGGATGTTGTGTAACAGAATGCCGTGATGTGACCTCACGTGGGATCTTGTGTAACAGAATGTTCTGATGTGGCCTCATGTGGGTTGTTGGGTAACAGAATGCCGTGATGTGTAGTCATATGAGATGTTGGGTAGCAGAATGTTGTGATGTGGCCTCATGTGGGATGTTGGGTAGTAGAATGTTGTGATGTGCCCTCATGTGGTATGTTGGATAGCAGAATGTTGTGATGTGGCGTCATGTGGGATGTTGGGTAACAGAATTCCGTGATGTGGCCTCATATGGGATGTTGGGTAACAGAATGTTGTGATGTGGCCTCATGTGTGTTGTTGGGTAACAGAATGCTCTGATGTGTAGTTTGTGGCATGTTGGTTAACAGACTGCCGTGATGTTACTTCATGTGGGATGTTGTGTAGTAGAATGTTGTGATGTGGCCTCATATGGGATGTTGGGTAACAGAATCACGTGATGTGGCCTCCTGTGGGATGTTGGGTAACAGTATGTTGTGGCCTTATCTGGGCTGTTGGGTAGTAGAATGTTGTGAAGATGCCTCATGTGGGATGTTGGGTAACAGAATGTTGTGATGTGGCTTCATGTGGGATGTTGTGTAACAGAATGCCGTGATGTGGCTTCATGTGGGATGTTGGGTAACAGAATGCCGTGATGTGGCCTCATGTAGGATGGTGGGTAACAGAATGTTGTGATGTGGCCTTATGTGGGATGTTGGGTAACAGAATGTTGTGATGTGGCCTCATGTAGGATGGTGGGTAACAGAATGTTGTGATGTGGCTTCATGTGGGATGTTGGGTAACGGAATGCCGTGATTTGGCCTCATATGGGATGTTGGGTAACAGAATGCCTGATATGGCCTAATGTGGGATGTTGGGTAAGAGAATTTTGTGATGTTGCCCGAAGTTGGATTTTGGGTAAAAGAATGCCGTGATGCGGCCTTATGTTGGATGTCGGGTAAGAGAATGTTGTGATGTGGCCCCATGTGGGATGTTAGGTAAAAGAATGCCGTGCTGTGGCCTCATCTGGGATGTTGGTTAGTAGAATGTTGTGATGTGGCCTCATGTGGGATGTTGGGTAGTAGAATTTTGTGATGTAGCCTCATGTGGGATGTTGGGTAACTGAATTTTGTGATGTGGACTCATGTTGGATGTTGGGTAGCATAATGTTGTGATGTGGCCACATGCGGTATGTTGGTTAGTAGAATGTTGTGATGTGGCCTCATGTGGGATGTTGGGTAGTTGAATGTTGTGATGTGGTCTAATGTGGGTAGCTGGGTAACAGAAAGCCGTGATATAGCGTTATGTGGGATGTTGGGTAACAGAATGCCGTGATGTGGCCTCATGTGGGATGTTGGGTAACAGAATGTTGTAATGTGGCCTCATGTGTGTTGTTGGGTAACAGAATGCTCTGATGTGTAGTTTGTGGCATGTTGGGTAACAGACTGCCGTGATGTGGCTTCATGTGGGATGTTGGGTAACAGAAATTTGTGATGTGGCCTTATCTGGGATGTTGGGTAACAGAATCACGTGATGTGGCCTCCTGTGGGATGTTGGGTAACAGAATGTTGTGATGTGGCTTCATGTGGGATGTTGGGTAACAGAATGCCGTGATATGGCTTCATGTGGGATGTTGGGTAACAGAATGCCGTGATGTGGCCTCATGTGGGATTGTGGTTAACAGAATGTTGTGATGTGGCCTCATGTGGGATGGTGGGTAACAGAACGTTGTGATGTGGCTTCATGTGGGATGTTGGGTAACGGAATGCCGTGATTTAGCCTCATATGGGATGTTGGGTAACAGAATGCCGTAATGTGGCCTCATGTGGGATGTTGGGTATCAGAATGCATGATATGGCCTAATGTGGGATGTTGGGTAACAGAATGTTGTGATGTTGCCCGATGTTGGATTTTGGGTAAAAGAATGCCGTGATGCGGCCTTATGTTGGATGTCGAGTAAGAGAATGTTGTGATGTGGCCCCATGTGGGATGTTAGGTAAAAGAATGCCGTGCTGTGGCCTCATCTGGTATGTTGATTAGTAGAATGTTGTGATGTGGCCTCATGTAGGATGTAGGGTAACAGAATGTCGTGATGTGGCCGCATGTGGGATGTTGGGTAGTAGAATTTTGTGATGTTGCCTCATGTGGGATGTTGGGTAACTGAATTTTGTGATGTGGACTCATGTGGGATGTTGGGTAGCATATTGTTGTGATGTGGCCACATGCGGGATGTTGGTTAGTAGAATGTTGTGATGTGGCCTCATGTGGGATGTTGGGTAGTAGAATGTTGTGATGTGGCCTCATGTGGGATGTTGGGTAGTAGAATGTTGTGATGTGGCCTCATGTGGGATGTTGGTAAACAGAAGCTCGTGATGTGAACTCATCTGGAATGTTGGGTAACAGAATGTTGTGATGTGGCCTCATGTGGGATGTTGGGTAACAGAATGCCGTGATGTGGGCTCATGTGGGATGTTGGGTAACAAAATGCCGTGATGTGACCTCACGTGGGATGTTGGTTAACAGAAAGTTGTGATGTGGCCTCATGTGGGTTGTTGGGTAGTAGAATGTTGTGATGTGGCCTCATTTGGGATGTTGGATAGCAGAATATTGTGATGTGCCTCATGTGGGATGTTGGGTTTAGAATGTTGTGATGTGGCCTCATGTGGCATGTTGGGTAGTAGAATGTTGTGATGTGGCCTGATGTGGGATGTTGGCTAGTAGAATGGTGTGGTGTGGCCTCATGTGGGATGTTGGTAAACAGAATCCCGTGATGTGGCCTCATCTGGAATGTTGGGTAACAGAATGCCGTGATGTGGCCTCATGTGGGATGTTGGGTAGCAGAATGTTGTTATGCAGCCTCATGTGGGATGTTGGGTAGTAGAATGTTGTGATGTGGCCTCATGTGGGATGTCGGGTAACATAATGCCGTGATGTGGCCTCATGTGGGATGTTGGATAGCAGAATGTTGTGATGTGGTCTAATGTGGGATGTTGGGTAACAGAATTCTGTGATATTGCCTCATGTGGGATGTTGGGTATCAGAATGCCGTGATGTGGCCTCATGTGGGGTGTTCGGTAACAGAATGTTGTAATGTGGCCTCATGTGGATTGTTGGGTAACAGAATGCCGTGATGTGTAGTCATGTGGCATGTTGGGTAACAGACTGCCGTGATGTGGCTTCATGTGGGATGTTGGGTACTAGAATGTTGTGATGTGGCCTCATATGGGATGTTGGTTAACAAAATGCCGTGATGTGGCCTCCTGTGGGATGTTGGGTAACAGAATGTTGTGATGTGGCCGCATGTGGAATGTTGGGCAACAGAATGCCGTGATGTGGCCTCATGCGGTATGTTGGGTAAAAGAATGCCGTGATGTGGCCTCATGTGGGATGTTGGGTAGTAGAACGTTGTGATGTGGCCTTATCTGGGATGTTGAGTAGTAGAATGTGGTGATGTGGCCTCAATTGTGATGTTGGATAAAATAATGCCGTGAAGTGGCCTCATGTGGGATGTTGGGTAACAGAATGTTGTGATGTGGCGTCATGTGTGTTGTTGGGTAACAGAATGCCGTGATGTGGCCTCATGTGGGATTTTAGGTAACTCAATGCATTGATGTGGCCTCATGTGGGATGTTGGGTAACAGACTGTCATGTGGCCTCATGTGGGATGTTGGTAAATAGAATGCCGTGATGTGGTCTCATGTCGGATGTTGGGTAACAGAATGCTGTGATGTGCCTCATGTGGGATGTAGGGTAACTTAATGTTGAGATGTGATCTCATGTGGGATGTTGGGTAGTAGAATGTTGTGATTTGACCTCATGTGGTATGTTGGGTAAAAGAATGCCGTGATGTGGCTTCATGTGGGATGTTGGGTAGCAGAATGTTTAGATGTGTCCTCATGTGGGATGTTGGGAGGTAGAATGTTGTGATGTGGCCTCATGTGGGATGTTGGTAGCAGAATGCAGTGATGTGGCTTCATGTGGGATGTTGGGTAGCAGAATGTTTTGATGTGTCCTCATGTGGGATGTTGGGAGGTAGAATGTTGTGATGTGGCCTCATGTAGGAAGTTGGGTAGTTGAAAGTTGTGATGTGGCCTCATGTGGGATTTTGGGTAACAGAATGCCGTGATGTGGCCTCATGTGGGATGTTGGGTAACAGAATGCCGTGATGTGGCCTCATGTAGGATGTTGGGTAACAGAATGTTGCGATGTGGCCTCATGTGGGATGTTGGGTAACAGAATGTTCTGATGTGGCCTCATGTGAGATGTTGGGTAACAGAATGCTGTGATGTGGATTCATGTGGGGTGTTGGGTATTAGAATGTTGTGATGTGGCCTCATTTGGGATGTTGGGTAGCATAATGTTGTGATGTGGCCTCATGCGGGATGTTGGCTATTAGAATGTTGTGATGTGGCCTCATGTGGGATGTTGGGTAGCAGAATATTGTGATGTAGCCTCATGTGGGATGTTGGGTTTTAGAATGTTGTGATGTGGCCTCATGTGGCATGTTGGGTAGTAGAATGTTGTGATGTGGCCTCATGTGGGATGTTGGGTAGTAGAATGGTGTGGTGTGCCCTCATGTGTGATGTTGGTAAACAGAATCCCGTGATGTGGCCTCATCTGGAATGTTGGGTAACAGAATGTTTGATGTGGCCTCATTTGGGATGTTGGGTAACAGAATGCCGTAATGTGGCCTCATGTGGGATGTTGCGTAGCAGAATGTTGTAATGTAGCCTCATGTGGGATGTTGGGTAGTAGAATGTTGTGATGTGGCCTCATGTGGGATGTCGGGTAACATAATGCCGTGATGTGGCCTCATCTGGGATGTTGGATAGCAGAATGTTGTGATGTTGTCTAATGTGGGATGTTGGGTAACAGAATGCCGTGATATGGCCTCATGTGGGATGTTGGGTAACAGAATGCCGTGATGTGGCCTCATGTGGGGTGTTCGGTAACAGAATGTTGTAATGTGGACTCATGTGGATTGTTGGGTAACAGAATGCCGTGATGTGTAGTCATGTGGCATGTTGGGTAGTAGAATGTTGTGATTTGGCCTCATATGGGATGTTGGGTAACAGAATGCCGTGATGTGGCCTCCTGTGGGATGTTGGGTAACAGAATGTTGTGATATGGCTTCATGTGGAATGTTGGGGAACAGAATGCCGTGATGTGGCCTCATGTGGTATGTTGGGTAAAAGAATGTCGTGATGTGGCCTCATGTGGGATGTTGGGTAGTAGAATGTGGTGATGTGGCCTCAATTGGGATGTTGGATAAAATAATGCCGTGATGTGGCCTCATGTGGGATGTTGGGTAACAGAATGTTGTGATGTGGCCTCATGTGGGTTGTTGGGTAACAGAATGACGTGATGTTGCCTCTTGTGGGATTTTAGGTAACTCAATGCCGTGATGTGGCCTCATGTGGGATGTTGGCAAACAGAATGCCGTGATGTGGCCTCATGTGGGATGTTGGGTTACAGAATGCTGTGATGTGCCTCATGTGGGATGTAGGGTAACATAATGTTGAGATGTGATCTCATGTGGGATGTTGGGTAGTAGAATGTTGTGATTTCATCTCATGTTGTATGTTGGCTAACAGAATGCCGTGATGTGGCCTCATGTGGGAAGTTGGGTAGCAGAATGTTTTGATGTGGCCTCATGTGAGATGTTGGGAGTTAGAATGTTGTTATGTGGCCTCATGTGGGATGTTGGGTAGCAGAATGACGTGATGTGGCCTCATGTAGGAAGTTGGGTAGTAGAAATATGTGATGTGGCCTCATGTGGGGTTTTGGGTAACAGAATGCCGTGATGTGGCCTCATGTGGGATGTTGGGTAACTGAATGCCGTGTTGTGGCCTCATGTGGGATGCTGGGTAACAGAATGTTGTGATGTGGCCTCATGTGGGATGTTGGGTAACAGAATGTTGTGATGTGGCCTCATGTGAGATGTTGGGTAACAGAATGTTGTGATGTGGCCTCATGTGTGATGTTGGGTAACATAATGCCGTAATGTGGCGTCATGTGGGATGTTGGGTATCAGAATGCCGTGATATGGCCTAATGTGGGATGTTGGGTAACAGAATGTTGTGATGTTGCCCCATGTTGGATGTTGGGTAATAGAATGCCGTGATGTGGCCTCATTTTGGATGTCGTGTAACAGAATGTTGTGATGTGGCCCCATGTGGGATGTTAGGTAAAAGAATGGCCTGCTGTGGCCTCATATGGGATGTTGGATAGTAGAATGTTGTGATGTGGCCTCATGTGGGATGTAGGGTAACAGAATGTTGTGATGTGGCCGCATGTGTGATGTTGGGTAGTAGAATGTTGTGATGTGGCCTCATGTGGGATGTTGGGTAAATGAATTTTGTGATGTGGCCTCACGTGGGATGTTGGGTAGCAGAATGTTGTGTTGTAGTCTCATGTGCGATGTTGGGTAGTAGAATGTTGTGATGTGGCCTCATGTGGGATGTCGGTTAACAGAATGCCGTGATGTGGCCTCATGTGGGATGTTGAATAGCAGAATGTTGTGATGTGGTCTAATCTGGGATGTTGGGTAACAGAATGCCGTGATATGTAGTCATGTGGGT
>OZ024748.1:34709768-34714768 GCA_964016885.1 Eledone cirrhosa | reverse complement strand
ACTAGGCATGGGTCGACTCGAGAATATAATGAATGATATTTGCCCAATATCCTACGTAGTGGGATCTTATTCTGGACTTAATTGTTGCGAAAAGAGAACTTAACAATTGGGCCACGCTGCATCCACACCTGAAGATGTGCACACACATATTTTAATCACTTAGGTTCTGCCTTGCCCTCACCTTTCTTAATATGACCCTTTTCAAAGTCACCGCGACTTCTAGTAGGGAGGGTGGAAATTATTCTCAAACCAGTGACTGTCTAAATGTTTGCAATAGAATGGATTCTACTGAAGGTAGCCAAGTAGCAGGTAGTCCTATTGAGGACGACGGATTAAGTCTACCATTGAAGCAAGTCACAGTGGAAGTTGAGTTCAGAAACCAAAGAGCCGGAACAAATATTGCTCTAACGATTCCGTCAGCCCAACACTCTTGACTGATACTTTATTTCATCGGCCCCGGAGGGATGAAAAGCAAAGTTGAACTCGGTAAGATTTGAACTGAGAACATAGAAAATATCAACATATGTAGGCTGATTAACATTTAGACGGACAGACAGACAAATAGATTCTCTCGTTTTTACAGTCTCAGCCTCTCCTCACACAGAAGCATACAGATAGACAAACTGACAGAAATATAAATACAGAAACACAATTTAAAAACGAGTAAAACGACAACAGTGTTTTGTTTCATAATTCTTTATCGAATGATTTATTTCCAAAGAAAACTTAATTTTTTAAAATAGTTATACAACCTAGATTAATCGCAGGATCCATTATGGAAAACACTGGAAGAATTATAATCAATTAATTAATTTAAAAAAAAACGACAAAAAACGTTCTGTAAATTACACGTAGCATCTTTTGTGTAGCAAGAGATTATTACGTCAAGTTAATACGCGAAGCGTTTTTTTTTAAGCAGACTACATCTCGTCAAATCTCGTCGAATCCCATCGTATCCTATCGCAACCAGTGGACAAGATGGCAGCAATCATGGTTGATTAGTTAATTAATTTAATCAGATGTGGTTAAGGGTGGGTAAGAGTGGTAGAGAGGTAGTGGTAGTAGTAGTAATAGTAGTAGTAGTGGTAGTTGGGAGGAATGGAAAATAGTTTCAGAGTCGGTAATTGTCACTCAAGCTCAACAAGTGTTTGTTTTATTTTGTTTTATTTTGTATCAGGTCTGTTTATGTGGATCGCTTGCCTCGTGAAGGTATGAATGTGTTGTGGAAAGACGCCCTCCTTTCATAGTTCTCCTTTGGCGAATCTGTAAATAATAATAATAATAATAATAATAATAATAATAATAATAATAATAATAATAATAATTGTTTCTACTTTAGGCACAAGGCCAGCAATTACCCAGTACATTACTGGTACTTTATTTTATCGACCCCGTAAGTATGAAAGGCAAAGTTAATCTCGGCTGGATTTGAATAATAATAATAATAATAATAATAATAATAATAATAATAATAATAATAATAATCTTCCATCACCTCCACAAAAACAACTTGTTACCGGACGAACAGAAAGGATGCCGAAAGAAGTCCCATGCTGCAAAGGACCAGTTACTTATTGATAAAATGGTAATGAGGAATTGCAGGAGGAGACACACTGGTCTTGCCATGGGATGGATAGACTACAAAAAGGCATTCGACATGGTACCTCATTCTTGGATAACCAAAAGCCTAGAGATCTTCAGGGTGGCAGATAACATCAGACAGTTGTTGAGCAAAAGTATGAAGTCCTGGAAAACAAAGTTAACATCAGGCGGAGAATCATTGGGAGGCGTGAGGATCAAGAGAGGTATCTTCCAGGGAGATAGTTTGTCCCCTCTGTTGTTTGTCCTTGCCCTGATCCCCCTGACCATTGTACTGCGAAAAGTGAGGGCAGGATACAAGTTGGGAAAGGGAGAGCTTACCATCAATCACCTCCTCTTCATGGACGATCTTAAGCTCTTCGGGAAGAGTGAGAGGGAGTTGGATGTGCTTGTTGACACTGTCCGTATTTTCAGCAACGATATATGTATGCAATTTGGTATTAGTAAGTGTGGAGTCCTTGTGATGAAGAGGGGTAAATTTAGCAGAAGCAACGGAATCCAGATACCAACAGGTGAGAAGATAAAGGAAATTGATACTGAAGAGGGATACAAGTATTTAGGTGTTCTGGAGGCTGATGACATCAAAAACCAAAAAATGAAGGAATTGATAAGATCTGAATACATTCGGAGAGTAAGGAGCGCATTAAAGTCACATCTGAACAGTAGGAATGCCATAAGTGCAGTGAATTCCCGAGCTGTGTCTATTATTAGGTACAGTGCGGGAATTCTGAGATGGAATGTTGCTGAACAAAAAGAAATGGATAGGAAGACTAGGAAGCTATTGACTATCTACAACATGTTCCACAAAAGGAGTGATGTCGATAGACTCTACTTAAGGAGATCTGAAGGTGGAAGAGGTCTTATCAGCATAGAGGACTGTGTTCAGGTGGAGAAAAACAACCTACACAAATACGTGACTGATAGTAGGGAGCCAATGCTCAGAATTGTACTGAAGGAGAGGACAATAGACCAGGGGATATCCAGGGAGGAAATAACAACAAGGAGAAAGAGAAACCTTCATGAAAAATCCCTTCATAGTGCCTTCTTTGAGAAAACTGAATTTAGAGATCCACAGACATGGAACTGGTTGAAAAGAGGAGACCTTAAAAAGGCTACAGAAGGAATGATAATGGCTGCGCAAGAGCAGGCCCTCAAAACGAAGTGGCTGAAACACCATATTTACAAGGAGGAGGCTAGCCCACTGTGTAGGATCTGTGGAGAGAGAGAGGAGACTGTGGCTCACATTGTATCCGAGTGTAAACACCTAGCCCAGACTCACTATAAGAGCTGGAGACATGATGTGATGGGCAGCGTGATCCACTGGCACTTATGCAAAGTAAACAATTTACCACATTCTGAGAAGTGGTATGAGCATAAGCCAGAGTCGGTGATGGAAACGATCAGGTGAAGGTGCTGTGGGATTTTAGGATACGGACGGACAAGAAACTGGAACACAATAGACCTGACCTGGTGGTTTTGGACAAGGGAAAAAGATCGTGCCTGATTGTAGATGTGGCCTGCCCATTCGACACGAGAGTGCAAGAGAAGGAGAGAGAGAAAATTAACCGATACCAGGACTTGAAGTGGGAGGTAAAAAGGATTTGGAACTGCCAGGAGGTCAAAGTGGTCCCGATTGTCATAGGTGCACTAGGTACTATCTCAAAGAGTTTCCAAGGATGGTTAAAGAAAATTGGTCCAGCCCCACTTTTTGGAACACTTCAAAAGGCATGCTTGCTGGGAACAGCAAGAACCCTCCGATACGTCCTGAATATCTGAGGCTGCAGGTAGTGGCTTGATATTCATTTCAACAAACTTTCCAGTTAACCAACATCAATGACTGAGACTCAAAGAACAATAATAATAATAATAATAATAATAATAACAATAATAATAATAATAATGATAATAATAATGGTTTCTTTATTGGCCACAAGGGCTAACATGAAGAAAAACATTACAGACGGCACAGAACGGTACAGGACGATACAAAGTGGGTTTTGGCCGTGTAGAACAAGTTATAACAAGAAAGAAATAACAAAAAATTTTCAAACAACAAAACATTCCCCGATAGGGGGTACATTTCCAAGGGTCACTCGTGGCGAAAACCACACAAAAGATCACGGCCACCCTGACCACCAGGGCAAGCGCCCTCTCTCAGTTTTCCCACTCCTCAGTCTACAGGCGCATACTCAGAGCGGGCCCGTTCACTCGGACCAGACTCGCCACTTTCACCCACCTTTCAACAAACTTACTAGAAGACAGCACTTGCCTCTCCACCCTGATTTTCCTCTTCAAGTGAAACTTGAAAAAGTTAATCAGGGATTGGCCGAAGAGGAAAGTGTCCGTCTTCAACCCTTTCGCCATGGCCACCGGGCAGATGAAAACTGCCTGCCCTTCCTCCTCTTTAAAGGAGGATGGCGGGGCTATCTGCACAAGGGACTCAGTCGATAACCGGATCCGTCCTACACGCGACAGCAGCTGTGCGACATAGCTCCACAAGTCAGCAATCCTCGGGCACTGAACGAGTGCGTGCAGCACCGTTTCGTCACCCTGCACGCATCTCGGACAGGCTCGGGTGACAGCACATCAAGGCCTGTAGAGCTTATCCCGAACCGGCAACGCTCCCCGGTAGCACTGCCAGGCCAGGGATTTCTGGAAGTTGTCCATAGGCCCCGGTCTGAAAGTTCTCTTGAAGAGAGAAAACAGCTGATCTTCTTCGACGCCCAGGGTCTCCCAGAGAACGTTGTCGCTCTTTCCCTCCACTAGCCCTCTATAGAACGCCGAGGTGGATGTTCCACCGATACTAGTGCCCAGCTGGTAGAGGGCGGTGAGCGCTTGGAGACATTCCAGTTTCCAAGCGCTATCCCTCAGTCTTTTCCTGATCCAGGACTGCAGCTCCGTCAAGGAGACGAGCTGAGGAAAAGCGCATCTGGCAAACGGTGGCCACACCTGTTCACCGCCAAGGAAGCACCAGAGATGTCGCAGCCTCAGCGCATGTTTGCGCATCATCAACCACGGCATGCCTAGTCCTCCACGTAACGGGTGTTGACAGCAAATTGATCGTCTGATCATGGGAGCACGTCCCTTCCATAAAAAGCGGAAGAGAAGGCGCTGCATTTTTGTCAGAGTTGGGCAGGGGCAAGGTACAACGGTCAGGCGGTAGCAGATGACGGACGCTATGTGCGCATTCGCCACCTCCGCTCGACCTTTCAGAGACAACCTCCTCTCGGCCCTTTTCTGGGTGAGAGAGGCCATCCTGCTCATCACCCTACTCCCGTTTTTCTCCATCTGGAGGTTCAGACCGAACCAGACCCCGAGCAATTTAACCGCTTCTTCCGTCCAGTACCCCTCGACGCTGTCGGACGGCTTGGACTTGTCTCACCAGGTGCCGAGTTGCAAGC
>OZ024748.1:34694768-34704768 GCA_964016885.1 Eledone cirrhosa | reverse complement strand
GGGATGGAGTGTCTGGTACTGTTGGGGATGGAGTGTCTGGTACTGTTGGGGATGGAGTGTCTGGTACTGTTGGGGGTGGAGTGTCTGGTACTGTTGGGGATGGAGTGTCTGGTACTGTTGGAGGTGGAGTGTCTGGTACTGTTGGGGGTGGAGTGTCTGGTACTGTTGGGGATGGAGTGTCTGGTACTGTTGGGGGTGGAGTGTCTGGTACTGTTGGGGATGGAGTGTCTGGTACTGTTGGGGATGGAGTGTCTGGTACTGTTGGGGATGGAGTGTCTGTTACTGTTGGGGGTGGAGTGTCTGGTACTGTTGGGGATGGAGTGTCTGGTACTGTTGGGGGTGGAGTGTCTGGTACTGTTGGGGATGGAGTGTCTGGTACTGTTGGGGGTGGAGTGTCTGGTACTGTTGGGAGTGGAGTGTCTGGTACTGTTGGGGGTGGAGTGTCTGGTACTGTTGGGGATGGAGTGTCTGGTAATGTTGGGGATGGAGTGTCTGGTACTGTTGGGGGTGGAGTGTCTGGTACTGTTGGGGATGGAGTGTCTGGTACTGTTGGGGATGGAGTGTCTGGTACTCTTGGGGATGGAGTGTCTGGTACTGTTGGGAGTGGAGTGTCTGGTACTGTTGGGGGTGGAGTGTCTGGTACTGTTGGGGGTGGAGTGTCTGGTACTGTTGGGGATGGAGTGTCTGGTACTGTTGGGGATGGAGTGTCTGGTACTGTTGGGGATGGAGTGTCTGGTACTGTTGGGGATGGAGTGTCTGGTACTGTTGGGGGTGGAGTGTCTGGTACTGTTGGGGGTGGAGTGTCTGGTACTGTTGGGGATGGAGTGTCTGGTACTGTTGGGGATGGAGTGTCTGGTACTGTTGGGGATGGAGTGTCTGGTACTGTTGGGGGTGGAGTGTCTGGTACTGTTGGGGATGGAGTGTCTGGTACTGTTGGGGGTGGAGTGTCTGGTACTGTTGGGGGTGGAGTGTCTGGTACTGTTGGGATGGAGTGTCTGGTACTGTTGTGGGTGGAGTGTCTGGTACTGTTGGGGGTGGAGTGTCTGGTACTGTTGGGGATGGAGTGTCTGGTACTGTTGGGGATGGAGTGTCTGGTACTGTTGGGGATGGAGTGTCTGGTACTGTTGGGGGTGGAGTGTCTGGTACTGTTGGGGATGGAGTGTCTGGTACTGTTGGGGATGGAGTGTCTGGTACTGTTGGGGATGGAGTGTCTGGTACTGTTGGGGGTGGAGTGTCTGGTACTGTTGGGGATGGAGTGTCTGGTACTGTTGGGGGTGGAGTGTCTGGTACTGTTGGGAGTGGAGTGTCTGGTACTGTTGGGGATGGAGTGTCTGGTACTGTTGGGGATGGAGTGTCTGGTACTGTTGGGGATGGAGTGTCTGGTACTGTTGGGGATGGAGTGTCTGGTACTGTTGGGCATGGAGTGTCTGGTACTGTTGGGAGTGGAGTGTCTGGTACTGTTGGGGATGGAGTGTCTGGTACTGTTGGGGGTGGAGTGTCTGGTACTGTTGGGGGTGGAGTGTCTGGTACTGTTGGGGATGGAGTGTCTGGTACTGTTGGGGGTGGAGTGTCTGGTACTGTTGGGGGTGGAGTGTCTGGTACTGTTGGGGATGGAGTGTCTGGTACTGTTGGGGATGGAGTGTCTGGTACTGTTGGGGATGGAGTGTCTGGTACTGTTGGGGGTGGAGTGTCTGGTACTGTTGGGGATGGAGTGTCTGGTACTGTTGGGGATGGAGTGTCTGGTACTGTTGGGGATGGAGTGTCTGGTACTGTTGGGGATGGAGTGTCTGGTACTGTTGGGGATGGAGTGTCTGGTACTGTTGGGGATGGAGTGTCTGGTACTGTTGGGAGTGGAGTGTCTGGTACTGTTGGGGATGGAGTGTCTGGTACTGTTGGGGATGGAGTGTCTGGTACTGTTGGGGATGGAGTGTCTGGTACTGTTGGGGGTGGAGTGTCTGGTACTGTTGGGGGTGGAGTGTCTGGTACTGTTGGGGATGGAGTGTCTGGTACTGTTGGGGGTGGAGTGTCTGGTACTGTTGGGGGTGGAGTGTCTGGTACTGTTGGGGATGGAGTGTCTGGTACTGTTGGGGATGGAGTGTCTGGTACTGTTGGGGGTGGAGTGTCTGGTACTGTTGGGGATGGAGTGTCTGGTACTGTTGGGGATGGAGTGTCTGGTACTGTTGGGGATGGAGTGTCTGGTACTGTTGGGGATGGAGTGTCTGGTACTGTTGGGGATGGAGTGTCTGGTACTCTTGGGGATGGATTGTCTGGTACTGTTGGGAGTGGAGTGTCTGGTACTGTTGGGGGTGGAGTGGCTGGTACTGTTGGGGGTGGAGTGTCTGGTACTGTTGGGGATGGAGTGTCTGGTACTGTTGGGGATGGAGTGTCTGGTACTGTTGGGGGTGGAGTGTCTGGTACTGTTGGGGATGGAGTGTCTGGTACTGTTGAGGGTGGAGTGTCTGGTACTGTTGGGGATGGAGTGTCTGGTAGTGTTGGGGATGGAGTGTCTGGTACTGTTGGGGATGGAGTGTCTGGTACTGTTGAGGGTGGAGTGTCTGGTACTGTTGGGGATGGAGTGTCTGGTAGTGTTGGGGATGGAGTGTCTGGTACTGTTGAGGGTGGAGTGTCTGGTACTGTTGGGGATGGAGTGTCTGGTAGTGTTGGGGATGGAGTGTCTGGTACTGTTGGGGATGGAGTGTCTGGTACTGTTGGGGATGGAGTGTCTGGTACTGTTGGGGATGGAGTGTCTGGTACTGTTGGGGATGGAGTGTCTGGTACTGTTGGGAGTGGAGTGTCTGGTACTGTTGGGGATGGAGTGTCTGGTACTGTTGGGGATGGAGTGTCTGGTACTGTTGGGGGTGGAGTGTCTGGTACTGTTGGGGGTGGAGTGTCTGGTACTGTTGGGGATGGAGTGTCTGGTACTGTTGGGGATGGAGTGTCTGGTACTGTTGGGGATGGAGTGTCTGGTACTGTTGGGGGTGGAGTGTCTGGTACTGTTGGGGATGGAGTGTCTGGTACTGTTGGGGATGGAGTGTCTGGTACTGTTGGGGATGGAGTGTCTGGTACTGTTGGGGATGGAGTGTCTGGTACTGTTGGGGATGGAGTGTCTGGTACTCTTGGGGATGGAGTGTCTGGTACTGTTGGGAGTGGAGTGTCTGGTACTGTTGGGGGTGGAGTGTCTGGTACTGTTGGGGGTGGAGTGTCTGGTACTGTTGGGGATGGAGTGTCTGGTACTGTTGGGGATGGAGTGTCTGGTACTGTTGGGGGTGGAGTGTCTGGTACTGTTGGGGATGGAGTGTCTGGTACTGTTGGGGGTGGAGTGTCTGGTACTGTTGGGGATGGAGTGTCTGGTAGTGTTGGGGATGGAGTGTATGGTACTGTTGGGGGTGGAGTGTCTGGTACTGTTGGGGATGGAGTGTCTGGTACTGTTGGGGGTGGAGTGTCTGGTACTGTTGGGGATGGAGTGTCTGGTACTGTTGGGGATGGAGTGTCTGGTACTGTTGGGGATGGAGTGTCTGGTACTGTTGGGGATGGAGTGTCTGGTACTGTTGGGGATGGAGTGTCTGGTACTGTTGGGGATGGAGTGTCTGGTACTGTTGGGGATGGAGTGTCTGGTACTGTTGTGGGTGGAGTGTCTGGTACTGTTGGGGGTGGAGTGTCTGGTACTGTTGGGGATGGAGTGTCTGGTACTGTTGGGGGTGGAGTGTCTGGTACTGTTTGGAAGGGAGTGTCTGGTACTGTTGGGGATGGAGTGTCTGGTACTGTTGGGGATGGAGTGTCTGGTACTGTTGGGGATGGAGTGTCTGGTACTGTTGGGGATGGAGTGTCTGGTACTGTTGGGGATGGAGTGTCTGGTACTGTTGGGGATGGAGTGTCTGGTACTGTTGGGGATGGAGTGTCTGGTACTGTTGGGGATGGAGTGTCTGGTACTGTTGGGGGTGGAGTGTCTGGTACTGTTGGGGGTGGAGTGTCTGGTACTGTTGGGGATGGAGTGTCTGGTACTGTTGGGGATGGAGTGTCTGGTACTGTTGGAGGTGGAGTGTCTGGTACTGTTGGGGATGGAGTGTCTGGTACTGTTGGGGATGGAGTGTCTGGTACTGTTGGGGGTGGAGTGTCTGGTACTGTTGGGGATGGAGTGTCTGGTACTGTTGGGGATGGAGTGTCTGGTACTGTTGGGGATGGAGTGTCTGGTACTGTTGGGGGTGGAGTGTCTGGTACTGTTGGGGGTGGAGTGTCTGGTACTGTTGGGGATGGAGTGTCTGGTACTGTTGGGGATGGAGTGTCTGGTACTGTTGGGGATGGAGTGTCTGGTACTGTTGGAGGTGGAGTGTCTGGTACTGTTGGGGGTGGAGTCTCTGGTATTGTTTGGGGTGGTGTGTCTGGTACTGTTGGGAGTGGAGTGTCTGATACTGTTGGGAGTGGAGTGTCTGGTAGTGTTGGGGTGGAGTGTCTGGTACTGTTGGGAGTGGAGTGTCTGATACTGTTGGGAGTGGAGTGTCTGGTAGTGTTGGGGTGGAGTGTCTGGTACTGTTGGGGATGGAGTGTCTGGTACTGTTGGAGGTGGAGTGTCTGGTACTGTTGGGAGTGGAGTGTCTGGTACTGTTGGGGATGGAGTGTCTGGTACTGTTGGGGATGGAGTGTCTGGTACTGTTGGGGATGGAGTGTCTGGTACTGTTGGGGATGGAGTGTCTGGTACTGTTGGGGGTTGAGTGTCTGGTACTGTTGGGGATGGAGTGTCTGGTACTGTTGGGGATGGAGTGTCTGGTACTGTTGGGGGTGGAGTGTCTGGTACTGTTGGGGATGGAGTGTCTGGTACTGTTGGGGGTGGAGTGTCTGGTACTGTTGGGGGTGGAGTGTCTGGTACTGTTGGGGGTGGAGTGTCTGGTACTGTTGGGGATGGAGTGTCTGGTACTGTTGGGGGTGGAGTGTCTGGTACTGTTGGGGATGGAGTGTCTGGTACTGTTGGGGATGGAGTGTCTGGTACTGTTGGGGATGGAGTGTCTGGTACTGTTGGGGGTGGAGTGTCTGGTACTGTTGGGGATGGAGTGTCTGGTACTGTTGGGGATGGAGTGTCTGGTACTGTTGGGGATGGAGTGTCTGGTACTGTTGGGAGTGGAGTGTCTGGTACTGTTGGGGGTGGAGTGTCTGGTACTGTTGGGAGTGGAGTGTCTGGTACTTTTGGGAGTGGAGTGTCTGGTACTGTTGGGAGTGGAGTGTCTGATACTGTTGGGGTGGAGTGTCTGGTACTGTTGGGGGTGGAGTGTCTGGTACTGTTGGGAGTGGAGTGTCTGATACTGTTGGGAGTGGAGTGTCTGGTACTGTTGGGGGTGGAGTGTCTTGTACTGTTGTGGGTGGAGTGTCTGGTACTGTTGGAGGTGGAGTGTCTGGTACTGTTGGGGGTGGAGTCTCTGGTATTGTTGGGGGTGGTGTGTCTGGTACTGTTGGGAGTGGAGTGTCTGATACTGTTGGGAGTGGAGTGTCTGGTAGTGTTGGGGTGGAGTGTCTGGTACTGTTGGGAGTGGAGTGTCTGATACTATTGGGAGTGGAGTGTCTGGTAGTGTTGGGGTGGAGTGTCTGGTACTGTTGGGGATGGAGTGTCTGGTACTGTTGGAGGTGGAGTGTCTGGTACTGTTGGGAGTGGAGTGTCTGGTACTGTTGGGGGAGGAGTGTCTGGTACTGTTGGAATGGAGTGTCTGATACTGTTGGGAGTGGAGTGTCTGGTCCTATTGGGAGTGGAGTGTCTGATACTGTTGGGGGTGGAGTGTCTGGTACTGTTGGGGGTGGAGTCTCTGGTATTGTTGGGGGTGGAGTGTCTGGTACTGTTGGGAGTGGAGTGTCTGATACTGTTGGGAGTGGAGTGTCTGGTACTGTTGGGGTGGAGTGTCTGGTACTGTTGTGGGTGGAGTGTCTGGTACTGTTGGAATGGAGTGTCTGGTACTGTTGGGGATGGAGTGTCTGATACTGTTTGGGGTGGAGTGTCTGGTACTTTTGGGGGTGGAGAGTCTGGTACTGTTGGGAGTGGATTGTCTGGTACCGTTGGGAGTGGAGTGTAGTTGCGGATTCCGATGTTACTGTTATTGTTGTTGCTATTGTTACTGTTATTATTACTGTTGCTATTGTTACTGTTGTTATTGTTACTGTCGTTATTGTTACTGCCAGTCGAGGGCAACCCCCCCCCCCACTATCAACCGGAAGTTAGTCCAACGTCTCTGATTTAAATGTTTTATCAATATAATCAATATCGATTGGGTTGACCGGTACTCATGATTAAATTAACTTCGATCTGTGTTGCCTTAATTCGAAATCGAGCCTGGTGTCAAGTATTGGTACAGATATTTCAGCGTATTGATTTTTAATAAGCTAGAGGGAGAGGGTAGGCAAACAAAAGGTATACGTATGTGTGCGTGTGTATATGTGTAAGTATATATGTATGCGTACGTATGTACGTATGTACGTATGTATGTATGTTCTTCTTTTTCCCAATAGAGAGAGAATCGGTTTCTAACATAGACACAAGACTCTGGAATTTACACAACATCAACTAGGTAAATATGTATGCATGTATGTGTAGATATGGATGTTGTATGTGTGGATGTGTATGTTTTGAGTTGTATGTGTGCATGTGTATATGCTTTGTATCTGTACATGTGTATATGCAGTTATTGGATGCAAAATTTTTGGAATGTTTTACATATTTTTACTGTTCCATTAATGGATTGTACTTGTAATTTCCTAACTAGTTGTGTTCTTTCTGTTCCTGTGAAGCCTAGCTTCTCAAGATTTGTATTGAGGCAGTTACTAACATATCCCAGTGCCCCAATATTCACAGGCATAAATCTGAAGGTGTAATCAGGGTGCAGTATCTGCAGATTTCTCATCAGTTCGTATGTATGTATGTATGTATGTAACATGTATCCCAGTACAACCTGTCTCATGGTCGGGTCGTTGGCGATTAAACTGGCAACCCCACCAAGGTTTCTTGGTGAGGAGGGTGACTTTAGATATCTTGCAGGACTAAAAACAAAACCTGTCAAATGGCAAAGGAGCTCTCATCCAAAATCACCGGGAGAGATGACCCCTTAACCTTTGTCAAGGCAGAATTCTAGGAGAAGGGAAACTCTGATATAACACCTGCAACCCTGATGGTATCCAATGATGTTGACTTGTTTTTCTTTTTGGTAAATATCATCTTGGTTAAGAGAGTGGGACTGGCTTTGTGCAGTGCCTTTGCTCACTATAAAAGCTTCACGTCACAGGCATTGCTTTACATCTGGAGATCTCTCTGCACTTGTCGCCACATGGTACCATGGGCCCAGCATTATGTGTCAATAATTGTCACAAGTGTAGTGTTTGTACCAGAGTTTTCAAGTCGCTGGCTGCACTAAAAAGTCACACTCGTTCAGCGCATCGGTAGGGGTTCTCTTACATGGATATAAAGTAGTGGCCGTACTCGAAAACGAGTTGGCAGCCACCATGTATGTATGTATGTATGTATGTATGTATGTATGTATCAAAAGGCAAAGGGGCTCTTAAGAGTCAATAGCCATCCAAAATCACCGGGAGAGATGACCCCTTAGCCTTTGTCAAGGCAGAATTCTAGGAGAAGGAAAACTCTGATATAACACCTGCAACCCTGATGGTATCAAATGATGTTGATCTGTTCTTCTCTTTGGTAAATATCATCTTGGTTAAGAGAGTGGGACTGGCTTTGTGCAGTGCCTTTGCTCACTATAAAAGCTTCACGGCACAGGCATTGCTTTATATCTGGAGATCTCTCTGCACTTGTCGTCACATGGTACCATAGGCCCAGCACTATGTGTCAATAATTGTCACAAGTGTAGTGTTTGTACTAGAGTTTTCAAGTCGCTGGCTGGACTAAAAAGTCACACTCGTTCAGCGCATCGGTAGGGGTTCTCCTACATGGATATAAAGTAGTGGCCGTACTCGAAAATGAGTTGGCAGCCACTATGTATGTATGTATGTATGTATGTATGTATGTATGTATGTATGTATGTATGTATGTATGTATGTATGTATGTATGTATGTATGTGTATATGTATATATGTATATATGTACGTATGTATGTATGTATGTACATATGTATGTACATATGTATGTATGTATGTATGTATGTATGTATGTATGTATGTATGTATGTATGTATGTATGTATGTATGTATGTCAGGTCACCACTTGGTGCTACTGGTAACATGTATCCCAGTACAACCTGTCTCATGGTCGGGTCGTTGGCGACTAAACTGGCAACCCCACCAAGGTTTCTTGGTGAGGAGGGTGACTTTGGACATCCTGCAGGACTAAAAACAAAACCTGTCAAAGGGCAAAGGAGCTCTTAAGAGTCAATGGCTATCCAAAATCAGTGGGAGAGATGACCCCTTAGCCTTTGTCAAGGCAGAATTCTAGGAGAAGGAAAACTCTGATATAACACCTGCAACCCTGATGGTATCCAATGATGTTGACTTGTTCTTCTTTTTGGTAAATATCATCTTGGTTAAGAGAGTGGGACTGGCTTTGTGCAGTGCCTTTGCTCACTATAAAAGCTTCACGGCACAGGCATTGCTTTGTATCTGGAGATCTCTCTGCACTTGTCGTCACATGGTACCAAAGGCAAAGCACTATGTGTCAATAATTGTCACAAGTGTAGTGTTTGTACCAGAGTTTTCAAGTCGCTGGCTGGACTAAAAAGTCACTCGTTCAGCGCATCGGTAGGGGTTCTCCTACATGGATATAAAGTAGTGGCCGTACTCGAAAACGAGTTGGCAGCCACCATGTATGTATGTATGTATGTATGTATGTATGTATGTATGTATGTATGTATGTATGTATGTATGTATGTATGTGCATGCATGCATAGATATGCTTTTATTTATGTAACGGAGTATAATGGTCTGTACATTTGTGTATATGTGTATATATACGTAGTGAAACACGTATATATATACTCGGATATAGACATTAGATGGTTAGATATGAGTATCTATATATGGGAATTGTTTGGACTGATTGTGATATATATATATATATATATATATATATATGATGGCTGCAAATTCTGCTAAGAGTATTGCAATCGTTTGTCAGATTATAGAATTTGCTACGGCCAGCCACACGAACCTTTAACATATCCCAGAACAAGCAATGCCTATTCTTTAAGTGGGGAAAAGCCTTTCACCCGACCAATCCCAATCTCTGAGCATGAAAAACACTACCCGAAAAGAGGAACTGGTCACCATCATCGAGTTATGTCAATGAAACGTAAATGCTTGAAATAAACTCTATTGTATACTATTGTGTACTGCGAATTTGTGTAAATATTTCTCTCTCGCTCTCCCCCTCTCTCTCTCACCCCCTCTCTCTCTCTCTCTCTCTATATATATATATATATATATATATAGAGAGAGAGAGAGAGAAAAATGGAATTCTTTATATATATATATATATATATATATATATATATATATATATATAGCTTCACAACTATAACCAAATATCTAACATTATTCTCTCCATGTTGTCTCAAGTTTACACACACACAGGTATGTGAGGAAACTGATAAAAAAAACCTATTAAAAAACCCGCAAGCCAATAGAAAACAATAAGAGAACGATATTGTTGTCAGCAGATATTTTAATATTCATGGATTCCGTCTTATTGTTATATTTATCTTCTCATCATTCTTCTACATCTTCTCCTTTACCTTCTCTCTATATTCACCTACATACTCCTCTCTCTTCTACCTACTCTCCTCCTCTTCCCACTCCTCCTACCCCACACTGTCGTCTGTTCGTCTTATCGTCTGCCAGATCTGGAGACGAAGATATTGATGGCAGTGTGTTTGTGAACTGATATATTGCTGTCAGTGGATATGGTCAGGCATGAGATCATGGAAGCGAAATTTGGCGTGAAATCTTCGCGTGATGCCAGGAAAGATGGAAACAGATATCTTTAAACACACACACGTGTATATATATATATATATAT
>OZ024748.1:34657268-34689768 GCA_964016885.1 Eledone cirrhosa | reverse complement strand
GTATATATATATATATATGTATATATGTATATATATATATATATATATATATATATAGATAGATAGATATGTGTGTGTGTGGGGGGGGGGGATTGCGTGGGTAATTATGTATATATATACAGGGTGTTCCCCAAAATGTATACACACTTTTATTAGAATATGCTGTTGAAGTGTGTATACAGTTTTGGGACACCCTGTATATATGTGTATGTATATATATATATATATATATATATATATATATATGTGTGTGGGTATGTGTATATATGCATGCATGTGTGTGTGTGTGTATACATGTGTATATATATATATATATATATATATATATATATATATATATATAATGTATACGCACACACCGCTAACCCTGCAACTATTGTTTTTATCTATGTGGACTTGAGCAACGTGAAATAAAATATCTCATCCAATGAGACTATGTACCACCAGGAATCGAACTCACTATCTTACGATTGAGAGTCGAATACTCTAAATAACTACGCCACTCACATTCAATTACTCACACTCACACACTCATGCACCTACACACACACACATACTTACACACATACACGCAAACACACACTCACTCACACACGTACACACACACACTCTCATACACTCACATATACTCATTCATACACACATTTACATATGGCCTTCTAACTTTGACACAGCAAATAGTTTGTGGGAAGGGACAAAATTGTTTATATCGACCCCAGTATTTGACTGGTACTTTATTTTGACCAGCAAAGCTGACCTCGGTGGAATTTGAACTCAGAACATAGGAAGTCGCAACTGTCATAAAGCAATATCTCCGACACTCTGCCGATCCTGCCGATCCACCGAACTACACACTTCCACATATAATAACATCTGTTGATGATGGATAACCTTAGCTTGAACAACACTGATATTTTCATCTAAAGAAAACTCTGCTGGGACCAGAAATAGAAGATTACAGAGACAGAATTCTCACAAGTTTTATCACTTTCAACTTCTTTCGTTATCTTTTTTAGATCTGCAGCTGCACTGAGTGTAAATGTTCACACCAACACTGTTTGCATATATATATATATATATAATCTACAAAAGAGTGCCCTGTAGGGCACTGCACATATCGTCTTAGATACTATGTAAACCATGAATAACAACAACAACAGTAATAGTAATAATGCTTTCTTTGATAGGGAAAAATGTGAGTTACCCAAGGTTACTAGTTGTAGCTCGGTATTCCCTAAAATAACCGGTCCAAAGTAACTTTATAATTGGTCAAACAATAATAATAATAATAATAATAATAATAATAATAATAATAATAATAATAATAATAATAATAAAAGAAAGAACTGCTACAGAAACTGGCTAAGAAATGGCAAGAAAAGCCTCTGTATGGAAAATACCCAGAACGAGCTAACAATCCTGATGTTGACAAAACTTTAACCCATCAGTGGTTGGCATCCTCTGGACTGAAATCGGAGACTGAAGGACTGATTATATCAGCACAAGATCAGTGATGTTGACAAAACTTTAACCCATCAGTGGTTGAAGCACCATATCTACAAGGAGGAGGCTAGCCCACTGTGCAGGATCTGTGGAGAGAGAGAGGAGACTGTGGCTCACATTGTGTCCGAGTGTAAACACCTAGCCCAGACCCACTATAAGGGCTGGAGACACGATGTGATGGGCAGGGTGATCCACTGGCACCTGTGCAAAGTAAACAATCTACCACATTCTGAGAAATGGTATGAGCATAGGCCAGAGGCGGTGATGGAGAACAGTCAGGTGAAGGTGCTGTGGGATTTTAGGATACAGAAGGACAAAAAACTGGAACACAGTAGACCTGACCTGGTGGTTGTGGACAAAGAAAAAAGATCGTGCCTGATTGTGGATGTGGCCTGCCCGTTCGACACGAGAGTGCAAGAGAAGGAGAGGGAGAAAATTAACTGATACCAGGACCTAAAGTGGGAGGTGAAAAGGATTTGGAACTGCCATGAAGTCAAAGTGATCCCGATTGTCATAGGCGCACTGGGGACTATCTCCAAAGGTTTCCAGGGATGGTTAAAGAAAATCGGCCCCTTCACGCTTTTTGGAACGCTTCAAAAGGCATGCTTGCTTGGAACAGCAAGAACCCTCCGATACGTCCTGAATATCTGAGGCTGCAGGTAGTGGCTTGATATTCAATCCAACGGACTTTCCAGTTAACCAACATCAATGACTGAGATTCAAGGAATAACAATAACAATGGTAATAATAATAATAATAATAATAATAAAAGAAAGAACTGCTACAGAAACTGGCTAAGAAATGGCAAGAAAAGCCTCTGTATGGAAAATACCCAGAACGAGCTAACAATCCTGATGTTGACAAAACTTTAACCCATCAGTGGTTGGCATCCTCTGGACTGAAATCGGAGACTGAAGGACTGATTATATCAGCACAAGATCAGTGTCTGCCAACAAAAATTTACCAAGCCAACATAATAAAAAATGGATGCAGCCCATTATGCCGTGTATGCAAAAAACCAACCAGAGACCATTGACCATATAATTTCAATGTGCAGTCCTATAGTTCCAACCGAATACCTAAACAGGCATGACAGAGCTGCACAATACATACATTGGATAATGTGTAAGCATTTTGACCTGCCCCATCAAAAGAATTGGTGGGAGCATCAACCACCTCCCATACTTGAAAAAGATCACATCTCAATCTTGTGGAACTTTAGCATCCAAACAGACCGAAAAATAGATGCAAATAGACCTGATATAATATTGAAGGACTTTAAAAAGAGGGTATGCCCGCTAATTGATATGTCCGCTAATTGATATGTCCGACAAGAATGTATCTATAAAAACATTTGAAAAAGTATAAGGACCTGGAGATAGAAATTGGAAAAATGTGGAAATTGAGAACTAAAACAATACCAGTGGTTGTAGGCGCTCTGGGAATGATACCTAAGGGGTATAATTATTACTTATCGCAAATCCCAGGAAACCCGCGTATAGGAGAAATACAAAAGATAGTACTAATGGGAACTGCCCATATACTAAGGAAGATTCTGTCAATATAAGTACATCACAAGTCTAAACACTAAAGATGCATGTGTGAGTATGTATGTTCTTTCTTGAACATGGCGGACCTTGTTGTCTCTTGAGGTCACTGGTTGTGACTTGGTGATAACTCGTATGAACATAAAGCAAGATAAATGCAACTGTAATAAAAATAATAATAATAATAATAATAATAATAATAATAATAATAATAATACCAACTTCAACAACGTCCTGAATAATAGTAAGCACAATCAGAGAATAAAATGTGAGAAATTACCATTTCGATTGTTTAACACAAAATCTTCAAGGTTATTTTTCTTGCCTCTCGATCCAATGAAGTCAACGGCACTATATTTTTTACCTCTCGTTGGTCCAAACGATAAAGCATTCATTCTTCGGCCTTCTCTCAATAACATGGGACCCGTGTAAGCCAGATCCTCATCGAGCTGCTGCGATCTTCCTCTAGTCGGGACGAATGCTAAAGCATCTGATTTTTTATCGATAAGGTCAGTTACTTGTGGTTTGTCACTGAGTACGGACACCAATCGTTTACCTCTTGATCCGACGAAAGTATTAGCACTGACAGTCCGTTTGTTGTTAACGAGGAGTCTTTTGCCCCGGGAACCCATGAAACTGTTTGCGTTTATTCTTTTACCTCTGGAGCCTTGGAAACTGTAAGGGTTCACTTTTTTCATTCTTTCAGCAGATTCTGAGTCGGCGTCGTCCATTGATGACCTATTGTCAATACTGTTGACCAGGAGACCCAGTTTGCGTAAAAATTCCATAATTTCTTCATGGCCAGGATATCTGCCATTGTTGAAGTTATTACTGTCCAACTAGGGAAAGAGAAAACGGATAAATAAGAGTTAGAGAGAGCGAGAGAGAGAGAGAGAGAGAGGGAGAGAGAGAGAGAGAGAGAGAGAGAGAGAGAGAGAGTGGGTGAACGAGAAAGAGAGTGGGTGAGCGAGAGTGAGAGATTGGGTGAGTGATAGAGAGAGTAAGTGAGCGAGAGAAGGAGTGGGTGAGAGAGAGAGAGAGAGAGAGAGAGAGAGAGAGAGAGAGAGAGAGAGAGAGAGAGAGAGAGAGAAATGGGAAGAGAGAGAGAGAGAGAGAGAGAGATGAGAGGAAGAGAGGGAGAGATGAGAATAAATTCATTAATCAACGATGTTATTAAACCCATTCGTCACTTTTAATATTAGTCACTGTTTACAGTTTACAATAATTGTTTTTACCGAATCAAGAATTTGATGGGGTTTTATGACAATTATTAAGCTGGTGTTTGTAACATAATTTAACAAAGGGTTGTCATAAAATTATGATGGAAGCTTTTCAGATAAATACAAACAGTTTTGTATTGTAGAACTAGGGGTGGTTTCAGGCATTTTAGTATCAAAATAGTTAAATAAATACAATAAGATAAACATATACAGAAATTTAATAACATTGTTCAAAATTAAAGGTTTATAGTATTAATTTATCAATAAGCTTTTGTCATAAAATCCACCTCCACAAAGCTTTGTCAATAAACATAAACAGCAAAGGAATATATTTATTGAGTAATATAAACATCTTGGGAAATATTTTCCAAGTTTTATAAACGTTGCCAAAAATTTTACATATTACAATATTGCATTAAGTTAAGTAATATACTCGAGAAAGTAGATAGCAACAACCCGTTCTTATTGTTTCTGTTATCGTTTAACCTCAGGTCAACCCTGATCCAACTAATTTATGATCAAAGATATTTCTACTGTAAGAATAACTACGACTGTATTATATGTTATTTTCCCATTTTTTAAAGATGGGAGGCATTTGTATGTATAGACTTCAAAGCTGCGTTCCTTGTTTCCTCTAATATAATATTATCTGCATAAAAATGGAAAAAAGGGGAAGGAAAGACGTCTATCATCAGATGGGACCAAAGAAAAGGTTTCCATTGGTCTTACCATTGCTGATATCAGTCAGTACAAAAGAAAATGTTTGCACGGGTTTTTCTAATGCTAATACTCTCTATCGGTCACAACTCCTGACAAAGTATCACCGCTTTTCGGGTGATAGAGGGCGGTATTTGAACTCAGGAAGCTGGATCAAATAGCAAGACGTTAAAACGTTTTAACGACTCAATTCACCGCCTTTATCTTAATAGACCCAAAACAAACCTACAATAATCACGACAAAATATATATCTAGTCATATATATATATAAATTTAAAGGTATAATATTAGGAAATCAAATGACTAGGCAAGAAGTAAAGATTAGAAGTAAGAGATTTATTTAGAGTTTATTCTTTAACATGTTTCAAAACAATATCAGTCTACGAACACTAATTATATAATGTTATGCTCAATCGCAAGCATTACGTAAAATATTGCACTTCATCAGAAAGAGTATAATGTTCATAGAGATCGTTGCATCTTGCAATAAGAATTTTCTTATTGTTATCTACTCGAACCTAAAGGCAACTGACTCACACCTATAGAGATGAAGCAGAAATGGTAGGTGTGGGAGAGACAAGGCGAGTAAAGTAAGCAAAATAATATGAAGTAAGCGAGGATTAGTCGCTTCGGCCACAAACCCCGGTATCACGGCCCGCCTCGCAGAAGAACGGAAAATAAACAAATACCGGGGACTATCCGGCCGTGTTCTCTTCGCACCGGTCACCACCACCGTGACCTCAGGCGTACTTAGACCCCATGCAGCTGAGCTCCTCCGCAAGATCGAAACGTCGGCGGCCCGTCTGAGGAGGGAGCTGCGTGAGGTTGGGTGGTTGTTGCAGCGGGTGTCACTGGCCATTGTCCGCGGGAATGCTTTTGCGAGGTGCAGCCCTTCTGCCTCCGTGCGCTAGGCCCAAAGCCAAATCATCATTCCCTTCACCCATCTCGCTTCTGCAACCCTAGAGTTATTGCCACCCCCTCTGCTTAGCGTTATTTCCTAGTTTTGTTTTTTCCTTCGTTTTCTCTTCTATTAAACTATATTCACAAGATATATTCCACAAATAAAAACAAATTTAATAACTTAAAAGAGTGTACATTTACATATACACATACACACACGTACACTTATGTATATACACATACACACACATATATTTATATACATACACACACTCACACATATATATGTATATATACATACGCACATACGTACGTATATATATATATATATATATATATATATATATATATATATATTTATTATATAAAAGAGGTCGTAGACTAATGTTATCTAAGTGGTGCATAGAGACGTTCTCTGGCAATGAACGAAAAAACGAAGATAATAAGTCATATGTGGAGCGTGGAGAACAATAGCGTGCAAAGACAAAACCACGCAAATGGTATAGCAGAAGTCGTAGACTAAAATTCTAAATGACGTATTATTCGTTTTTTTTCCCCGTTCTTTGCCAGCGAACGTCACCATGAACCAAAGTATCGTCTTCCTGTCTTCCTCCGGTTGTAACGTTTTTTGAAATATCCAGTTCTGCGTTTACAGATTGACTTTGTTAGTTTCAGAAGATCCCGTTAAGGGTGAAAGCAGCGATTCTTTGCTTAAACTTTAATCTGTTATTTTAATAAATATTTGCTCTTCGGTTCTTATATATTTCATATATATTTTCCTTATCGAGCCCTCTCTGGATTTTAGTCTTCAATTTTATTATTATTACTATTATTACTATATATATATATATATATATATATATATATATTTAAGGAATAGAGGTGTAACACACGAGTTATGATATATTGGTAAAAGGAAAAGAAAATGCTGACAAAATGCTGACAATTGCTAATACTATCTATCGGTCCTGACTCCAGGTGGAAGGAGCAACGTGAAATAAATGTTCTTACTCAAGGACATAACGCATCGCCCGGTCTAGAATATATAAGTTAAAGCAGGCATGTCAGTTTGACATGCCTGCTTTAACTTATTGACCACACACTGGTAAATCATGTTCCTATACATGCACTTTCCATTTAAGGGACAGTTGTTGGGTTGTCTGCAGTTACACTGTGTCCGTGCATATTGCATGGGGTCATTGTTGTACCTGTATTAGGGTTGGTATATCTATATACTTCATTTATGTTCATACAAGGAACAAAAGCGCTACCTAAGATTTCAAGGCCAAATATTGACCATATCTCTAGATTGTAAGAGGGATTAAATGTGTGACCTAATATGGTCAATATTGGATGTTGAAACCTTAAGCAGCGCTTTTGTTTCGTGTTTGAACATAAATAAAGGATATATCAGCTCTTATCCCTGATTGAGCACTCATTTCCTTTTTTCCTTTTTCACCCCTACGGATATTTACTACATATATATGTGTGTGTGTGTGTGTGAGAGAGAGAGAGAGAGAGAGAGAAAGAGAGAGAGAGAGAGAGTGAGAGAGAGAGAGAGAGAGAGTGTGTGTATGTGTGAGAGAGAGTGTGTGTGTGAGAGAGAGAGTGTGTGTATGTGTGAGAGAGAGAGTGTGTGTGTGTGTGTGAGAGAGAGAGAGTGTGTGTATGTGTGTGAGCATTTATTCAGGCACATCTAATGTGTTTATAGAGTCTTTGAGTCTTTAATGTTTTTTATGCCACAATAACTTTACTGATCCCTTGAATAAAATATATTTGTGAGAGTTTAAAAACATTTCTTTTAATTAATTTCAAGAATTACAATAACGGCGACAAAATAATGTCGAACTTTAATCGCCTACCTTGTCAACATTATATATTTTCTTGTTTCTCTCTACCTTTGTTTACTATGTTATATCCACTATTATCCGCCATTTTATATCCACTATTTCTCTCCACCCCACCTCTCTTATGTTTTGTTTACTATATTCTCCCATCTCACCTCCATTTTATGTTCGCTATTATTTCTCCCGTCCCTCTGCCATGGTTTATACACTATTTTCCCTGCTCCCGCCCTCAATGTTGTGTTTAGTATTTCTTTCTCTTCTACCCTGACGTCATGTCAATTACTTTTTCCGTTTCCACCACCATTTATCTTTATTCTATGTGTCTTTCCTCACACTTCGTGTTTAGATTCTCAATGTAACTGTTCGTCGCCATATCTAAACACTAGCAACATTTTTAATGATTTAAAGTTTTAAACAAATCTTATAAAGAAATCAGAAGGAAAAAAATGAAACAAAAAAATTACGATTACAAAATCTTTTATAATATTTAACCACAGTATTGGTTGTTTTTATACAAAATAAAACAAAATCACTTTTAAAAAGAAATCATTATTAATGTTATTAATTTATTTGTTTAGTATTTCATTCTATTGTTTATTTTGTTTTTATTAATTGAAATTGCTGTTGATGTTGTTCTTAGTAAGGTGAGTGTTTAGTCTTATCGGGATCTTTTTAGCAAACAATAAGAGATTACTTTCGAGATAACATTTGCATTGTCTTCTCCTTTTTTGTGTAAAGTGTGAAACACACACACATGTATATATATATATATATATATATATATATATATATATATATATATATATATATATATATATATATATATGTATCCTTTTATCCTTTTGATCACCGGAATAAATGCTATACAGTAATAATTAGTTTTTTCTCAGCTTAAATCTTACCGAAATAATGGATCTTACTTTTCATCCTTCTAGTAATGAATTGATGACAATAACATATACACAACCCTCCGTCCCTCCCACACCACCACCACTACTACTACTACCACTACTACTACTACTACTACTACTACTACTACTACTACTACTACTACTACTACTACTACTACTACTACTACTACCCATTTACATTACTTAGGTTTATGTGTATCTTCCATTATGATTGTAGCCCAGGCGGTGGATTGGCAGTATCGGTAGAGAATCGGACGCCATGCTTTCCAGCATAGTTACGTCCCTTTACGATCTGAGTTCAAATCCCGCCGAGGTTGACTTTGCCTTTCATCCTTACGGGGTCGATAAAATAAAGTACCAGTAATGCACTGGGTAATTGCTGGCCTTGTGCCTAAAGTAGAAACAATTATGATTGTAGCCCAGTAGTAGGATAGCTCCCTCTCTATCTCTTTCCAGGTTTCATATCCTGGATATTCGCTGGACTTAAGGAGGGAGGCTCGTGCAGGTGTTTGTCTCTCCTCACGGCAGGAGGGAGGGTCGTGCAGGTGTTTCTCTCTGCTCACGACAGGAGGGAGGGTCGTGCAGGTGTTTGTCTCTGCTCACGACAGGAGGGAGGGTCGTGCAGGTGTTTGTCTCTGCTCACGACAGGGGGGAGGGTCGTGCAGGTGTTTGTCTCTGCTCATGACAGGAGGGAGGGTCGTGCAGGTGGTTGTCTCTGCTCACGACAGCTCGGCCGCCCAAAGCCCTTAACGAAAGCACGGAGGATACTACAAACCATACTCAATTACGTGTGACGGCTTTAGTTTTTGTTAATCTACTATTTAGCACTTGGTATATATTTAATCTACTATTTAGCACTTGGTATATATTTAATTTACTATTTAGCACTTGGTATATATTTAATCTACTATTTAGAACTTGGTATATATTTAATCTAATATTTAGGACTTGGTATATATTTAATCTAATATTTAGCACTTGGTATATATTTAATCTACTATTTAGCACTTGGTATATATTTAATCTACTATTTAGCACTTGGTATATATTTAATCTACTATTTAGCACTTGGTATATATTTAATCTACTATTTAGAACTTGGTATATATTTAATCTACTATTTAGCACTTGGTATATATTTAATCTACTATTTAGCACTTGGTATATATTTAATCTAATATTTAGCACTTGCTATATATTTAATCTACTATTTAGCACTTGGTATATATTTAATCTACTATTTAGCACTTGGTATATATTTAATCTACTATTTAGCACTTGGTATATATTTAATCTACTATTTAGCACTTGGTATATATTTAATTTACTATTTAGCACTTGGTATATATTTAATCTACTATTTAGTACTTGGTATATATTTAATCTAATATTTAGCACTTGCTATATATTTAATCTACTATTTAGTACTTGGTATATATTTAATCTAATATTTAGCACTTGCTATATATTTAATCTACTATTTAGCACTTGGTATATATTTAATCTACTATTTAGCACTTGGTATATATTTAATTTACTATTTAGCACTTGGTATATATTTAATCTACTATTTAGTACTTGGTATATATTTAATCTAATATTTAGCACTTGCTATATATTTAATCTACTATTTAGTACTTGGTATATATTTAATCTAATATTTAGCACTTGCTATATATTTAATCTACTATTTAGCACTTGGTATATATTTAATCTACTATTTAGCACTTGGTATATATTTAATCTACTATTTAGCACTTGGTATATATTTAATCTACTATTTAGTACTTGGTATATATTTAATCTACTATTTAGCACTTGGTATATATTTAATCTACTATTTAGGACTTGGTATATATTTAATCTACTATTTAGAACTTGGTATATATTTAATCTAATATTTAGCACTTGGTATATATTTAATCTACTATTTAGGACTTGGTATATATTTAATCTAATATTTAGCACTTGCTATATATTTAATCTACTATTTAGCACTTGGTATATATTTAATCTACTATTTAGCACTTGGTATATATTTAATTTACTATTTAGCACTTGGTATATATTTAATCTACTATTTAGAACTTGGTATATATTTAATCTACTATTTAGCACTTGGTATATATTTAATCTACTATTTAGCACTTGGTATATATTTAATTTACTATTTAGCACTTGGTATATATTTAATCTACTATTTAATACTTGGTATATATTTAATCTACTATTTAGCACTTGGTATATATTTAATCTACTATTTAGTACTTGCTATATATTTAATCTACTATTTAGCACTTGGTATATATTTAATCTACTATTTAGCACTTGGTATATATTTAATCTACTATTTAGTACTTGGTATATATTTAATCTACCATTTAGTACTTGGTATATATTTAATCTACTATTTAGTATTTGGTATACATTTAATTTACTATTTAGCACTTGGTATATATTTAATCTACTATTTAGCACTTGGTATATATTTAATCTACTATTTAGTACTTGGTATATATTTAATCTACTATTTAGTACTTGGTATATATTTAAGCTTCTCAACATATTTTATTTTCCAGTAGAGCATTCGGATAGTATTTTTCACTAACAATAATTAATTTACGAAGATAGTGACCAATTGGTTCTTTTTCCTGTTCTTGGTCTCTTTCTATAGCAACAACTCTTGGTGTAAATATATTGGTGTCAATAGGTGTTATATATTGGTGTCAATAGCAACTATATATTGGTGTCAATAGCTGTTATATATTGGTGTCAATAGTTACTATATATTGGTGTCAATAGCTGTTATATATTGGTGTCAATAGCAACTATATATTGGTGTCAATAGCTGTTATATATTGGTGTCAATAGGTGTTATATATTGGTGTCAATAGCAACTACTCTTGGTGTCAATAGCTACTATAATATACTGGTGTTGATAGCTGTTATATATTGGTGTCAATAGCTGCTATATACTGATTGTACAGCTAAACGAGTGTCTTCAGTTGAATTCCTACCGAAGTATCTCGGGATCCTGGCAACTCGTGAAAAATATTCCTCATTATCTTTGTGTGCTTTTTTTATTAACTCACTTAGGCATAGAATCACCGATTACACTGTTCCTGTATATATGTTACACATATATATATATGTGTGTGTGTGTGTGTGTGTGTGTGTGTGTGTGTGTGTGTGTGTGTGTGTGTGTGTGTGTGTGTGTGTGTGTGTGCGTGCGTGTGCTTGTGTGTGTGTACTCACACACACTGTGTTTCTCTATTTTGATATGACAGAGGGTTTCCAAAATGTTTGTTAAATTATATGGACATTTGATTTGTAGGAAAACTTGTCGAAGTTCTCCGAAGTATACCGAAGTTTGCCGAAGAAATTAATACAAATTCGTTGTAATGTACCGATTGATACCGATCTTATGAAATGTTTGTGGATGGTTTGAAAAACAACCAAAATTAACACAGTCGAAACGAATCTAAATAGAAAAAAAAAAGAAAGCCAGTGATGGGGAAAACATTAAAAGATATAATAAAATGAAATGAAAGTGAGTTCTTTGAAACTGTGAACTAAGAACAATAAAAAAAAACGAAGAGTTGTTAGATTCTATTTCTGTTAAAGATCAGATGTAATAAATGTCGAAAACTTTTAATGAGTTTAGATTTTTCTAGAATATTCTCTGGAATTTCCTAGATAGATAGATATATAGATAGATATATAGATAGATATATATATAGATAGATAGATGTATAGATATATAGATAGATCGATAGATCGATAGATAGATATATAGATGGGTAGATGGGTTCATAGATGGATAGATAGATAGAGAGTTAGATGGACGGACAGACAGATATACGGATGAATAGATAGATAAAACAGGGCGGGGATAGAAAAATATTTGGCTTTTGAGAATGTACCTGCGAGTGTGTGTTGGAGCCTGTGTGTGTTTTTGTCGTGTGTGTTTTTTTAATACGCGATAATGGTAGGTGTTGTTTGTTGCTCAGTGTTACGGTTGGTTGATGTTGTTATTGTTAATGTTGTTATTGTTGTAGCTAATGGTAATGTGGTCATTATTGTTGTGGTCGTTGTTATTGTTGTGGTCGTTGTTATTGTTGTGTTCGTTGTTATTGTTATTGCTGCTAGCAGTGGTAGCCGAGGCGGTGATCATGAAAGCAACCAATCTAATACATAAAACTACCTTGGATGATGATATTAGTAAACAAAGATCGTCAAATGGTTTGTTATAAACAAGATGCTCATTTTGGTAGAACTGATAGTTTGCCAATTCATTAGAGTCCACAGTTATAGCCACATTGTTTGCTTTGATAAGAATCTCCTTTAATGTCGTCAGTCGTTGCCGAACGATATTTCAAAAGTTCTTTTAATACTATGTATATCAGAGAGAAACTTTATACTTGTCTACTTACATACCTATCATGTAGTACAAACAAACATATATACAGACGTACATACATACACATACATAGGTTTGTGTATATATAACTATATATGTATATAAATACTTACACACATGCATACATTATATATATGTATATATATATATATATATATATATATATATATATATATATATATATATATATATATATATATTTATATATAAATATATATATGTATATATATATATACTTATTTATATATATATATATATGTATATATATATACTTATTTATATATATAAATATATATACAGTATATATATATATATATATACTTATTTATTGTGTGTGTGTGTGTATGACGATGTGTGGAATCAATAAGTTACTACAACGGGAGTTTGGGCTACGCCACCTCAGTCATGTCTTTGGTGAGACTGTCAGAGATAGGGATTAGAATTATCCTAATCAGCTTTAGTGATCCGATGAATGGATGACTATAACGATCTCTCTCCTTCTTTGTTCACCTTTCTCTCTCTCTCTCTGCCCCCTCTCTCTCACCCCCTCTCTCTGTGGGCGAATTAACTATAAGAAACCAGCGCATTTTCCGTGTCTCTAATTGTTCTGTTATTGTTTGTTTGTATTATCACAATATGTGAAATTTCTCAATTCCAAATACGTCCACCATCATTGTTGTTCTATCACAAAAACAGTAGAGAAAGAAATAACAACAACAACAACAATAATAATGATGATTTTTAGTTTAGGAACAAGGCCAGCAATTTGGAGGAAGGGAAAGTCAATAAAATCGGCTCCAGTGCATCACTGGTACATTATTTTATCGACCTCTGAAAGCAGAAAAGGCAAAGTTGACCTCGGCAGGATTTGAGTTTAAGACATAAAGAGCCGAAACAAATAAGCTATTTGGCCGACGCTCTACCGATTCTACCAACCCACCCAATATTAATAACTATCATGATTAGTGTTGCAATTATAAAGAGCTAAAACAGAAGGCCTTGTCCATATATGAAACTGATGGTGTATTTGTGTTTCAAATGAACTTCAGCCCTTAGCTCTTAGAGTCATGAAGACACTGTCTCCACACATACCAAGGAGTTCATCCCTCTCCTGGTCGCAACACAACTGATTTCTTAAAGAGGGAGAGAAAGAATCATCTCTCGTAATCGATATGTACATCTTTATCGACCTCAAAATAATGAAAAGCGAAGTTGACCTCGGCGGGATTTGAACTGAGAGCGCAGAGGCATGAAACAAAAACTGTAAAGCATTCTGTCCGACGTTTCCTGTCCATTCATGTCTGGAGATGTGGACATGCATCTGTGAAACAAAATATGAGTGTGCGTGCTTGTGTGTATATCTGTGTGTGTATGCGTGTATATCTAAATGCGTGTATGTGTGTGTGTATATGTGTGTGCGTGTGTGAGTGTGTGTTCGTAAAGATAGATATCTTGCAAGTTTCAATCAACGCTGCTATTGCAGGTGTTACACCAAGCCCCCCACGTGGGAAATTATTTCACACAATGACAACCAGATTCCTCATCATAGATAGATGGTCTTTGGGAAATAGATAAAAGATTGTCTAATTTAATTCTCCTATAATTCCCTCTTTATCCAGAAATAGGCGGAAAAGTCTCGTTTGGATTGTTGATAGATATACTGATAAACACACACACACACACACACACACATGCCAGATTCGTTAGAGCGGTGGAGATTTGTTCCGGATCTCTGCGCTTTGAGCTCAAATCCCGTCAAGGTCCAGTTAACTTTTCATTATTTCGCGGTCGATAAAGAAAATACCAGCCCGGTGGTAATGAAGCCCCTTTCTTCCAACTGTCACATTTTCGATATTCCGCTGGATCAAGGGAGGGGTGAGAGGGTGTCTAGTCATGACTGTAAGGACACCTTAAACACTTTAGAGAAAACATGGAGCATACTAACAAGTTGTACTCGACGGGATTTTACATCTCTCTCTCTCTCTCTCTCTCTCTCTCTCTCCTCTCTCTCTCTCTCTCTCTCTCTCTCTCTCTCTCTCTCTCTCTATATATATATATATATATATATATATATATATATATATATATAGATATATTAGAAAATAGAATAGCTTTCACCGTATTTTTGACTAAAGGAATTTTAGCCTGATAATGGGGTTTAGAACCCTCAGATAAATGGAAAAAATGAGTATTGACGTACTTCTCAATGTGTTTGTTAAGCGCTTTCTATGGTCTGAGTTCAAATCCCGCCGAGGTTAACTTTGCCTTTCATCCTTACTTATAAAATAAAGTACCAGTAATGTACTGGGTATTTGCTGGCCTTGTGCCAAAAGTAGAAACAATTATATATATATATATATATATATATATATATATATATATATATATATATATATATATATATATATATATATATATATATATATATATAGGAACGAGTAGGACCCCGACCGCTGAGCTCAAGCCGTTTCGACGGCTAATTCTGGACTCAGCCGTCGAAACGGCTTGAACTCAGCCGTCAGGGTCCTACTCGTTCCTATTCCCACTCTACTACCCTAAGTATTGAGTACTTTGGTGCGTTATGGTCCACCTGGTTCCTTACCACATTTCCTTCGTTATATATATATATATATATATATATATATATATATATATATATATATATATATTTATTTATATATATATATATATATATATATATATATATATATATATATATATATATTTATTTATTTATTTATTTATATATATATATATATATATATATATATATATATATATATATATATATATATATATATATTTATATATATATATACATATATACATATATATATACATATATATAATGAAAGGGCTTAACAAACACATTGAGAATATCTTTAAACTGATGACTATTTTCGTCGTAGGTAAGTAGCCTGGCTAACATTTGGTGATAATTTACTGCTGGGGACTTCAATAGACAATTACTTAAGATATCCGTAAATCTACCGTAACTTACTGCAACAACTACTACTACAACAATAACTAAGGCAACGACAATAAGATTTTGTGTTAGTGTTTATCTATGAAGGCGACACTGGATCGCATTAGCGTAGAAGAAGGGGAGCCAATTATTTTTGAGTTCATTTCTGAGAATTGTCGCCGATGAAATGACGTAAAGAAGTGGAGATACGCCAGACAATTAGCGTGTTTCTGTTGTCGACTTCAAAGGAGAGAAAATCTGTTGTTTCATGGCATGTTTGTGGCGTTTCTGTTGGGTTAATCGGACTTAAGAACAAAGGGGAAGATTTTGAACGTTAAGGTAAGTTGAGCAGTTAAAACAACACCACAATAACTATCACCACCACAACCATCACACCACCAACAACAACTATCACCACAACCAACAACAACTATCACCACCACCACCATCACACCACCAACAACAACTATCACCACCACCACCATCACACCACCACCACCAACAACTATCACCACCACCACCAACAACAACTATCACCACCACCACCATCACCCCACCATCAACAACAACTATCACCACCACCACCATCACAGCACAACAACAACTATCATCACCACCACCATCACACCACCACAACAACTATCACAACCACCACCATCATCACCCCACCACCAACAACAACTATCACCACCACCACCATCACACCACAAACAACAACTATCACCACCACCACCATCACCCCACCACCAACAACAACTATCACCACCACCACCATCACACCACCACAACAACTATCACCACCACCACCATCACACCACAAACAACAACTATCACCACCACCACCATCACCCCACCACCAACAACAACTATCACCACCACCACCATCACACCACCACAACAACTATCACCACCACCACCATCACACCACCAACAACAACTATCACCACCACCACCATCACACCACCAAAAACAACTATCACCACCACCACCATCACACCACCACAACAACTATCACCACCACCACCATCACACCACCACAACAACTATCACCACCACCACCATCACACCACCACAACAACTATCACCACCACCACCATCACACCACCACAACAACTATCACCACCACCACCATCACCCCACCATCAACAACATCTATCACCACCACCACCATCACACCACCACAACAACTATCACCACCACCACCATCACCCCACCAACAACAACAACTGTCACCACCACCACCATCACACCACCACCAACAACAACTATCACCACCACCACCATCACACCACCACCAACAACAACTAACACCACCACCACCATCACACCCCCACCAACAACTATCACCACCACCACCATCATACCACCAACAACAACAACTATCACCACCACCACCATCACACCACCAACAGCAACTATCACCACCACCACCATCACCCCACCACCAACAACTATCACCCCCACCACCATCACACCACCACCAACAGCAACTATCACCACCACCACCACCACCATCACACCAACAACAACAACTATCACCACCACCACCATCACCCCACCACCAACAACTATCACCACCACCACCATCACAGCACAACAACAACTATCACCACCACCCCCATCACACCACCACCAACAACTATCACCACCAGCACCATCACACCACCACCAACAGCCACTATCACCACCACCACCATCACCCCACCACCAACAACTATCACCACCACCACCATCACACCACCACCAACAAGAACTATCACCACCACCACCATCACACCACCAACAACAACTATCACCACCACCACCATCACACCACCAACAACAACTATCACCACCACCACCATCACACCACTACCAACAACAACTATCACCACCACCACCATCACACCACCAACAACAACTATCACCACCACCACCATCACACCACCAACAACAACTATCACCACCACCACCATCACACCACCACCAACAACAACTATCACCCCCAACACCATCACACCACCAACAACAACAACTATCACCACCACCACCATTGCACCACCAACAACAACTATCACCACCACCACCATCACACCACCAACAACAACTAACACCACCACCACCATCACACCACCACCAACATCAACTAACACCACCACCACCATCACACCACCACCAACAACAACTATCACCACCACCACCATCACACCACCAAAAACAACTATCACCACCGCCACCATCACACCACCAACAACAACTATCACCACCACCACCATAACCCCACCACCAACAACTATCACCACCACCACCATCACACCACCACCAACAACAACTATCACCACCACCACCATCACCCCACCACCAACAACTATCACCACCACCACCATCACACCACCACCAACAACAACTATCACCACCACCACCATCACACCACCAACAACAACTATCACCACCGCCACCATCACACCACCAACAACAACTATCACCACCACCACCATCACACCACCAACAACAACTATCACCACCACCACCATCACCCCACCACCAACAACTATCACCACCACCACCATCACCCCACCAACAACAACTATCACCACCACCACCATCACCCCACCAACAACAACTATCACCACCACCACCATCACCCCACCACCAACAACTATCACCACCACCACCATCACACCACCAACAACAACTATCACCACCACCACCATCACACCACCAACAACAACTATCACCACCACCACCATCACCCCACCACCAACAACTATCACCACCACCACCATCACACCACCAACAACAACTATCACCACCACCACCATCACCCCACCAACAACAACTATCACCACCACCTCCATCACACCACCAACAACAACTATCACCACCACTACCATCACCCCACCACCAACAACTATCACCACCACCACCATCACACCACCACCAACAACAACTATCACCACCACCACCATCACACCACCAACAACAACTAACACCACCATCACACCACCACCAACAACAACTAACACGACCACCACCATCACACCACCACCAACAACAACTATCACCACCACCACAATCACACCACCAACAACAACTATCACCACCACCACCATCACACCACCACCAACAACAACTATCACCACCACCACAATCACACCACCAACAACAACTAACACCACCACCACCATCACACCACCACCAACAACAACTAACACCACCACCACCATCACACCACCACCAACAACAACTATCACCACCACCACCATCACACCACCAACAACAACTATCACCACCGCTACCATCACACCACCAACAACAACTATCACCACCACCAGCATCACACCACCACCAACAACAACTAACACCACCACCACCATCACACCACCACCAACAACAACTAACACCACCACCACCATCACACCACCACCAACAACAACTAACACCACCACCACCATCACACCACCACCAACAACAACTATCACCACCACCGCCATCACACCACCAACAACAACTAACACCACCACCACCATCGCACCACCACCAACAACAACTAACACCACCGCCACCATCACACCACCAGCAACAACAATTATCACCACCACCACCATCACACCACCACAAACAACAACTAACACCACCACCACCATCACACCACCAGCAACAACAACTATCACCACCACCATCATCACACCACCACCAACAACAACTATCACCACCATCACACCACCGCCAACAACAACTAACACCACCACCACCATCACACCACCCCCAACAACAACTAACACCACCACCACCATCATACCACCAGCAATAAAACTATCACCACCACCACCATCACACCACCAACAACAACTATCACCACCGCCACCATCACACCACCAGCAACAACTATCACCACCACCACCATCACACCACCACCAACAACAACTATCACCACCACCACCATCACACCACCACCAACAACAACTAACACCACCACCACCATCACACCACCACCAACAACAACTAACACCACCACCACCATCACACCACCACCAACAACAACTAACACCACCACCACCATCACACCACCAGCAACAACAACTATCACCACCACCACCATCACACCACCAACAACAACTATCACCGCCGCCACCATCACACCACCAGCAACAACTATCACCACCACCACCATCACACCAGCACCAACAACAACTAACACCACCACCACCATCACACCAGCACCAACAACAACTATCACCACCACCACCATCACACCAGCACCAACAACAACCATCACCACCACCACCATCACACCAGCACCAACAACAACTATCACCACCACCACCATCACACCACCACCAACAACAACTATCACCACCACCACCATCACACCAGCACCAACAACAACTATCACCACCACCACCATCACACCACCACCACAACAACTATCACCACCACCACCATCACACCACCAACAACAACTATCACCACCACCACCATCACACCACCACCAACAACAACTAACACCACCACCACCATCACACCACCACCAACAACAACTAACACCACCACCACCATCACACCACCACCAACAACAACTAACACCACCACCACCATCACACTACCACCAACAACAACTATCACCACCGCCACCATCACACCACCAGCAACAACAACTATCACCACCACCACCATCACACCACCACCAACAACAACTAACACCACCATCACACCACCACCAACAACAACTAACACCATCACCACCATCACACCACCACCAACAACAACTAACACCACCACCACCATCACACCACCACCAACAACAACTATCACCACCACCAGCACCATCACACCACCACCAACAACAACTAACACCACCACCACCATCACACCACCACCAACAACAACTAACACCACCACCACCATCACACCACCACCAACAACAACTATCACCACCACCACCATCACACCACCACCACCATCACACCACCACCACCACCAACAACTATCAACACCACCAGCACCATCACACCACCACCAACAACAACTATCACCACCACCACCATCACACCACCACCAACAACAACTAACACCACCACCACCATCACACCACCACCACCAACAACTATCACCACCACCACCATCACACCACCTACAACAACTATCACCACCACCACCATCACCCCACCTCCAACAACAACTATCACCACCACCACCATCACCCCACCACCACCAACAACTATCACCACCACCACCATCACACTACCAACAACAACTATCACCACCACCATCACACCACCAACAAAACTATCACACCACCACCATCACACCACCACCAACAACAACTATCACCACCACCACCATCACACCACCAACAAAACTATCACCACCACCACCATCACACCACCACCAACAACTATCACCACCACCACCATCACACCACCAACAACAACTAACACCACCACCACCATCACACCACCACCAACAAAAACTAACACCATCACCACCATCACACCACCACCAACAACAACTAACACCACCACCACCATCACACCACCACCAACAACAACTATCACCACCACCACCATCACACCACCAACAACAACTATCACCGCCGCCACCATCACACCACCATCAACAACTATCACCAGCACCAACATCACCCCACCACCAACAACTACCACCACCACCACCATCACACCACCACCAACAACTATCATCACCACCACCATCACACCACCACCAACAACTATCACCACCACCACCATCAAACCACCACCAACAACTATCACCACCACCAACATCACCCCACCAGCAACAACAACTATCACCACCACCACCATCACACCACCAACAACAACTAACACCACCACCACCATCACACCACCACCAACAACAACTAACACCACCACCACCATCACACCACCACCAACAACAACTATCACAACCACCACCATCACACCACCACCAACAACAACTAACACCACCACCACCATCACACCACCAACAACAACAACTAACACCACCACCACCATCACACCACCACCAACAACAACTATCACCACCACCACCATCACACCACCAACAAAACTATCACCACCACCACCATCACACCACCACCAACAACTATCACCACCACCACCATCACACCACCAACAAAACTATCACCACCACCACCATCACACCACCAACAACAACTATCACCACCACCACCATCACACCACCACCAACAACAACTATCACCACCACCACCATCACACCAGCACCAACAACAACTATCACCACCACCACCATCACACCACCACCAACAACAACTATCACGACCACCACCATCACACCACCAACAACAACTATCACCACCACCATCACACCACCAACAACAACAACTAACACCACCACCACCATCACACCACCACCAACAACAACTAACACCACCACCACCATCACACCACCACCAACAACAACTATCACCACCACCACCATCACACCACCAACAACAACTATCACCACCGCCACCATCACACCACCAACAACAACTATCACCACCACCACCATCACACCACCACCAACAAAAACTAACACCACCACCACCACCATCACACCAGCACCAACAACAACCATCACCACCACCACCATCACACCACCACCAACAAAAACTAACACCACCACCACCATCACACCACCACCACCAACAACTATCACCACCACCACCATCACACCACCACCAACAACAACTATCACCACCACCACCATCACACCAGCACCAACAACAACTATCACCACCACCACCATCACACCACCACCAACAACAACTATCACCACCACCACCATCACACCACCAACAACAACTATCACCACCACCATCACACCACCAACAACAACAACTAACACCACTACCACCATCACACCACCACCAACAGCAACTAACACCACCAACACCATCACACCACCACCAACAACAACTATCACCACCACCACCATCACACCACCAACAACAACTATCACCAACACCATCACACCACCAACAACAACAACTATCACCACCACCACCATCACACCACCACCAACAGCAACTAACACCACCAACACCATCACACCACCACCAACAACAACTATCACCACCACCACCATCACACCACCAACAACAACTATCACCACCGCCACCATCACACCACCAACAACAACTATCACCACCACCACCATCACACCACCACCAACAACAACTAACACCACCACCACCATCACACCACCACCAACAAAAACTAACACCATCACCACCATCACACCACCACCAACAACAACTAACACCACCACCACCATCACACCACCACCAACAACAACTATCACCACCACCACCATCACACCACCAACAACAACTATCACCGCCGCCACCATCACACCACCAACAACAACTATCACCGCCGCCACCATCACACCACCATCAACAACTATCACCACCACCAACATCACACCACCACCAACAACTATCACCACCACCACCATCAAACCACCACCAACAACTATCACCACCACCACCATCACCCCACCAGCAACAACAACTATCACCACCACCACCATCACACCACCAACAACAACTAACACCACCACCACCATCACACCACCACCAACAACAACTAACACCACCACCACCATCACACCACCACCAACAACAACTATCACCACCACCACCATCACACCACCAACAACAACTATCACCACCACCACCATCACACCACCACCAACAACAACTAACACCACCACCACCATCACACCACCAACAACAACTATCACCACCACCAGCATCACACCACCACCAACAACAACTAACACCACCACCACCACCATCACACCACCACTAACAACAACTAACACCACCACCACCATCACACCACCACCAACAACAACTAACACCACCACCACCATCACACCACCACCAACAACAACTATCACAACCACCACCATCACACCACCAACAACAACTAACACCACCACCACCATCACACCACCACCAACAACAACTAACTCCACCACCACCATCACACCACCACCAACAACAACTATCACCACCACCACCATCACACCACCACCAACAACAACTAACACCACCACAACCATCACACCACCACCAACAACAACTAACACCACCACCACCATCACACCACCAGCAACAACAACTATCACCACCACCACCATCACACCACCACCAACAACAACTAACACCACCACCACCATCACACCACCAGCAACAACAACTATCACCACCACCACCATCACACCACCACCAACAACAACTAACACCACCACCACCATCACACCACCACCAACAACAACTATCACCACCACCACCATCACACCACCGCCAACAACAACTAACAACACCACCACCATCACACCACCACCAACAACAACTAACACCACCACCACCATCACACCACCAGCAACAATAACTATCACCACCACCACCATCACACCACCACCAACAACAACTAACACCACCACCACCATCACACCACCACCAACAACAACTATCACCACCACCAACATCACACCACCACCAACAACAACTAACACCACCACCACCATCACACCACCACCAACAACAACTAACTGCACCACCACCATCACACCACCACCAACAACAACTAACACCACCACCACCATCACACCACCACCAACAACAACTAACACCACCACCACCATCACACCACCAACAACAACAACTATCACCACCACCACCATCACACCACCAACAACAACTATCACCACCGCCACCATCACACCACCAACAACAACAACTAACACCACCACCACCATCACACCACCACCAACAACAACTATCACCACCACCACCATCACACCACCACCAACAACAATTATCACCACCACCACCATCACACCACCACCAACAACAACTAACACCACCACCACCATCACACCACCACCAACAACAACTATCACCACCACCACCATCACACCAGCACCAACAACAACTATCACCACCACCACCATCACACCACCACCAACAACAACTAACACCACCACCACCATCACAGCACCACCAACAACAACTATCACCACCACCACCATCACACCACCACCAACAACAACTATCACCACCACCACCATCACACCAGCACCAACAACAACTATCACCACCACCACCATCACACCACCACCAACAACAACTAACACCACCACCACCATCACACCACCACCAACAACAACTATCACCACCACCACCATCACACCAGCACCAACAACAACTATCACCACCACCACCATCATACCACCACCAACAACAACTATCACCACCACAACCATCACACCACCAACAACAACTATCACCACCACCACCATCACACCACCACCAACAACAACTAACACCACCACCACCATCACACCACCACCAACAACAACTAACACCACCACCACCATCACACCACCACCAACAACAACTATCACCACCACCACCATCACACCACCACCAACAACAACTATCACCACCACCACCATCACACCACAAACAACAACTATCAACACCGCCACCATCACACCACCACCAACAACAACTAACACCACCACCACCATCACACCACCACCAACAACAACTATCACCACCACCACCATCACACCACAAACAACAACTATCAACACCGCCACCATCACACCACCAACAACAACTATCACCACCACCACCATCACACCACCACCAACAACAACTAACACCACCACCACCATCACACCACCAACAACAACAACTAACACCACCACCACCATCACACCACCACCAACAACAACTATCACCACCACCACCATCACACCACAAACAACAACTATCAACACCGTCACCATCACACCACCACCAACAAAAACTAACACCACCACCACCATCACACCACCACCAACAACAACTATCACCACCACCACCATCACACCACAAACAACAACTATCAACACCGCCACCATCACACCACCAACAACAACTATCACCACCACCACCATCACACCACCACCAACAACAACTAACACCACCACCACCATCACACCACCACCAACAACAACTAACACCACCACCACCACCACACCACCACCAACAACAACTATCACCACCACCACCATCACACCACCAACAACAACTATCACCGCCGCCACCATCACACCACCAACAACAACTATCACCACCACCACCATCCCACCACCACCAACAACTATCACCACCACCACCATCACACCACCACCACCAACAACTATCACCACCACCACCATCACACGACCACCAACAACAACTATCACCACCACCACCATCACACCACCAACAAAACTATCACCACCACCACCATCACACCACCACCAACAACTATCACCACCACCACCATCACACCACCAACAAAACTATCACCACCACCACCATCACACCACCAACAACAACTATCACCACCACCACCATCACACCACCACCAACAACAACTATCACCACCACCACCATCACACCAGCACCAACAACAACTATCACCACCACCACCATCACACCACCACCAACAACAACTATCACCACCACCACCATCACACCACCAACAACAACTATCACCACCACCATCACACCACGAACAACAACAACTAACACCACCACCACCATCACACCACCACCAACAACAACTAACACCACCACCACCATCACACCACCACCAACAACAACTATCACCACCACCACCATCACACCACCAACAACAACTATCACCACCGCCACCATCACACCACCAACAACAACTATCACCACCACCACCACCATCACACCACCACCAACAACAACTAACACCACCACCACCATCACACCACCACCAACAAAAACTAACACCATCACCACCATCACACCACCACCAACAAAAACTATCACCACCACCACCATCACACCACCTACAACAACTATCACCACCACCACCATCACACCACCACCAACAACAACTATCAACGCCGCCACCATCACACCACCAACAACAACTATCACCACCACCACCATCACACCACCACTAACAACTATCACCACCACCACCATCACACCACCACCACCAACAACTATCACCACCACCATCACACCACCAACAACAACTAACACCACCACCACCATCACACCACCACCACCAACAACTATCACCACCACCAGCACCATCACACCACCACCAACAACAACTAACACCACCACCACCATCACACCACCACCAACAACAACTAACACCACCACCACCATCACACCACCACCAACAACAACTATCACCACCACCACCATCACACCACCACCAACAACAACTATCACCACCACCACCATCACACCACCTACAACAACTATCACCACCACCACCATCACCCCACCTCCAACAACAACTATCACCACCACCACCATCACACCACCTACAACAACTATCACCACCACCACCATCACCCCACCACCAAAAACAACTATCACCACCACCACCATCACACCACCAACAACAACTATCACCACCACCACCATCACACTACCAACAACAACTATCCCCACCACTATCACACCACCAACAAAACTATCACACCACCACCATCACACCACCACCAACAACAACTATCACCACCACCACCATCACACCACCACCAACAACAACTATCACCACCACCACCATCACACCACCAACAAAACTATCACCACCACCACCATCACACCACCACCAAAAAATATCACCACCACCACCATCACACCACCAACAAAACTATCACCACCACCACCATCACACCACCAACAACAACTATCACCACCACCACCATCACACCACCACCAACAAAACTATCACCACCACCATCACCCCACCACCATCAGCAACTATCACCATCACCACCACCATCACACTACCAACAACAACTATCACCACAACCATCACACCACCACCAACAACATCTATCACCACCGCCACCATCACCCCACCACCATCAACAACTATCACCACCACCACCATCACACCACCACCAACAACAACTATCACCACCACCACCATCACCCCACCATCATGAACAACTGTCACCACCACCACCATCACCCCACCACCATGAACAACTGTAACCACCACCACCATCACACCACCAACAACAACTATCACCACCACCACCATCACACCACCACAACAACTATCACCACCACCACCATCACACCACCACCAACAACAACTATCACCACCACCACCATCATCCCACCACCATCAAAAACTATCACCACCACCACCATCACACCACCACCAACAACAACTATCACCACCACCACCATCACACCACCAACAACAACTATCACCACCACCACCTTCACACCACCACCAACAACAACTATCACCACCACCACCATCACCCCACCACCACCAACAACTATCACCACCACCACCATCACACCACCACCATCAAAAACTATCACCACCACCACCATCACACCACCACCAACAACAACTATCACCACCACCACCATCACACCACCAACAACAACTATCACCACCACCACCATCAAAACACCATCAACAACTATCACCACCACCACCATCACACCACCACCAACAACAACTATCACCACCACCACCATCACACCACCAAAAACTAGCACCACCACCACCATCACACCACCACAACAACTATCACCACCACCACCATCACACCACCACAACAACTATCACCACCACCACCATCACACCACTACCAACAACAACTATCACCACCACCACCATCATCCCACCACCATCAAAAACTATCACCACCACCACCATCACACCACCACCAACAACAACTATCACCACCACCACTATCACACCACCAACAACAACTATCACCACCACCACCATCACACCACCACCAACAACAACTATCACCACCACCACCATCACCCCACCACCACCAACAACTATCACCACCACCACCATCACACCACCACCATCAAAAACTATCACCACCACCACCATCACACCACCACCAACAACAACTATCACCACCACCACCATCACACCACCAACAACAACTATCACCACCACCACCATCAAAACACCATCAACAACTATCACCACCACCACCATCACACCACCACCAACAACAACTATCACCACCACCACCATCACACCACCACCAACAACAACTATCACCACCACCACCATCACACCACCACCACCAACAACTATCACCACCACCACCATCACACCACCAACAACAACTATCACCACCACCACCATCACCCCAACACCACCAACAACTATCACCACCACCACCATCACACCACCAACAACAACTATCACCACCACCACCATCACACCACCACCATCAACAACTATCACCACCACCACCATCACACCAACAACAACTATCACCACCACCACCATCACACCACCATCAACAACTATCACCACCACCAACATCACACCACCAACAACAACTATCACCACCACCACCATCACACCAACAACAACTATCACCACCACCACCATCACACCACCACCATCAACAACTATCACCACCACCACCATCACACCAACAACAACTATCACCACCACCACCATCACACCACCACCAACAACTATCACCACCACCAACATCACACCAACAACAACTATCACCACCACCATCACACCACCAACAACAACTATCACCACCACCACCATCACACCAACAACAACTACACCACCACCACCATCACACCACCAACAACAACTATCACCACCATCACACCACCAACAACAACTATCACCACCGCCACCATCACACCACCAACAACAACTATCACCCCCAACACCATCACACCACCACCAACAACAACTATCACCATCACCACCATCACACCACCAACAACAACTATCACCACCACCACCACCATCACACCACCAACAACAACTATCACCACCACCACCATCACCCCACCACCAACAACTATCACCACCACCACCATCAAACCACCACCAACAACTATCACCACCACCACCATCACCCCACCAGCAACAACAACTATCACCACCACCACCATCACCCCACCACCAACAACTATCACCACCACCACCATCACGCCACCAACAACAACTATCACCACCACCACCATCACACCACCAACAACAACTATCACCACCACCACCATCACCCCACCACCACCAACTATCATCACCACCACCACCATCACACCACCAACAACAACTATCACCACCACCACCATCACACCACCATCAACAACTATCACCACCACCACCATCACACCATCAACAACTATCACCAGTACCACCATCACACCACCACCACCAACAACTATCACAACCACCACCATCACACCACCACAACAACTATCACCACTACCACCATCACACGACCACCACCAACAACTATCACCACCACCATCACACCACCAACAACAACAACTATCACCACCACCACCATCACACCACCAAAAACAACTATCACCACCACCACCATCACACCACCACCAACAACAACTATCACCACCACCACCATCACACCACCACCAACAACAACTATCACCACCACCACCATCACACCACCAACAACAACTATCACGACCACCACCATCACACCACCACCAACAACTATCACCACCACCACCATCACAACACCAACAACAACTATCACCACCACCACCATCACACCACCACCACCAACAACTATCACCACCACCACCATCACACCACCACCAACAACTATCACCACCACCATCACACCACCAACAACAACTATCACCACCACCACCATCACACCACCACCACCAACAACTATCACGACTACCACCATCACACCATCAACAACAACTATCACCACTACCACCATCACCCCACCACCAACAACAACTATCACCACCACCACCATCACACCACCACCAACAACTATCACCACCACCACCATCACAACACCAACAACAACTATCACCACCACCACCATCACACCACCACCACCAACAACTATCACCACCACCACCATCACACCACCACCAACAACTATCACCACCACCATCACACCACCAACAACAACTATCACCACTACCACCATCACACGACCACCACCAACAACTATCACCACCACCATCACACCACCAACAACAACAACTATCACCACCACCACCATCACACCACCAACAACAACTATCACCACCACCACCATCACACCAACAACAACTATCACCACCACCACCATCACACCACCAACAACAACTATCACCACCACCACCATCACACCACCAACAACAACAACTATCACCACCACCACCATCACACCACCAACAACTAACACCACCACCACCACCATCACCCCACCAGCAACAACAACTATCACCACCACCACCATCACCCCACCACCAACAACTATCACCACCACCACCATCACACCACCAACAACAACTATCACCACCACCACCATCACACCACCAACAACAACTACCACCACCACCACCATCACCCCACCACCACCAACTATCATCACCACCACCACCATCACACCACCATCAACAACTATCACCACCACCACCATCACCCCACCACCACCAACAACTATCACCATCACCATCACACCACCAACAACAACTATCACCACCACCACCATCACACCATCAACAACTATCACCACTACCACCATCACACCACCACCACCAACAACTATCACAACCACCACCATCACACCACCACAACAACTATCACCACTACCACCATCACCCCACCACCACCAACAACTATCACCATCACCATCACACCACCAACAACAACTATCACCACCACCACCATCACACCACCAACAACAACTATCACCACCACCACCATCACACCACCAACAACAACAACTATCACCACCACCACCATCACACCACCAACAACTAACACCACCACCACCACCATCACCCCACCAGCAACAACAACTATCACCACCACCACCATCACCCCACCACCAACAACTATCACCACCACCACCATCACGCCACCAACAACAACTATCACCACCACCACCATCACACCACCAACAACAACTATCACCACCACCACCATCACCCCACCACCACCAACTATCATCACCACCACCACCATCACACCACCATCAACAACTATCACCACCACCACCATCACCCCACCACCACCAACTATCATCACCACCACCACCATCACACCACCATCAACAACTATCACCACCACAACCATCACACCACCAACAACAACTATCACCACCACCACCATCACACCACCACCACCAACAACTATCACAACCACCACCATCACACCACCACAACAACTATCACCACTACCACCATCACACGACCACCACCAACAACTATCACCACCACCATCACACCACCAACAACAACAACTATCACCACCACCACCATCACACCACCAACAACAACTATCACCACCACCACCATCACACCACCACCAACAACAACTATCACCACCACCACCATCACACCACCAACAACAACTATCACCACCACCACCATCACACCACCAACAACAACTATCACCACCACCACCATC
>OZ024748.1:34644768-34652268 GCA_964016885.1 Eledone cirrhosa | reverse complement strand
AAAAAGACCAGTTGTTGGCCGGAGAGAAAGGTGTCTGACCTCAGCCCTTTCAACCTTGTCCACCATACAACTTCTTTCGCCATGGCTATCACACAGAGGAAAAGCGCCTCTCCTTCGTTTTTGAAAGGGGGAGGCGGTTTCATCGTACCAATGTTCTCGGTGGTCAACCGGATTGGTCCCACCCGCGACAGTAGTCGTTCTACATAGCCCCACAGGTTAGCAACGCCCGGGCAGTGTACGAATGCGTGTGCGACGGTTTCCTCGTCACGCACGCATCTCGGACAGATCTTCTTCGAGGGGTCCCTACCCGGGCGCCCGTGTCTGTAGAGCTTATCCCGAGCGGGTAGAGCTCCTCGGTAACATGGCCAAGCCAGGGACTTTTGGAAGTTGTCCATCGGTCCCGGGCCAAACGTCCTACCGAACAGACTGGCCAGCTCATCTTCCACCATACCCAGAGCCTCTCCGAGAGCGTCGTCGCACTTACTGCGCACCAACCCTCTATAGAATGTTGAGGTTGAGTCTCCACTGATTGCCGGATCCGCTTGCCAGAGGGCCGTTAACGCCTGGGCACATTCAACGTGCCAGTCGCCCACTTTTCTCGGTCTTTGCTTGACCCATGATTGCAGCTCGGTGAGTGAGACGAGTCTCGGAAAGGCTCGCCTCACAAACAGAGCCCACACCGGCTGACCGGTGAGGAATACCTGGAGGTGCCGTAGCCTTAATGCGTGTCTACGCATCGTCAGCCACGGCAACCTCAGCCCTCCGTTCGTAGGGTGTTGACAGCAGATGGATCTTCTCACCAAAGGAGCCCGCTTCTTCCAAAGAAATCGGAAGAGCACGCGCTCCATTTTGGCGAGTGTTTTCTCTGGGCAAGGCACGACGGTCAAGCGGTAGTAGATGGCGCACGCTATATAAGCGTTCGCCACCTCCGCTCGACCTTTCAGGGATAGTTTGCACTCGGCCCACTTCTGGGCGAGTGCAAAGACCTTGCCTGTTACCTCGTCCCAGTTTTTCTCCACCTGGAGGTCCGGTCCGAACTAGACCCCGAGCAGCTTCACCGATCCCTCCGTCCAGCGTCCGACGAGGCCGTCGGAGGGCATCGTTTTTCCCCTCCACGTCCCGAGTTGCAAACCGACGGACTTGTCCCGGTTCAGCTCGGCTCCTGTGAACCTTTCATATTCCTCCAGTAAGGTGCCGATATGCCCGATTTCCGAGGCGCACGACACCATTACTGTCACGTCATCGGCGTAGGCCGGCGCCGCTTTCCGCAATCCCGGTTCCAAGGGGATGCCCTGCAACAGCTCCAGCTTCCGCAGTAGTGGCTCGAGAACCAGCACATACAGGAGGGAGGAGATAGGGCATCCCTGTCGGATGGATCGCGTGATTTGGAACGGCTTCGAGAGGTAGCCGTTCACCTTGACCCTCGAGCAGGTGTTGCTGCTGTGCATTGCAGCAATCCAGCCCCTGAAAACGGCCTGCCGCCGCCAGCACCGCATCCAGGTACCGATGGTCAACCCTATCGAACGCCTTAGATTGATCCGAGTTGATCAGGGCCCCACCAAAGCCGGGTTCGTTCCCTACCCTCTCTACGATGTATCGCATGATGTGGAGGTTGTCGTGTATGGACCTGGACGGGATTGCGCATGTCTGCGCTTCTCCCACCAGGTTCCCGACGACAAGCGCCAACCTCTTCGCTAACACCTTGGCCAAAATCTTTAACTCTGTGTTTAGCAGAATTATGGGCCGGAAGTTATCTATGTCATCCCCCTTGTTCTCGTCCTTCCTCACCAGCGTGACTACGCCCTTGGTCACAGAACTGGGAATTCTTCCGTTCTGTTGCCAGTTGCAGTAGACCGCATCGAGGAGACCGGAGAACAACCCCGGCATCGCTACATAAAGTTCGTATGGTAGACCATCGAGACCAGGAGATTTGCGTTTGCCGCATTGGCTCAGCGCTTCCCCTATTTCAGCGGCTGAAATCGGCCTCACGCAGGACTTCGCCTCCCCGTCCGAGAGCCGCGCCAGACCGTCGAGGTATGGGCCGAAATCCATGGCCCCACCCGGCCCGTCGCCCCTCCCGAACAGTCGTGCAAAGCGCCGTTGAAAGGCCGCGCTCATCCGCTTAGGTTCAAGGATCACGCGTCCATCCTGGTCCTTCAAAGACCGAATCGTGGACTTGTTTCCACTTTTTGCCTCTGTCACTCGGGCCCAGCTAACAGCTTTGGCTCCCTCGTTACCCAGAGCACATATTTTACTCCTGACAACGCAGCCCTCGTGCTTCGCATCAAAGAACTGGTCTAGGGCCGTTCTTGACGCCAGCACGCCGGCCACGTTGCCACTCCTAATCGCCTCTTCTACTCTATTTGTTAATTCCCTTTCAGTTCTATTCCTATCTGATGCTAATTCCCAACTAAAACCTATCGATTCTATTCTAATTTCTCTCTTGAGAGAGCCCCACCACCTGCTGTCAAACGCTGCTTAACTAGTGTGCTAATCCGCTCACTGTAAGCTTTGTTAACCGGGTCCCTGTCTATGAGTTCTATCAAGGTTGACCACTCCGGTCACCAACTTGTGATCCGAATAGTCAACCATGAACATTCGTGGACAGCTTAATATGTCCCTATTCTTATTTCTAACTAGGAACCTATCTAGGTACAACCTAGATGTTCCGCTGCGATTGTTCCACGTCCACAGTGGCACAGTCGGAAAATCTAGTCGATATCTATCGGCCAGATCAAATCGGCCGATTAATCGTTTGAGGCTGTTACATCGCCCTCTATCGGGACAGGCCCCTACATAGTCCCAACGTGCATCCAGGATACCATTCCAATCCCCCACTAAAAGCAAGGAGCGAGACGTTCCCAGGAAATTCTCCAGGCGTCGGAAGAAGTCCGATCGCGGTGTCCCAGATGGGGCATACGCTGCCACCAGCCTGAAAGCTCCACCTTCACCACTGCCGAGTCTAAAACAACCAGTCGACCCCCCGGGTCCAGGTGTACCTTCTGTATGGCAAGACCCAGGTATTTTCGCAGCAGAAGGACAACCCCACCACCACCCCTCTGCTGACAGAGAGATGCGTAGATCTCAAAGTCGTCGAAGATGGGGGCCAGTTGGCGCTCGCTGCTGATCCTGGACTCGCAAATAACCATTACATCCACTCTGTGCGATCTGAGGTCATTTAAGAATTTGCCCTGTTTCCAGGACATCCCCAGGCCGCGTGCATTCACACATCCAACTCTTATATTGGCCATGTTGGTGCTGAAGAGTTAAAAAGGAAGAGGAAAGGAAATTACCTCTTCATCTCCTGGGGACCAGGCTGCACAATTTCCATGGGGGTGTTGGAAGGGTTGTTTGGTGGGGTGGTGGTTTGTGGTGGAGTGAGGACATCAGTGTGTGGTGGGATTAGGGTGTTTGGTGGGGTGTGGGTGTCTGGTGTGGGGGTGGGGAAACATCTCAATAGAACGCTGTTAAGCGGTTTGGTGCAGTTGGTCCCCACATGCATTGGATGGTTCTTTTTCAAAGTTACATAGGTTTCCGTTGGGACCCTAATCATCATTAGGTGCGGTTTGTTCGCTGCGTAGGTGAAAGTGATCCCTTCGGTTTCCACCGAAGGGTTATTTTCTATCGCTTTCATCAACGTTTTATTGTTCTTGTTAATGTATGTATAGAGTTTTTGTTGTGTTGTGTTTGTTTTTGTTTGTTGTTCTTGTGCGTGTTTGCGTTTTGTAGTATGTGTTATGTTTTGGGGAGGGGTGGGTTTTTTTGTTTGTGATGTTTGTTTTGTTTGTGCTGGTGGTTGTGTGTTTGTAGCATTTTTGTTAATGTGGTGCCTTTTTTTTTCCTTTTCACCTGTTGAAAGGGTTCTCCCTCGTCGTCACTGGGTGACGTTGATACGGAGTCCTCTTGCGTGTTGTTGGGGAGGGGTATATTTTGGGGTTTTGTTGTGGTTGCTTTTGTATTTGTTTTAGGTGGGGAGGGGTTGGGTGGAACATTGTTTTGTGTTGTTGTGGTTGTTGTTGTTGTTGTTGTTGTTGTTGTTGTTGTTGTTGTTGTTGTGGTGGTGGTGGTGGTTGTTATGTTGTTGTGTTCGGGGTTGGCAGAAGAGCCTTTTATTTTTGACTCAGGTGACCCCTGCTTAAGCAGTGGTAACATGACGGCCGCCTTCCCTCCACTGAAATGTTTATATAAGTTAGCCCGTCCAGAGGCACGCGTTGTGGGATATTCGCTATTCGTTCTGTGCTCATTTGCACCAGAACTTCTACGCTGGTCCCACCAAATACACCTCCGGAGGACTTTCCTATTGAAATTATCTTGTCTTCATCAAAGTCAATGATTCCACAAAGTATCGACCAAATATTTACATTTGGTGTGATACTCATTATTTTTATTTTTTGTGTCCTTTTTCCCCTGTATGTGGGGAAAAAGGTGAAGCGGGGGGACACAATGGGTGATACCGAGTACTTTTGTGCTGTTGACTGGTTGTTCATTAGCACCTAAATGCTACCAAACAGTTTACCTTTTTGTATGAAGGTTATGTCCTTCATTGCATCTTTTAGAACCAGCTCAATTTCATTTTGTGATAATTGAGCTGGTTTTCTTGTTTCGTTCGATATTGTCCTGAAAACCACAGTTTTCAGGACAGCCTCTCTACGTAATTCCTGTGGAGAATTGATGCTAAAAGCACCGTTTTCGCCAAAAGTCACGAATTGTTTTGCGTCTTGTAATAGTTGTTTCGCATTTGTTACGTCTTTTGGCGTGTATAGTTCGTTTTTTTTTTACAGTCTGTGCGAATGTTGTTTTGGTGTTGTTGTCTTTTTTGTTTTTGCTGTTGTTGTCAATGTTGGTAATATTGTTCTTGTTTTCCTTGGTGTTGCTATTGTTGCAGTTGTTGGTTGTGGTGTTATTGTCATTGTTCTTGTTGTTGGTGCTGGTATTATTTACCGGGTTTGGTTTCGGGGTTTCAATATTTTCAACGTTTTTCGATGATGCGAGGGGGGAAGGCTGCAAGTTTTGTACTCCTACCTTCCCTCCACCACTTTTCTTAGTGGGCGTGGCACTCAGTGTGCGAGGTGGAAATGACATCCATTGCCGACTACCAAATCTACACAGTTTTTAGATGAAAATGAAAATTTCGCCCCAGAAAGGGGCGAAAATTAGTTGACTCAACGTCTGCAGGCCCAGGCAAGGGGTTAACTAAACAATGCTATTAAATTGAGCAATGAACTCACAGTTTTTTTGACAATAATCCGTAAAAATCTGGAGCGAAGTAATTCACGTCTATATCAAGTGGTAATTGATATAGAGAGGGGTATTGGAAGAGAGTTCCGTATAGTAGGTAGAGAGAAGGAGAGACTTTGGTGATAATTGATATAGAGAGCGGGATTGGGAGAGAGTGTTGTATGGTAGATATAAAGTGGGGGATAATTTGGTGGTTGTAGATATTGATGTTTATTGATATAGAGAGGGGTGAGTTTCGTGGTAATTGATATAGAGAGGAAGGTCGGGAGAGTGTATTGTATATTAGATATAGAGAGGGTGAGAGGTTGTGCTAGTTGATTTAGAGAGGGGATAATTTGGTGGTTGTAGATAGACAGAGAGGGATAATGGGAGAGTGCCGTGTAGTAGATATAGAAAGAGTGAGAGTTTAGGGGTGATTTATATACAGAGAGGGATTGGGAGAGCTAGTTGTAGATATTTGTAGAGAGTGAGAGATTGTATTAGTCTTAGATATAGAGAGTGGGATAAGAGAGGCGGTGTCGTGGTAGATATAGAGATGGGTAGAGTTTGGTTTTAGTAGATACAGAGATGGGGATTAAAAGAGAGTTTTGTGTGATAGACATAGAGAAGATGAGTGTTTTGTGGCACTCTCGGGTCTTAAATAATAGGAGGGTGGCAATAATGGGATGGGGGCTTGGGAAATCAGTAATTGTATACTGTACGTTCGTAAATATGGGATTGTAATGTTCTGTTGTCATATATGATGTGTTTTTTTAATGTAAAATAAAAATTATCACTAGACTCTCCAGCTGCTGTATCAATATGAATTACTTACAATCAAATTTCACTGGAAATAGATTAAAAACCGGGGGAGGGGGAAATCTGATAAATCAATAAGCGTGGGGGCGGTAAAGACGATTATTCAAGACCTGAGAATACGTGAATTATTGACGGACGTAAGAATGAAATCTCAAAACCGAAGTAGAGTTTAAACATTCATTTATTATGGCTAAGTCTTGTTAATCTGGAGTCTCAACTGCGTACTCACCAGACAAGACTAGTGATCCTCTGAGTGTATATATGTATAAATTGGGTATAATACCAGTTCATTACCAAATACGAAGAAGCTCGGTATATTAATCCCTTAGGAAAGGGCACAGCATAATTTTTAAAAAATTATATATATACAGTGGTGGTGGAATATATATATATATCACTCTATCTCTGTTGATGTAGTCCCCCGCCCTTGCTCAATAATTAAGCTCATTAAAAAATCTCTACTGTCCATTGAATAATTCACGTCTTTCGAAATTGAGAGTTTATTATACAAATGTATTTACAGTTGTTAATTCAGTTTCCCCCTGATTACACTAGATTAACTGAAAATTAATTTGAAGGATGATTTAATCAGCAATAAATTTGTTTCTGAACCTTGAGAAGCTCTGAGGATAGAAGTTCATAAAACTGTTTATGGTATTTGAAAAATATCAAAGTTAAGAAGGATAAAACTCGTTAAATAAGTATCTATACTATTATTTCATAAAAACGCCATCTTGAGTAGCTATTCTCAGTTGAAATGTTCAAAATATTTGTTAAATTATTGAAAATATTTGTTGAAATATTTTGAATTACTAAACTACTGAATAGTCATGTAATACTTTAATCTAAAAAGACCAAAAATACTGTTTAGTTAACGTGAATAAAAGTTGTGTTATTTGTGTTGTCAAGTATATAAAAAAGACAAGCTAACAAACAACAAGCCAAACACTTATATAATAATGTTCAAACATTATTCAATGTATTTTAATAATTTATTTCCTGTACAAATAGAAAATTGTTTCATTTATTACATACATTGCTTGATAATGGGTAAAACGTGCGGCCAACAATCACAATCGGTGTCAAATTAAAACAGAATTTATAACCCCCATACATATAACACAATTCCGCAATTTGTCACCCTAGAGTGACATTTTATTTATCGATCCCAAAAGATTTGGGATTTGAACTCCAGTATTTAACTGGTATTCAACTTTAACGACAACGGAAGGATTTGAACTTAGAACATAAATAGCTGGAACAAATTCCACGAATCATTATGTCCAATGTTCTAACTGTTCCACCAATCCTCTCAACAAATTAATGATTTCTAATCTAAGCACAAGGCCAGCAATTGACTCCTCAGTATCTTATCGACGTAAAGAGTTGGAACAATACTGCCGAGGCTCTACCGAGGCTCTACCGAGTCCACCAATCCACCGCCATATTTTGTACTAATTAATA
>OZ024748.1:34629768-34637268 GCA_964016885.1 Eledone cirrhosa | reverse complement strand
TTTTCAGCTCTTTAGGGCTTTTTTGAGGCGTTACGTCTAGCTGATTTTCCCGAAATTTCAAGGCATATTATGCACATTAAAAAAATCATTTTCTTCATCCTCTAGGGCCCACATTAGGTGAAAACCTGCATTTTTCCTGCTTCATCGAGAAAAATCTTAAAGATGAGCCAACCATCAGAGTATTCGGTTTATTTTCTTTACATATTGTCCACGCATGCAGTTTTTACCCGATTAGGTCTGTTGGCAGCCCGCGTTCCAAAATACCTTATCCCGTGCAACGCCGGGTACCACTGCTAGTATATATATATACATATATATGTATATATATATATATATATATATATATATGTATATATATATATGTGTGTGTGTATATATATATATATGTATATATATATCTCTATATATATGTATATATATATGTATATATATATGTATATATATATATGTGTGTATATATGTGTATATATATATGTGTATATGTGTGTGTATATATATATATATACGTATGTATATATGTATATATATATGTATATATATATATACGTATGTATATATGTATATATATATATATAATAAAGAAGAAATTAAAAGATGGTTAAAAGAGTTCCATATATTTTATTATGTTCATTTCGAATACAAAATCATCCTGGGACAAAAATTGTGTTCTCATCAGATAAAATAAGGTAACATAATATGAGGCATAATAGCACTTGTTTACAGGAAACTGCTAAGTCTACATATTATGCCTCATATCATGTTACCTTATTTTATCTGATGAGAACACAATTTTTGTCCCAGGATGATTTTGTATTCGAAATGAACATAATAAAATATATGGAACTCTTTTAACCATCTTTTAATTTCTTCTTTATTATATATATATATACATATATACATATATACATATATACATACGTATATATATATATATATATATATATATATATATATATATATATATATATATATATATATATATATATATATATATATATATATATATATATACATATATACATACGTATATATATATATATACACACACATATACACATATATATATACACATATATATATACACATATATACACACATATATAATAAATTTGAAGAGGGCTCGATAAGGATAAATATATAAGAACCCTAGAGCAAATATTTATCAAAATAACAGATTAACGGAGGTGTGGTAAGGAACCAGATGGACTATAACGCACCAGAGTACTCAATACTTAGGGTAGTAGAGTGGGTAATAGGAAAATGTTTAACCCCGACGGCAGAACTCAAGCCGCTTCGACGGCTATTTCTGGACTTGTAGTCCAGAAATAGCCGTCGAAACGGCTTGTGCTCTGCCGTCGGGTTAAACATTTTCCCATATATATATATTTTAATATAGACTTATTGTGGTTTCCTCCGATTCAACCCGCCGGAATAACTTATATATATATATATATATATATATATATATATATATATATATATATATACAAGTTATATATTAATATATATGATAAACACAAACGTGTTTGTATTGTAAGAGACAAAGTTAGCTAGCATGAAATAAACTAATTAAAGTGAATACAATTTGTCTGTCTCGATATAAGTCAATAAAGACAAGCTTATATTGGCAAAAGCCGTGATTCCTGGACAAATTTAAATTTCAAAATCCAATGATGAATTTGAAGTTCGAAACCCAAATATGTTTCGCAACGATGGTACATGAATTGAAAAATAAAGAGAATCGAAATGAAATTGAAATAAAAAGTGAAATATCCAAATCTTCTGTGCTTATCAACAGGAATCCAATAAAATTAGTACATTCCACCTTCAAAAATTTTGCAGGACTGATTACACGTGGTGTAGCCAGCTATACTAGCCATCCCATACTCCCGGTGCTAGAAATAACAGCCGTTTATATGGGATTAAAGATCAGCTCTACAGTTAAGGAGCAATATACTATATTATATTTAGAGATTAAACTCATAGTCGTTTACAATTAATCAGCTCAAAGAAAGAGGCATTTCTGAGCAGTGAAATACAAGTTATATATAAGTTATATATATATATAGGAACGAGTAGGACCCCGACGGCTGAGCTCAAGCCGTTTCGACGGCTAATTCTGGACTAGTCATTTAGTCCAGAATTAGCCGTCGAAACAGCTTGAGCTCACCCGTCGGGGTCCTACTCGTTCCTATTACCCACTCTACTACCCTAAGTATTGAGTGCTTTGGTGCGTTATGGTCCATCTGGTTCCTTACCACATTTCCTTCGTTATATATATATATATATATATATATATATATATATATAAGGTGTGTATGTCTATGTGTGTCTATTTGCAATAAGCCGGCGAAGAGGTAGTAGTGTAAGAGCATCGGATTTTAAAGAATGCTTCATGTTATTTGTTCTGAGAAGAAAGTTCCTGGTTTAAATGCTAGATTCATGATGATAGGGTCATGGGTTGTGGGGCAGCTGGTGCGGTGGTCTTGAACAAGTCGCTTCATTTCACATTATGTTTCATGCTAGGTCTGGGGTCATTATTATTAGATCACCCATGACACCTTCCATGAGATAAAACATTGCAAGTAATTAACTTTCATTTCTATTTCAAGACTACGATAATTATTCATTGCTTCAGCCATTCCAAGTGTAAGACATGATTATTTTGGAGGTCAATAAACTGACCCCTACTCTAACAGAATAAACTGACCTCTGAGGATTTATTGGGGGGAAAAGAGAAATACTTGAGGAGATTGAATATTTTAGTTATGTGGCCTTCCTTTTTAAGAGAAGGCTACTATTTCTATCAAGTCGAGCCACCAAGTAGAGGGTTCCTCGTTCGCCAAGGTAGTGGTGCTGATTATATTAAGGGTGACTGAGGTGATGATGTTAATAGAGGTGGTGGTGGTATGATGGTGGTGGTGGTGGTGGTAGTGGTGGTGGTGTTGGTGGTGGTGGTTGTGGTGGTATGGTGGTGGTGGTATGGTGGTGGTGGTATGGTGGTGGTGGTATGGTGGTGGTGGTGGTGGTGGTATGGTGGTGGTATGGTGGTGGTGGTATGGTGGTGGTGGTGATGGTGGTAGTGGTGGTGGTGGTGGTGGTGGTGGTAATTGTAGAGTTACTAATTAAAGATTTTCTACACTTTATCTGTCAATGATATTTTTGACTGAAATGGAAAAAATACATTTAAACCTTTTCCTAATTGGATTGCTTCCGTGTAAGTATATGTATATATATGTGTATATATGTGTGTATATGTGTATATATGTGTATATATAGGTGTAAATACATATGTGTTTATGTGGTTGTATATATGTATCTATAAATCAATGCATCTATGCGCGTGTGTGTATGTTTGTTTGTGTGTATGTTTGTTTGTATGCCTGTATATATGTATATATATATATGTGTGTGTATGTATTTTTCTCCCCCCTCACTCCCCCCTCTCTCTCTCTCTCTCTCCCTCACTCCCCCTCTCTCTTTGCGCATGTTGTATTTATATGATTTGATCATAGCGAGAATAAATCTCTGTTTATTATATATAAAAATATTGTATATATTTGTCTTTACCTGTTTGTATTTGGATATTTCTCGAAGGAAATTTTCTTATATTTATGTAATTATATCGCCCTATCTCAATAAACAAATATACAGGTGATGCGATCATAGATTATCGATGCAAACTATGTATGTATCTATGTATGTTTGTATCTCTCTCTCTCTCTCTCTCTCTCTCTCTCTCTCTATATATATATATATATATATATATATATATATATATATATTCTTTAACATGTCCAAGTGTTGAGTTCTGTAACTCTGGGGTTTCACCTGTTCACTCACAGAATCATCAGACAGGACTCACCACTCATATATTTATGTAATATGATATATAGATTGGAATATTTAACACTTAACATAATATAAACACACATATATCTGTTTGTATATGTATGTATATATGTGTGTGTGTGTGTGTGAGAGAGAGAGAGAGGGGGAGGGAGAGAGAGAGAGAGAGAGAGAGAGAGAGAGAGAGAGAGAGAGAGAGAGAGAGAGAGAGAGACTTTATGTTTGTATTCCGTAACGTCACGATTCGACAAAGTCAGGTCGATAACATATGTACCAAACTTGTTAAAATAACGATTGGAGACGATACAATCATCCAATGATATAACCGACTAAGTCTGTTGGCGATATTGCTCCAGCATGGTCACAATCTAATGACTGAAACCACTAAAAGAAGAAACGAAAGAACATGAAGGCTTTCCTCCATAAAGAAAATCAATTCTACTTGTTATCGTACAACACTAATGTATGACGTAATGTGTTATCTATATATCTAAAACAGAGAATGTCTGTCTGTCTGACTCCCTAAAACTCGAGAACCACCCAACTAATTGTTTTCAAACTTTACACATGTTATACTTATGGTCCTGTGAGTGTTTTGAGAAAAAAATTTCAAATTTTCAATGCCCTAAGGACCACACTAGGCGATTTAGCGATCTCTCTCTATAAATCTTAGTCTTTCTTTTTAGATAGATACATAGATATAACGTCGCACCCTTATAATATCTGCCCGTATGTCTGGCTGTCTGCATTACGACATTATGACGCTATATATATGTGTGTCTGTGTGTATATATATATAGTGTGTAACGTTTTTAGAAATATTTACTTCTGCGTTCACAGATTGATTTTTTAGTTTCAGGAGATCCCGTTAAGGGTGAAAGCAGCGATTCTTTGCTTAAACTTTAATCTGTTATTTATATAATATAAATATATATATAATTATATATTCGTGTACAGATATTTTTGAATACACAAAAACAAAATATAAACAAACCTATTTATTTCACGAGGCTCGATAAGGATAAATATATATCAAATATATAAGAACACTAGAGCAAATCCCGAGCAACGCCGGGCCATTCTGCTAGTATAAACTAATATTGTGAAGCAATAACTTGGTAGCGGGTAGCCAGCTCTGCCAATGGTGGTGAGTAGCGGGTAGCCCTAAGGCCGAGGAACCTAAACAATGATATCTATCTGAGATTTATAACAAACAAGAATATGAATGACGTGAGCTGAGGCGTTGTATAGAGATCGAATAAAACACCACACGGTATTTTATTGCTGCGTTCTAACTTATTCTACAAATTTGCTGCCGGTCAAGAATCGGTCAAATACTGGGGTTGATGTAATCGATTACATATTGTTTCTAGTATCCGAGGCGTTGTAGACACAGACATCGCCGAGTGGTTAAGAAATTTGCTTCCCAATCACAAAGACCTCTGACCTCACTGCATTATATCTTGGGTAATGGATTGGCAGTATCGGTAGAGGGTCGGACGCCATGCTTTCCAACATAGTTACGTCCCTTTGCGGTCTGAGTTCAAATCCCGCCGAGGTTAACTTTGCCTTTCATCCTTACGGGGTCGATAAAATATAGTCCAGTAATGTACTGGGTAATTGATGGCCTTGTGCCAAAAGTAGAAACAATTATATCTTGGGTAAATGTCATTTATTATAACCTCCGATTGACTTTGACCTTGTGAGGAGAATCATGCTGAAAGAAACTGTATGGATGCCCATTGATTGAACCTGTAGTTTATATGACTAGCCTTGTCACGTTAACGGTCTTCATGTCTGGGAATACTCAACCACTTTCACGTTATTTAGCCGAGAAGGGTGTTTGTTCAGTTGATAACAAATCTGGAACACTCTTGTATATTAGGCCTTGTGTCTGTGTTAGAAATAATAGATATATATATACAGGCATACACACACACACACACACACACACAGGCACACACAGACACACACACACATGTGTGAAAAATTTTAGTCCAGTATGTCATTTTTATAATATTATATATATGCCATACATATACATATATAATGTATGTGTGTGTATGAGAGAGAGAGAGAGAGAGAGAGAGAGAGAGAGAGAGAGAGAGAGAGAGAGAGAGAGAGAGAGAGAGAGAGAGAGAGAGAGAGAGAGAGAGAGAGAGAGAGAGAGAGAGAGAGAGATGGCTAGATTGATAATGTTTATATTTTCATGTATGCTAATTTTCATGATTATGTATGTATGTATATATGTATATATATATATATATATGTATGGCAAATATTTGCCATAAACACCATAGAGCTCGGAGAGATCCTGACAGACTCGATCAACAAAGAAAAGAAAGAGCGCTGGCAAGAAGTCATAACCAACATCGATATGACTCATAACAGCAAAAACGACTGGGCAACCATAAAAAAATTAAGCTCTGAAAAGAAACCACAACCAAGAATAGCTGCCGTTACCCCAAACGAAGTGGCACACCAACTGCTACTCAACGAAAGCCCAAGAATAGAGAAAGGGGATACCTAAGGGAAATGAAACAGGACATGAACCGTTCCATGCACAACTCTGACGAAAACTTTGAACCATTTAACATGGAAGAGCTGCATGCAGCTATGAAACACCTTAAACTCGGGAAGGCAGCCGGCCTAGATGGCATCACAGTGGAGGTGATACTGTACTTTGGAGAAATGGCGAAAACGTGGCTCCTGTCGCTCTTTAACAACTGTCCATCAGCCTGTCAAATACCAAGGAAATGGAGAAGAGCTAGAGTGGTGGCTCGCTTGAAGCCAGGAAAAGACCCGGCATCTCCAAAGAGCTACCGATCAATATCCTTACTGTGCACCCTTTACAAAATATACGAGCGCATGATCATGGCTCACTTGTCGCCTACTGTAGAAGAACATCTATCTCCAGACCAGGCTGGCTTCCGACCCGGCCGATCATGCTGCGGTCAAGTACTGAACCTGACTCAATACATCGAGGATGGATTTGAGGCCAAACAAATTACCGGAGCAGTCTTTGTCGACCTCAGAGCTGCCTATGACACCGTGAACCACAGAGCACTTCTTTTAAAGGTGGCCCAAACAGTTCGGAACACCACTGCAGTCCGCATAATTGAGTCACTGTTCATCAATTGGCGATTCTTTGTTGAGATGGATGGCAGGCGAAGTAGGTGGAGGGTCCAGAACAACGGACTCCCACAGGGCTCTATGCTATCCCCTATGCTGTTCAACATTTACACAAATGACCAGCCGCAGTTCCACAATATTCGTAGAATCATGCGGATGATCTCTGCATCACAACACAGTTAGGCTCCTTTGACACAATCGAGGAAAGACTATCATATGCCCTGACAACCCTCTCTGTATACTACAAAAAATGGTACCTTAACGCAGTTACATAACTGCCGAACTCAAGCGGCACATGAGAGTGTTTAAGAAACAAGTTACGTTCAAGTCTATCCAAAGGTCTTCAGCACAGCGTTAGCGAGATAGCCCTCTTCTGTAAAGAAGTGGTAGTTATATATATATATATATATATATATATATATATATATATATATATATGTATATATATAATATAGAAAAGGCTTCTACAGGACTAGAACTGTTTCATTCGAGAGAAATCATCTGATGATTTCTCTCGAA
>OZ024748.1:34579768-34607268 GCA_964016885.1 Eledone cirrhosa | reverse complement strand
CTGCAACTCTGATGGTATCCAATGATGTTGACTTGTTCTTCTTTTTGGTAAATATCATCTTGGTTAAGAGAGTGGGACTGGCTTTGTGCAGTGCCTTTGCTCACTATAAAAGCTTCACGGCACAGGCATTGCTTTATATCTGGAGATCTCTCTGCACTTGTCGTCACATGGTACCATAGGCCCAGCACTATGTGTCAAAAATTGTCACAAGTGTAGTGTTTGTACCAGAGTTTTCAAGTCGCTGGCTGGATTAAAAAGTCAAACTCGTTCAGCGCATCGGTAGGGGTTTTCCTACATGGATATAAAGTAGTGGCCGTACTCGAAAACGAGTTGGCAGCCACCATGTAGGTATGTATGTATATGTATGTATGTATGTATGTATGTATGTATGTATGTATGTATGTATGTATGTATGTATGTATGTATGTATGTATGTACGTATGTATGTATGTTCTTCTGGTTTTATAATTTCACAAAGTTTTACCAATAGAGAGAGAGTCGGTTTCTAACATAGACACAAGACTCTCTCATTGGAATTTACACAACATTAACTAAGTAGATTATGTATGCATGTCTACATGTGTAGATATGGATGTTATTGTATGTGTGGATGTGTATGTTTTGAGTTGTATGTGTGCATGTGTATATGCTTTGTATCTGTACATGCGTATATGCAGTTATTAGATGCAACATTTTTGGAATGTTTTAAATATTTTTACTGTTCCATTAATGGATTGTACTTGTAATTTCCTAACTAGTTGTGTTCTTTCTGTTCCTGTGAAGCCTAGCTTCTCAAGATTTGTATTGAGGCAGTTACTAGCATACCCCAGTGCCCCAATAATCATAGGCATAAATCTGAAGTTGTAATCTGAGTGGAGTATCTGCAGATTTCTCATCAGTTCTGCACAAATATTCTCCTTTTCGCTAATCTTTGATATTATATTGGCATCTGCTGGGCAGCTAATTTCCACTACTGTGCATCCTTTCTTCTCTCTCTCCCATATCATAATATCTGGTCTGTTATGCCTGCATTTTATAGGGGTTTTTACTGGAACATTCCACCAGTACTCTTTCATATTATGTACATGGATGTCTTCCACATTGCTGTAGCTTTTAATGTGTTTATTTTCGGGGCTATCTTTTTTACGAACTGCATTGTACAGTGTTTTGGCCACTACATCATGCCTCATAGGTAGATAGTACCGCGATGACATCTTTGGACAGCTGCTGATGACATGGGTGATACCCTCGATGTTAGTTCTGCAGATCTGCACTTGTTATCACATCTAGGTGTTTTGCCGGCATCCCTATCTCTTTTGTGAATCAAGTATTTCGTGTTAATCTCCTGTTCCTGGATTGCAAAAGCGTATCCTTCAAAGTGGGAGCCAATATGGCGGTTGTTGGTCCAAGATAGTCTACTTTCCTTATCTATATTACTCTCACTCTGGAGCTTCCTGGCAACATATCCATGCATGATTTTTTGCTGATAAGTATGTAGTTTTTCATCCATGGATTCACTGCGATACTGCTGAGCAACATCCCTGGGTGTGAGTTTTTGATTATCACACAGGGAAAATCTCTCGAGGAGTTCCTTCCCAACTCTCATGATCTTATCTGTTTCATGTAGGTACACTTGCTCGAGAAACGGGCTCCTACGCTTTGAGGTTCGTAGATGTTGTCGGAGAGATATGATGCGACATTCAAATGTTGTCTGGACTGATGTTAGGTCGCTGCCTCCCTGCTTACCTTTCAAGTAAAGGCGGTTTATGTCACTGTTGATGTGGAAGTTTCCGGTGTTGTTTAGTGTTTTTCGAGTTCCAACATCAACTGCTCGGATTTCGTCTATCGTCCAATTGAGTATTCCAAACGTTGGTGTTAGGACAGGCACAGCAAACACATTGTGAGCCACTGTTTTGTTTTGCGCAGAGAGTTCTGATGACTAGATCTTTCTTAATCGGGTGTAGTATTCCCTGGTTACGCGTTCTTTATTACAGATACCATTATAGGATATGTTCTCATCTATCCCCAGGTATCTGTAGCAGTCCTCATCAGATATCGGTGAAACAGTTAGGCCATTGATGACAATGTTGCTAGATTAGGTTGTTGTTTTTCCCCGCTTTACAGTCATGTATGAGCATTTATCTTGGCCAAACTCCATTCCTATATCCTTTGAGAACGTTGTAACCAGGTCAAGATTTTTCTTCATCCCATCCATGTTCTTGGCATAGAGTTTCAGATCGTCCGCAAAGAAATTATGGGTTAGGTTCGTATTTCTGTCCTCCTGTGAGCCAATGATGTATCCCTCACATTTCTTGAGCAGAAAGGACAAAGGGTTTAATGACAAGATGAATAATATCACAGAGAGACTGCCCCCCTGAAATATACCCCAGCAATATTTTATTTTATCAGTGAAAATAGAATGCTCCCTCTCTGTCTTTAACCTTAGGATAGTAGCCCAAGAAGAAGACAGCCTCTCTATGGCTCTGACAATAATGTCTGGGACTTTAGCAAGTTGGAGGGCCTCTATCATCTAAGAGTGGGGAACAGAATCGAAAGCTCTCCTGTAGTCCAGCCAGACTGTAGCCATATTCCTCCTAAGTTGTCGCACCTCCGACATCGCAGTTTTGTTGATTAGGAGTTGTTCAGCACATCCCCAAACCCCTTTCTTTCCAGCTGCTTGTTCATCTGTGATGATGTTATTATTTTCACAGTGATCTTGGTTCAGGCAGGCTGTATACATCTTATACATCAGGTTCTGGCATGCAATGGGTCGGTAGTTTTTTGCCAAGTGGGTGTCTTTGTTCTCGGGGACCAGTAACGTTTGTGCTAATGTCAACCATTCTGGTATAAGTGTATCTCCTTTAAGCACTTGTTGGTAGAGGTCAGTAAGATACCTCCGATAGAATAACAGTTTTTTGTACCAGTAGCCGACAATCATGTCTCTTCCTGGTGATTTCTTATCTTGGAGTTTTCCTATCACAGTCTCAATGGTACCCTCACTTATTTCGTATGTATGTATGTATGTATGTATGTATGTATGTATGTATGTATGTATGTATGTATGTATGTATGTATGTATGTATGTATGTATGCATGTATGCATGTATGTATGTATGTATGTATGTATGTATGTATGTATGTATGTATGTATGCAGGTAAAAAAAAAGCCACATTCGATCGCAGCGCTGTTAGTTGCTATCGTGTGTGTGTGTGTATAGGTATGTTTATGGGTGTGCGTGTGTGTGTATATATATATGTATATGTATATTATTATTGTTGTTGTTGTCGTTATTATTGTTGTTATTATTATTATTATTATTGTTATTAATGTATATGTGAGTATGTATATATATATGTGTGTATATATGTATATGTATGTGCGTATATATATATATATATATATATATATATATTTCTTTTTTTTGTTTTACTTTATTTTTTATTTATTTATTAATATATATATATATATATATTTTTTTTCTCCTCATGCAATGGCCATACTCGATAACGAGGGGGCAGCCATCATGTATGTATGTATGTATGTATGTATGTATGTATGTATGTATGTATGTATGTATGTATGTATGTATGTATGTATGTATGTATGCATGTACGTACGTTTGTGTGTATGTATGTATGTATGAGAAGGAAAACTCTGATATAACACCTGCAACCCTGATGGTGTCCAATGATGTTGACTTGTTCTTCTTTTTGGTAAATATCATCTTGGTTAAGAGAGTGGGACTGGCTTTGTGCAGTGCCTTTGCTCACTATAAAAGCTTCACGGCACAGGCATTGCTTTATATCTGGAGATCTCTCTGCACTTGTCGTCACATGGTACCATAGGCCCAGCACTATGTGTCAATAATTGTCACAAGTGTAGTGTTTGTACTAGAGTTATCAAGTCGCTGGCTGGACTAAAAAGTCACACTTGTTCAGCGCATCGGTAGAGGTTCTCCTACATGGATATAAAGTAGTGGCCGTACTCGAAAACGAGTTGGCAGCCACCATGTATGTATGTATGTATGTATGTATGTATGTATGTATGTATGTATGTATGTATGTATGTATGTATGTATGTATGTATGTATGTACGTATCCATGTATGTATGTAGGTATGTATGTATATATATGTACGTATGTATGTATGTATGTATGTATGTATGTATGTATGTATGTATGTATGTATGTATGTATGTATGTATGTATGTGTGTATGTATGTGTGTGTATGTATATATGTATGTATGTTTGTGTATAGGTAAGCAGAGCAATGAATAACTAGAATTAGTAAGAAAGAAACAGTATAGGAGCGAAAGATAAACAGATAGATAGATATAGAGTGAGTGACAATGAAAGCGTAATGAATAGCTAGAACGAATGAGAGAGGATGAGAGAGACCGAGATAGCGAGAGATAGACAGTGATATGTATATATATATCTTTATATATATAAAAGCGAGGATATGTGTGTGTATGTGTACAACTTTGGTTACCTAAGGCTTTTATAATTACCAACCGAATTTGACCAAATTTTCTTTGCACGTTGCACAGGTCGCTAAGATGGTCACATCACAAAAGGTTTTCCAATCGATAAAAAATCGATATCAAAATTATCGGTAGCAAAATTGATGTAAGGGAGATAACCAAATTTATTGAGATAACCAAGTTTATGTGGGTGAGTCCGTCCAGCAGTACACGTTGTGGGATCATAGCTATTCGCTCTGGGCTCATTTGCACCAGAACTTCAACCCTAGTCCCATTGAATACATCTCTGGGGGATTTTCCTACTGAAAGTATTTTGTCTTCATCAAAATTGATGAAGCCGCACAGTTTACCTTTGATGTGACACTCGCGATTCTAATCTTTTGTGTCCCTTTTCCCATGAATGTAGGGAAAAGGGTATACATGTTGGATACAATTGGCGACACAGAGTAATTTTGGGCCGTCAATTGATCCTTCATGAGTACCGAAATACTCCCAAAGAGTTTGCTTCTTTGAATGAATGAAATATCATTCATTGAATTTTTGAAAACCAGTTAAATTTCTTTCTGTGACAATTGGACTGGTTTTCGGGTAGAATTGGAAACTGTCCTAAAAAATATCGTTTTGAGAGCAGTTTCCTTGCGAATTTCTACCGGAGAATTGATGCTGAAAGAACCATTCTTTTCGAAAGTGACATATCTCTTAGCGTCCTTTAAAAGTTGTTCGGCATTTGTAATGTCGAGATATGTTAGTTCCTCCTTTTTCTGAAGTGTCTGTGCAAAGGAGATTTTCGGTTTCTTTGTGGAATTAACCGTGTTGGTGGTGTTGTCATTATTGTTGTTATTGTTGTTGTTATTCTTGTTGTCACTGATGTTGATATTGTTCGTATTTTCCTTGGTGTTGGTGTTGGGGTTGTTGTTGTCTTTGATGCTGGTATTATTGGTGTTGTCTTTATTTTTTTCTTTGTTGTTGTTGTCATCGTTGTTTTTATCATCATTATTGGTGTTGTTGTTGTTATTTTTGTTGCCATTGTACTGTTTGGTGTCATTTGTGTTGTTTGGATATGAATTTGTTTTTACAATTTCATTTCGTCTTTCCATCTCCATAGTATCTAGGGAAGAAGACGATGTTGACTGCGAGCTATGTAGTCTTACCGACTCTCCACCACCATTATCGTCGAACTCAGCGTTTATAACGTAATCAAACTTCTTACGATATTTTTCCAAAATTCGATGGAGAAAATATTTTTCAAACTAATATTTCGGCCCTGTAGGGGCGAAAATGAGTTGACCCACCACCTGAAGGTCCAGACGAGGGTGTCAAGTTACACAATAATATAAAATTTAACTGAAAACTCACGTTTTTTGCTTACATAAATTAACGAAACTTCTCCGCGAAGTTACACACGTCTGGTAGAGAGATAGATATATTTCTTTATTAGCCACAGGGGCACAAAAGAAGGGGACAAATACAAAGGAGGAAGTTTACATACAATAAAAACGTGTAAAATATTATCACAAATGCAATTTAAAACATTAGTCGATTTTCCCCAATAGGGGGAGACAGTTCATATGGGTAACACATACCCCCGAAAAAATGTGCAACCCTCATCTCCAGAAGTACGAAGAGTTTGTACTCCTTTCCTCTCCTCCTCCTTTTCCTCAACCTACAGGCTGATATAGAGAGAAGGCCCATTCACTCGGGCCATTCTCGCCACTTTCACCCACCTTTCATAAAACTTGCTGGGGTACAGCACCTCTCTCTCCATCCTGATTCTTCTTCCAAAGTGGTATTTGAAAAAAAGAATCAGTTGTTGGCCGGAGAGAAAGGTGTCTGACCTCACCCCTTTCAACCTTGTCCACCATACAACCTTTCGCCATAGCTATCACACAAAGGAAAACCACCTCTCCTTCGTTTTTGAAGGAGGGTGGCGGTTTGATCATGACAATGGACTCGGTGGTCAACCGGATTGGTCCCACCCGCGACAATAGTCGTTCTACATAGCCCCGGAGGTCAGTGACGCCTGGGCAGTGTATGAATGTGTGCGCGACGGTTTCTTCGTCTCGCACGCATCTTGGACAGATCTTTTTTGCAGGGTCCCTGCCCGGGCGCCCATGTCTGTAGAGCTTGTCTCGAACTGCTAGAGTTCCTCGGTAGCACTGCCAGGCCAGGGACTTTGGGAAGTTGTTCATCGGTCCCGGGCGGAAGGTCCTACCGAACAAGATAGATAGGTTGGTCAATAGACATACACCGTACAGAACACGATGTAGCTTTCGAAGGTAAGAAGCATCGATGATATAAGAGCTAAGCACCGTTACTTTTACCAGTTAGAAGGGTCGATCTGGAGAGTTCTTACAAATAATTGAAGTGTTAAAAGGCACAGAAATAGTGGAACAATCAATAAAGTAACACATAGTGCCGAGATTTTCTCAAATATACACTTAATCCAAGAAGACAGCAGAGTGAGTCTATCCCTATTATAAAAAGTGTCCTCTCTACCTTTCTCTCTCTCTCCCCCCCCTCTCTCTCTCTCTCTCTCTCTCTCTCTCTCTCTCTCTCTCTCTCTCTCTCTCTCTCTCTCTCTCTCTCTCTCTCTCTCTGTATATATATAGGAACCAGTATATATATATATATATATATATATATATGCAGAGGTTATATTTAATTTGTTGGGATTCAACAAGCTTTAAAATGTTTATAACTGATATAAAGCACTCAACAGCTTAGTGGAGTAAATACACAATATATTAATGAATGGAAACTATATTTATTAATATATTGTATATATATATGTATATATATATATATATATGTTGTCTACTATTGTATAGCAAGTTCCATCCGTTATAAAGTAATTTACTATTATACCACGGGTCAATATTATGACTAACATTACAGATTTCGATCTACAGCTGAAGTGAGACTCACATCCTAGCTTTTCTTACTCTAAACTTACCAAACATAATAACTGTTGCATTTAAATTAGCCTCTATCAAAACCTATCTATCAATTATTCTCTCTCTCTCTCTCTCTCTCTCTCTCTCTCTCTCTCTCTCTCTCTCTCTCTCTCTCTCTCTCTCTCTCTCTCTCTCTCTCTCTCTTCTCTCTCTCTCTCGCTCTATCTCTCGCTCTATCTATCTCTATCTATTAACCTATCTATCAATTATTCTCTCTCTCTCTCTCTCTCTCTCTCTCTCTCTCTATCTCTCTCGCTCTATCTCTCTCTCTCACTATCTCTCTATCTATCTATCAACCTATCTATCAATTATTTACTCTCTCTCGCCCTCTCGCTCTATCTCTCTCTCTCTATCTATCTATCTATCTATCAATTATTCTCTGTCTGTCTGTTTCTCTCTCTATCTCTCTATCTCTCTATCTCTCTCTCTCTCTCTCTCTCTATCTATCTATCTATCTATCTATCTATCTATCTATCCATCTTTCTCTCTCACTAGCTATCTTAGCCTATAGTTGAATAGCTATCTCTGTTCTTAACTATATATATATAATATACTAGCAGATTTACCCGGCGTTGCTCGGGGTTTGAAATTATTCTAAGAATATACAGCTAGGAAGTAAAAGAAGAACATTTTGCCTTTCATCCTTACGGGGTCGATAAAATAAAGTACCAGTAATGCACTGGATAATTGCTGGCCTTGTGCCTAAAGTAGAAACAATTATTTGTCCCCAACCTGTCAAAATAAGCAGAAGTCTTCAATAATTAATGCAAACGAATATTTAGTGCAATCTTTGTGATAGCTATGGTGAAGAGGTTGTATGGTGGACAAGGTTGAAAGGGCTGAGGTCAGACACCTTTCTCTTCGGCCAACAACTGATTCTTTTTTTCAAATACCACTTTGGAAGAAGAATCAGGATGGAGAGAGGGGTGCTGTACCCCAGCAAGTTTTATGAAAGGTGGGTGAAAGTGGCGAGAATGGCCCGAGTGAATGGGCCTTCTCTCTATATCAGCCTGTAGGTTGATGAAAAGGAGGAGGAGAGGAAATGAGTACAAACTCTTCGTACTCCTGGAGATGAGGGTTGCACATTTTTTCGGGGGTATGTGTTACCCATATGAACTGTCTCCCCCTATTGGGGAAAATCGACTAATTTTTTAAATTGCATTTGTGATAATATTTTACACGTTTTTATTGTATGTAAACTTCCTCCTTTGTATTTGTCCCCTTCTTTTGTGCCCCTGTGGCTAATAAACAAACATATCTATCTCTCTACCAGACGTGTGTAACTTCGCGGAGAAGTTTCCGTTAATTTATGTAAGCAAAAAACGTGAGTTTTCAGTTAAATTTTATATTATTGTGTAACTTGACGACCCCCCCCCCCCCGTCTGGACCTTCAGGTGGTGGGTCAACTCATTTTCGCCCCTACAGGGCCGAAATATTAGTTTGAAAAATATTTTCTCCATCGAATTTTGGAAAAATATCGTAAGAAGTTTGATTACGTTATAAACGCTGAGTTCGACGATAATGGTGGTGGAGAGTCGGTAAGACTACATAGCTCGCAGTCAACATCGTCTTCTTCCCTAGATACTATGGAGATGGAAAGACGAAATGAAATTGTAAAAACAAATTCATATCCAAACAACACAAATGACACCAAACAGTACAATGACAACAAAAATAACAACAACAACACCAATAATGATGATAAAAACAACAATGACAGCAACAACAAAGAAAAAAATAAAGACAACACCAATAATACCAGCATCAAAGACAACAACAACCCCAACACCAACATCAAGGAAGATACGAACAATATCAACATCAGTGACAACAAGAATAACAACAACAATAGCAACAATAATGACAACACCACCAACACGGTTAATTCCACAAAGAAACCGAAAATCTCCTTTGCACAGACACTTCAGAAAAAGGAGGAACTAACATATCTCGACATTACAAATGCCGAACAACTTTTAAAGGACGCTAAGAGATATGTCACTTTCGAAAAGAATGGTTCTTTCAGCATCAATTCTCCGGTAGAAATTCGCAAGGAAACTGCTCTCAAAACGATATTTTTTAGGACAGTTTCCAATTCTACCCGAAAACCAGTCCAATTGTCACAGAAAGAAATTTAACTGGTTTTTGGTTTTCAAAAATTCAATGAATGATATTTCATTCATTCAAAGAAGCAAACTCTTTGGGAGTATTTCGGTCTCATGAAGGATCAATTGACGGCCCAAAATTACTCTGTGTCGCCAATTGTATCCAACATGTATACCTTTTTCCCTACATACATGGGAAAAGGGACACAAAAAATTAGAATCGCGAGTGTCACACCAAAGGTAAACTGTGCGACTTCATCAATTTTGATGAAGACAAAATACTTTCAGTAGGAAAATCCCCCAGAGATGTATTCAATGGGACTAGGGTTGAAGTTCTGGGGATGCCCTGGAAACAGGTCAAACTCTTAAACGACCTCAAGTCGCACAGTATGGATGTAGCAGTCATTTGCGAGTCCAGGATTCACAGCCGGGGGGTGTGGACGGGGTTACCGTTTTGCTGCGAAAACACCTGGACCTCGTAACACAGACGGTACATCTGCATCCGGAGGGTCAACTGGTGGTCCTAGAGGTTGACAGTAGTGAAGGTGGAGCCTTCAGGCTGGTGGCTGCATATGACCCATCCGAGACACCGCGGCCAGACTTCTTCAAACGTCTAGAGACTTTTCTGGGAACGTCCCTCTCCTTGCTTTTAATGGGGGACTGGAATGGAATCCTAGATGCACGTTGGGACTATGTCGGAGCATGTCCCGATAAAGAGGGGTGTAACAGCCTCAAACAGTTAATGGACTGATGTGACCAGGCCGATAGATATCGACTAGATTTTCCGGCTGTGCCACTGTGGACGTGGACTAATCGTAGCGGAACATCTAGATCGTACCTAGATAGGGTTCTAGTTAGAAATAAGGATAGGGACATGTTAAGCTGTCCACAAATGTTCATGGTTGCCTATTCAGATCACAAACTAGTGACCTGCATGGCCAACCTTGATAGAACCCATAGACAAGGACCCGGCTACTGGAAGCTCAACTTGTCGTTACCGACAAGCAAAGCCTACAGTAGACGGATTAGCACTTTAGTTAAATAGCACTTGACATGGGCCATTGTCAACAACAGAGGGTGGTACTCTCTCAAGAGGGCAGTTAGATTAGACTCGTTAGTTTTTAGTAAAGGATTAGCATTAGATAGAAATAGAACCGAGAAGCAACTGGTAGATAAAGTAGAAGAGGCAATTAGAAGTGGTAACGTAGCCAGCGTGCTAGCAACGAGAACGGCCTTGGACCAGTTCTTCGACGCAAAGCACGAGGGCTGCGTTGTCAGAAGCAAAATACGTGCTCTGGGAAACGAGGGAGCCAAAGCTGTTAGCTGGGCCCGAGTGACGGAGGCAAAAAGTGGCAACAAGTCCACGATTCGGTCTTTGAAGGACCAAAACGGACGCGTGATACGTGAGCCGAAGTAGATGTGTGCGGCCTTTCAGCGGCACTTTGCTCAACTGTTCAGGAAGGGCGACGCGCTGGGAGGGGCTATGGATTTCGGTCCATAACTCAACGGCCTACCGCGACTCTCTGACAGCGAGACAAAGTTCTGCGAAAGGCCGATTTCAGCTGCTGAGATAGGGGACACGCTGAGCCAATGCGGCAAACACAAATCTCCAGGTCACGACGGTCTACCCTACGAATTTTACGTAGCAATGCCGGACTTATTCTCCGGTCTCCTGGAAGCGGTCTACTGCAACTGGCAACAGAACGGGAGAATTCCCAGTTCTGTGACCGGGGGCGTAGTCACACTAGTCAGGAAGGACGAGAATAAGGGGGATGATATAGGCAACTTCCGGCCCATAACTCTGCTAAACACAGAGTTACAGATTTTGGCCAAGGTGTTGGCAAAGAGGCTGGCGCTTGTCGTCGAGAACCTGGTGGGAGAAGCGCAGACATGCGCAATCTCAACCAGGTCCATACACGACAACCTCCACCACATGCGACACATCATAGAGGGGGTAGGGTGTAAACCCGGCTTCGGTGGGGCCCTGATCAACTTGGATCAGTCTAAGGCTTTCGATAGGGTTGACCATCGTTACCTGGATGCGGTGCTCGAGGCGGCAGGCTTTGGACCCGTGTTCAGGGGCTGGATTGCTGCAATGCACAACAGCAACATCTGCTCAAGGGTCAAGGTGAACGGCTAGCTCTCAGAGCCGTTCCATATCACGCGATCCATTCGACAGGGATGCCCTCTCTCCTCCCTTCTGTACGTACTGACTCTCGAGCCACTACTGCGGAAGTTGGAGCTATTGCAGGGCATCCCTCTGGAACCGGGAGTGCGGAAAGCGGGGTCGGCCTACGCCGACGACGTGTCAACACCTTACTGACGGAACACGAAAGTTTCACAGGAGCGAAGCTGAACCGGGACAAGTCCATCGGTTTGCAACTCGGATCGTGGAGAGACAAACCGATGCCTTCCGAACAACTGACAAATGCCGAACAACTTTTAAAGGACGCTAAGAGATATGTCACTTTCGAAAAGAATGGTTCTTTCAGCATCAATTCTCCGGTAGAAATTCGCAAGGAAACTGCTCTCAAAACGATAGTTTTTAGGACAGTTTCCAATTCTACCCGAAAACCAGTCCAATTGTCACAGAAAGATATTGAACTGATTTTCAAAGATTCAATGAATGATATTGCATTCATTCAAAGAAGCAAACTTTTTGGGAGTATTTCGGTACTGATGAAGGATCAATTGACGGCCCAAAATTACTGTGTCGCCAATTGTATCCAACCTGTACACCTTTTTCCCTACATACATGGGAAAAAGGACACAAAAGATCAGAATCACAAGTGTCACACCAAAGGTGAACATATGGTGGATACTGTGCGGCTTCATCAATTTTGATGAAGACAGAATACTGTCAGTAGGCAAGTCCTCCAGAGATGTATTCAATGGGACTTGCATTGAAGTTCTGGTGCAAATGAGCCCAGAGCGAATAGCTATGATCCCACAGCGTGTACTCCTGGACGGACTCACCTACATAAACCTTTCGGTTGAGGGTAGGCGGCCTTCATGTTACCATTGCTTTAGCAGGGGTCACCTGAGGGCTTCCTGTCCTAAACTAATGAACCAAAAAAAGGCTCTTCTGCCGACACCCATCAAAACAACACAACCACCAACACCACCACAACAACAACAACACCAACACACAAAAATAACCACAACAAACACAGTCCCACCCAACCCCACTCCACCTAAAACCACTGCAAAATCACATACAGACACAACAGCTCCCCAAGACATACCCCTCCCCAATCACACAGACGATACAACAGATGAGGCTATCTCGCCATCACCCAGTGAAGACGAGGGAGAACCCCATCGCTCGAAAAGAAAGAAAAGCCATCACAAAAGCAAAAAACCAGCAAACACTACCACAAACATACAACCACCAACACAAACAACAAAAATATCACAAACAAAACCCCCACCTCCTGAAAACAAAATACCTACAACAAAACGAAAGCACACACAAGAACTACAGACAAAAACAAACACAACACAAGAAAATTACACTTACACTTACATAAACACTGAAACCAAAACACTAATGGAGACCATCACGAACGACCCTTCGGTTTTCACCGAAGGGAAAACTTTCGCCCACTCTATAAAAAATAGCAAAAAACTGAACCTAAAACCGATTAGGGTCCCTATACAAGCTTATAGGTCCCTAAAAGAAAGATTTGAGAAGGATGTGGGGAATTCCTGCGTGAAACCACTCAACCGCGTCCTTCTCAAATGCCTCCCCACCCAGACACCCCCATCCCACCAGACCCCACCCCACCAAACATCTGCGTCCCCACCCCGCCGGAAACCACCACCCATCCAGACAACCCCTCCAACACCCCCATGGAAATCGTGCGGCCTGGTCCCCAGGAGGCGAAGGGTGAGTGATCTCTTTTCCTCTTTTAACTTTTCAGCACCAACATGGCCAATATAAGAGTTGGATGTGTGAACGTACGCGGCCTGGGGATGCCCTGGAAACGGGGAAAACTCTTAAACGACCTCAGGTCGCACAGTTTGGATGTGGTAGCCATTTGCGAGTCCAGGATCCACGGCGAGCGACAGCTGGCCCCCATCTTCGATGACTTTGAGATCTACGCATCTCTCTGTCAACCGGGGGGTGGGGGCGGAGTTGCCGTTTTGCTGCGGAAACACCTGGACCTCGTAACACAGACGGTACATCTGGACCCGGAGGGTCGACTGGTGGTCCTAGACGTTGACGGTTGTGAAGGTGGAGCGTTCAGGCTGGTGGCCGCATATGCCCCATCCGGCACACCGCGGCCAGACTTCTTCAAACGTCTAGAGACTTTTCTGGGAACGTCCCGCTCCTTGCTTTTAGTGGGGGACTGGAATGGAATCCTAGATGCACGTTGGGACTATGTGGGAGCATGTCCCGATAAAGGGGGGTGTAACAGCCTCAAACAGTTAATGGACCGATTTGACCTGGCCGATAGATATCGACTAGATTTTCCGACTGCGCCACTGTGGATGTGGAGTAATCGTAGCGGATCATCTAGATCGTACCTAGATAGGGTTCTAGTTAGAAATAAGGATAGGGACATGTTAAGCTGTCCACAAATGTTCATGGTTGCCTATTCAGATCACAAACTAGTGACCTGCATGGCCAACCTTGATAGAACCCATAGACAAGGACCCGGCTACTGGAAGCTGAACTTGTCGTTACCGACAAGCAAAGCCTACAGTAGACGGATTAGCACTTTAGTTAAACAGCACTTGACAGGGGCCATTGTCAACAACAGATGGTGGTACTCTCTCAAGAGGGCAGTTAGATTAGACTCGATAGCTTTTAGTAAAGAATTAGCGTTAGATAGAAATAGAACCGAGAAGGAACTGGTAGATAAAGTAGAAGAGGCAATTAGAAGTGGCAACGTAGCCAGCGTGCTAGCAACGAGAACGGCCTTGGACCAGTTCTTCGACGCAAAGCACGAGGGCTGCGTTGTCAGAAGCAAAATACGTGCTCTGGGAAACGAGGGAGCCAAAGCTGTTTGCTGGGCCCGAGTGACGGAGGCAAAAAGTGGCAACAAGTCCACGATTCGGTCTTTGAAGGACCAAAACGGACGCGTGATACGTGAGCCGAAGCAGATGTGTGCGGCTTTTCAGCGGCACTTTGCTCGGCTGTACGGGGGGAGCGGCGCGCCGGGAGAGGCTATGGATTTCGGTCCATACCTCGACGGCCTACCGCGACTCTCGGACAGCGAGGCGAAGTTCTGCGAAAAGCCGATTTCAGCCACTGAGATAGGGGACGTGCTGAGCCAATGCGGCAAACGCAAATCTCCAGGTCTCGACGGTCTACCCTACGAATTATACGTAGCAATGCCGGACTTATTCTCCGGTCTCCTGGAAGCGGTCTACTGCAACTGGCAACAGAACGGGAGAATTCTCAGTTCTGTAACCGGGGGCGTGGTCACACTAATCAGGAAGGACGAGAATAAGGGGGATGACATAGGCAACTTCCGGCCCATAACTCTGCTAAACACAGAGTTACAGATTTTGGCCAAGGTGTTGGCAAAGAGGCTGGCGCTTGTCGTCGAGAACCTGGTGGGAGAAGCGCAGACATGCGCAATCCCGACCAGGTCCATACACGACAACCTCCACCTCATGCGATACATCATAGAGAGGGTAGGGTGTAAACCCGGCTTCGGTGGGGCCCTGATCAACTTGGATCAGTCTAAGGCTTTCGATAGGGTTGACCATCGTTACCTGGATGCGGTGCTCGAGGCGGCAGGCTTCGGACCCGTGTTCAGGGGCTGGATTGCTGCAATGCACAACAGCAACATCTGCTCAAGGGTCAAGGTGAACGGTTACCTCTCGGAGCCGTTCCATATTACGCGATCCATTCGACAGGGATGCCCTCTCTCCTCCCTTCTGTACGTACTGACTCTCGAGCCACTACTGCGGAAGCTGGAGCTATTGCAGGGCATCCCTCTGGAACCGGGACTGCGGAAAGCGGCGTCGGCCTACGCCGACGACGTGACAGTAATGGTGTCGAGCGCCTCGCAAATCGAGGAAGTCGGCACCTTACTGAAGGAATACGAAAGTCTCACAGGAGCGAAGCTGAACCGGGACAAGTCCATCGGTTTGCAACTCGGATCGTGGAGAGGCAGACCGATGCCTTCCGATGGCGTCGTCGGATGCTGGACGGAAGGACCGGTAAATCTGCTCGGGGTCTGGTTTGGTCCGGACCTCCAGGTGGAGAAGAACCGGAACGAAGTGACGGCCAAGGTGTTTGCACTCACCCAGAAGTGGGCCGAGTGCAAACTATCCTTGAAAGGTCGAGCGGAGGTGGCGAACACTTATATAGCGTCCGCCATCTACTACCGCTTGACCGTCGTGCCTTGTCCAGCCAAAACGCTCGCCAAAATGGAGCGCGCGCTCTTCCGATTCCTTTGGAAGAGGCGGGCTCCTTTGGTGAGAAGATCCATCTGCTGCCAACACCCTTCTAACGGAGGGCTGGGGATGCCGTGGTTGACGATGCGCAAACACGCGCTCAGGCTGCGGCATCTCTCCGTATTCCTCACCGGACAACCGGTGTGGGCCCCGTTCGTGAGGCGAGCCTTCCCACGACTCGTCTCGCTGACCGAGCTGCAGTCCTGGGTCAAGCAGAGACCGAGGAAAATGGGCGACTGGCACATCGAATGTGCTCAGGCGCTCACAGCCCTCTGGCAGGCGGACCCGGAGATCAGTGGAGACTCCACTTCGTCATTCTATAGAGGGTTGGTCCGCAGCAAGTGCGACGACGCGCTCGGTGAAACTCTCGGCGTAGAGGAAGATGAACTGGCCAGTCTGTTCGGTAGGACCTTCCGCCCGGGACCAATGGACAACTTCCAAAAGTCCCTGGCCTGGCAGTGCTACCGAGGAGCTCTACCAGTTCGAGACAAGCTCTACAGACATGGGCGCCCGGGCAGGGACCCTGCAAAAAAGATCTGTCCGAGGTGCGTGCGAGACGAAGAAACCGTCGCGCACGCATTCATACACTGCCCGGGCGTCACTGACCTGTGGGGCTATGTAGAACGACTATTGTCGCGGGTGGGACCAATCCAGTTGACCACCGAGTCCATTGTCATGATCAAACCGCCACCCTCCTTCAAAAACGAAGGAGAGGCGGTTTTCCTTTGTGTGATAGCTATGGCGAAAGAGGTTGTATGGTGGACAAGGTTGAAAGGGGTGAGGTCAGACACCTTTCTCTCCGGCCAACAACTGATTCTTTTTTTCAAATACCACTTTGGAAGAAGAATCAGGATGGAGAGAGAGGTGCTGTACCCCAGCAAGTTTTATGAAAGGTGGGTGAAAGTGGCGAGAATGGCCCGAGTGAATGGGCCTTCTCTCTATATCAGCCTGTAGGTTGAGGAAAAGGAGGAGGAGAGGAAATGAGTACAAACTCTTCGTACTCCTGGAGATGAGGGTTGCACATTTTTTCGGGGGTATGTGTTACCCATATAAACTCTCTCCCCTATTGGGGAAAATCGACTAACTTTTTAAATTACATATGTGATAACATTTTACACGTTTTTATTGTATGTAAACTTCCCCCTTTGTATTTGTCCCCTTCTTTTGTGCCCCTGTGGCTAATAAAGAAACATATCTATCTATCTATCTATCTATCTATCTATCTATTTATCTATCTCTCTATCTATCTATCTATCTATCTATCTATCTATCTATCTATCTATCTATCTATCTATCTATCTATCTATCTATCTATCTGTCCCTCTGATGGGCGCCTGGCCCATTGAATACGCTTAGGCGCTCACAGACCTCTGGCCAGCGGGCACAGCAATCAGTGGAGACTCCACTTCGACATTCTATAGAGGGATTGTACGTTAGAAGGGCAACGACGTGCTCGGAGAGACTCTGGGCGTCGAAGACGATGAGCTCACCAGTCTGTTTGATAGAACTTTCCGCCCGGGACCTATGGACAACTTCCAGAGGTCCCTGGCCTGGCAGTGCTACCGAGGAGCTCTACCGGTTCGTGACAAGATCTACAGGTACGGACGCCCCGGCAGGGATCCTTCCAAGAGGACGTGTCCAAAGATGCGCGCAGGACATTGAAACCGTCTTGCACGGGCGTAACCGACCTGTGGAACTATGCAGAAGAACTGCTGTCGCTTATGGGACAAATACAGTTGACTACCGAGTCCATAGTAAGGATCAAACCGCCAGCCTCTTTCAAAAACGAAAGAGAGGCGGTTTTCCTCTGTACAGTGGCTATAGTGAAAGAAGTTATATGGTGGACGAGATTGAGAGGACTGAGGACAGATGCCTTTCTCTCCGGACAACAATTGATTCCCTTCTTTAGGTACCACTTTAGAAGGAGAATCAGAGTGGATAGAGGTGCACTGCACCCCAGTGAATTTACTGAAAGGTGGGTGAATGTGGCAAAAATGGCCCGAGTGATTGGGCCTTCCCTGTTTATAAGCCTGTAGGTTGAAGAAGAGAGCAAAAAGGAAGAAAGGAGCACTTGCACAACATGCTCCTGAAGTTGAGGGTTGTTCTATCGACGGGGTATTAAACAACCCATTTGTGGCGTTTCCCTCCTATTGGGGTTTTCGATTGTTGCAATTGTTTGTTTTATATTTTTCACACGACTGTATGTAAAATCCTCGGCATGTCTTTGCATTGTCCCCTTTTCTTGTGCGCCCTTGTGGCAAATAAAGAAATCTATCTATCTGCCCCTCTGTCTGTCGGTCGTAATAGGACGGCTACAATTAGTAATTGGTCGAGGTTTGTTGTTTTTATATTGGGAAAGTTTGGGTGTGGTTTTAAAAGGTGCAATTGTCCATGGTCTCCGGCAAGAGTTTATCTCTTCCTCTCTCTCTTTATATATATATATATATATATATATATATATATATATATATATATATATATATATATATATATATATATATATAATAAAATAAAAAAGAAGAACATTTCGCTCTACATGTTTGAATACAATAAATGTAATCTGAGTTTTTCGAATATTAATAATAACATTCGATTCGTTTGCAATTATGCAAACAAGCCTCAATTTATAGCCATGTCAGTAGAATGAACACTTCATTCTTGCTTATGTGTTGGCATGAGAACAGATCTGCAGACGCTAATGTTTCCGGGTATCACCCTTCATCAGTACAGCTCACTGATCACCTGCCAAACTGTCAGAGCTAGTGAAAATATATGCTATTTTCAAAGTGACTGATCGGCCTAAGGCTTGTTTACATAATTGCAAACGAATCAAATGTTATTATTACACACACACACACACACACACACACACACACACACACACACACACACACACACATATATATATATATATATAAATTAATAAAAATAATGAATAAAAACAAAGAAAGAGTTCCTTATATTAAAAAATTCATCATTTTACGATCGTTTCTAGGATATATATGTGTGTGTTGGTATGTATATCATATAGATGTATGTAAAACTTTTACAAACTATCAGAGGGAATATACATACCTACACATATATATGCTGTCTTCAAGACAGCATATATATGTGTAGGTATGTATATTCCCTCTGATAGTTTGTAAAAGTTTTACATAGATCTATATGATATACATACCAACACACATATATATCCTAGAAACGATGGTAAAATGATGAATCTTTTAATATAAGGAACTCTTTCTTTGTTTTTATTCATTATTTTTATTAATTTATCTTGACTCTGTTTTCCTGTGCTTTTCATCGAAAACATTTTGAATACATCTTCTCTTTTCATGATATTTGGATTACATTGAGTTCTTCATACGGATTGGACACTACCGTATATTTTGGTAGATTTATCTACTATATATATATATATATATATATATATATATATAAGGGGTGAGTTTTATTGTAGTACAATAAAACAATGCAGATATCGGATAAATAGCACTCTACAGTTTGTAGGACTGGAGTATAAATAATATATAAGATCAAAAGATGGTTAAAAGGGTTCCATGTATTTTATTATGCGCAATTCAAAAACAAATATCATCATGCGATGACATTTGCGTTTTCGTCAGATAAAATAGGGAGACATGATATGAAGGTTAAAAAACACTTGTGAATAGTGCAGTTTTAAATCAACATATAAAAAGTAGTTTTAGATTGATGTGTGATATTGGGTAAAAAATTTCTGGGGGAGGGGTTGGAAAGGATGAAAAAGAGGAGGAGATGAGAGTAAATAATGGAGGAGGAGGAGTATAATAAGGAAGGATGAGATAGGAGGGGAGATGGGTGATAGAGAGAGAGAGAGAGATAGCTTTTATAACTGAGAAAAATATATTGTTTTACAGAGAGAGGTTAAAAAACCGTTGGAAGATAATATATAAATTAAAAGAATTTGAAAATTAACGAAGAGAAAAATTTAAGAATAATGTTAAATTAAGGTTTGTATATTTTTTGGTATATTTTTGTATATTTTTGTATATTTTTAACCTCTCTCTGTAAAACAATATATTTTTCTCAGTTATAAAAGCTATCTCTCTCCCTCTATCACCCATCTCTCCTCCTATCTCATCCTTCCTTATTATACTCCTCCCCCTCCATTATTTACTCTCATCTCCTCTTTTTCATCCTTTCCACCTTCCCTCTCAATTTTTTCCCCAATATCACACATCAATCTAAAACTACTTTTTATATGTTGATTTAAAACTGCACTATTCACAAGTGTTTTTTAACCTTCATATCATGTCTCCCTATTTTATGTGACGAAAACGCAAATGTCATCGCATGATGATATTTGTTTTTGAAATGCGCATAATAAAATACATGGAACTCTTTTAACCATCTTTTGATCTTATATATATATATATATATATATATATATATATATATATATATATATATATTTATTCAAATAACAGATTAAAGTTTAAGCAAAGAATCGCTGCTATCACCCTTAACTTAACGCTGCTTTCACTTTAACTTAAAATATATATCACCTTGATATATATTTTCCTTATCGAGCCCTCTTTGGATTTTAGTCTTCAATTTTATTATTATTACTATATATATATATATATATATATATATATATATATATATATATATATATATAAGCAAAGAATCGCTGCTTTCACCCTTAACGGGATCTTCTGAAACTAACAAAGTCAATCTGTAAACGGGGTATTTCAAAAAACGTTGCAACAGGAGGAAGACAGGAAGACGATATTTGGTTCGTGGAAACGTTTATATAATTATTTATTTATTTGTACACTAGCATACACACACACACATATTTATATGTGCGTGGTTTTGTATACCTATGGTAAGGTTTTGCGTATGCTTGTGTATGTACGTATTTGTTTGCGTGTACGTATTTATTTATTTCTATTACTTCTGTATTGTATTTATTTACTTTGTTCTTAACTCCGTAGCGGAGATTCATTTGGTCTCCTTGTTAGAATTTTAGTCTACGACTTCTGCTATACCATTTACGTGGTTTTGTCTTTGGGTGCTATTGTTCTCCACGCCCCACATATGACGTATAATCTTCGTTCTTTTCGTTCATTGCCAGAGAACGTCTCTATGCACCACCTAAGAGAGCATTAGTCTACGACCTCTTTTATACCACAAACGTGGTTCTGTCTTTGCGCGTAACTGTTTTTCACCGCTCCTATTAATTACGTATTATTCGTTTTTTCCCGTTCTTTGCCAGCGAACGTTTCCACGAACCAAAGTATCGTCTTCCTGTCTTCCTCCGGTTGCAACGTTTTTTGAAATACCCAGTTCTGCGTTTACAGATTGACTTTGTTAGTTTCAGAAGATCCCGTTAAGGGTGAAAGCAGCGATTCTTTGCTTAAACTTTAATCTGTTATTTAATAAATATTTGCTCTACGGTTCTTATATATTTGATATATATTTATCCTTATCGAGCCCTCTTTGGATTTTAGTCTACAATTTTATTATTATTACTATATATATATATATATATATATATATATATATATATATATAGAGAGAGAGAGAGAGAGAGAGAGTAGAGAGCAGTGTAGCAACATGCTGGCTCGTTCCTCTCTGCGTCAAAAACATAAACACATTTTTCCTCTCTTTTTTTCTGTGCTTGTTTCCTTAAAGTCTACTACCATTCTGTTGCTGTACATCTACACCTGAAGATGTCACCGGGTTCTTACGCAAGCAGGTCACTGAAATGTACATAGTGTTTGCAGAAATAAACAAATGAAGGAGATTCAACATATTTGGCCTCCTTTTCAATTTATAATATATATATATATATATATATATATATATATATATATATATATATATATATATAGTAATAATAATAAATTTAAAAACTAAAATCCAAAGAGGGCTCGATAGGGATAAATATATATCAAATATATAAGAACCGTAGAGCAAATATTTATTAAAATAACAAATTAAAGTTTAAGCAAAGAATCGCTGCTTTCACCCTTAACGGGATCTTCTGAAACTAACAAAGTCAATCTGTAAACGTAGAAGTGGATATTTCGAAAAACGTTGCAACCGGAGGAAGACAGGAAGACGATACTTTGGTTCGTGGAAACGTTCCCTGGCAAAGAACGGGAAAAAACGAATATAATACGTCATTAATAGGAGCGGTGAAAAACAGTTACGCGCAAAGACAAAACCACGTTTATGGTATAAAAGAGGTCGTAGACTAATGTTCTCTTAGGTGGTTCATAGAGACGTTCTCTGGCAATGAACGAAAAAAACGAAGATTATACGTCATATGTGGAGCGTGGAGAACAAAAGCACGCAAACAAAAAAGCACGTAAATGGTATAGCAGAAGTCGTAGACTAAAATTCTAACTAGGAGACCGAATGAATCTCCGCTTCAGAGTTAAGAACAAAGTAAATAAATACAATACAGAAGTAATAGAAATAAATAAATACATACACGCAAACAAATACGTACATATACAAGCATACGCAAAACACTTACCATAGGTATACAAAACCACGCACATATAAATATGTGTGTGTATGCGTGTATACAAATAAATAAATAATTATATAAACGTATATAAATAAATAAATAAATAAATACGTATATAACAAGCGCACACACATACCTACATGTAAATACACGAATGTTCGGAGACGTAAGTCAACCAAAACATGAAGTACACATATACACACACCCTACATACGTACGAACCTGCATACTCACACAGACGCAAAACTCCCGTATACACATAGCCAAACCATATGTACCAGAATATATAAACAATTATACGCCATAACATAAACAATCAAATATACGTACGAGAAGGTATACGTACCTTCACAAAACATACGGGTAATATATACTTACCTATGCAAATAAGTAATCGTATAAACAAAACATATACTTAGCTCCCACATCAAGACGTAAAATATCCACGTATAGATCGTACTATCCGTTAGGGTATAACGTGGGACTGTAATACAGGAAAGTGTTGTGCAATTTATGTTTACAAGCCGAAATTGCCTCAAATTTTTTGTTTATGTGGTTTGTGGAGTAGAGTATTTCCAGGGCCTCAGCGGCGCAGAGATCACATGTTCTTTTATTTCCGTTATACGATCTAGCCCTAGCTAGGATCTCCCAGTGTAACTTATATTGGGTGTGGTTGTCTTTTAGACTCCAGATATAAGCTGAAAGTGACGTCATATTCCTTCTTAGAGGGTAACGAAAAGAATTGGTATGCATGTAAAGACGCTGCTTGAATCTATTGGCGGTTAACCCTATGTAGGCCCTACGGGACGTGGGTGTTACAACCTTACATTTGTAGACAATGTTACTAGAGAGGCATTTCCCGGATAGGGGGCAATCAACCCGATTCCTACAATTACAGTTAGTACTAACTACAGGGTTGCACGTGTTCCTACGGCTAGGTAGTTTAGCTAAATTTGAAGCTGCGATGTTATGTGCAAGGTTAGGAGTCGTAGAGTAAGAAATTTTAATAGTATTTCTATTAAAAATGTTACTATATTTATGTGTAGGGGGAAAATACTTCGTAATAAGGGAAAGAAAGAACTTCGCTAATGGTGTGGCCACATCCATATTATTTGGTGGGTTATACCAACAAATGCGACGGGATCTATTTCTTCTAGGTCTATTTTCGTACTCTGTATATGCTACCTTATCGACAAATCCACTTCGAGCAAGAGCTTCATTGTAATAAGTGGAATGGTCGTTGAAAATACGCTCGTTAGTGGAAAGACGGGAAAGCCTCAACGAAACGTTTCTTACCAGGTTCTTGGTTATGCTGGCAGGATGGTTAGAATGCTTACTTATGTAATTAAGCGTATCATTCGGCTTTCTATACGGGTAATACAACCCATTCAATAAATTGAGGGTAAAGTCGAGGTAATTACCGACCGAGAGATTGGTCTCAACCTGTATAGAGAGGTTGAAGCCTTTAAAGAAGGCTGTGAGTTCTTTTCTGAACCTGTCGCAAGCCCGAGGTCCGCACTTAGTCATGGTCAAAAGACCATCGTCACGGTACAAACCACCGCCCGCGTTGGGGAATTCGTCCTTGATAGAGAAAAGAAGGAAAAGGCCGATAAGATCAGTAACCTCCGCAGAATCACTGGCGCCCATACTCACGTCGAATGGGGTACTATTGGATTTTTTAATCCAAATAGAGTCGTCGAAATTAATCACCGACTTTTGGGCATTGAGGATGACATCAACTTCGAAATCCTTAACCACTGTGAGTGTTTTAGCGAAATTGATAGCTCTAAGGCGAAGTGGTAAAGTGATGGAGGAATAGTAATTGTTGATGTCGAATTGGATAAAACGGTAATGTTCCTTGTTACATATGCCGTTGAACCAATCAATCACCGCGAAAGAATTGTTCCACAGTGCAAGAGCGGCCAAACTTCTAATTTCAGGTATAATTCTATCAAGAATCGTTTTACTAAGTCTACCTAAATCGGACTTCGTAGGGTTAATAAGCCGAATAGAGGGGTTGTTCGGAAAATAGGATTTGTGATCCTTCAGGGTAAAGTGGGGAGAAATAGGGTCCAGAGGTTCGGTCCGGTCCAGGATGTTGAGATCAGATGTGATTTTAAACCCAGCATCGTTGATTTCATTGATGACGCACCGATTAGTCTTACGGTAATCCTTAGTTCCAGCATTATGTAGTAGTTGATGGTAAGTACTGCGCTCCACTTGATATAGGTTGCCAGTTTTGTCGGAATGGACGTGCACGGCATTAGAATCCTTAATAGAACGAATTCTATTCTTCAGGTGTTGCTGGAAGGAATTGCTCCTATTCCAAAATTTGATACTCAGAATGAGTTCCAAGACATCATTTTCGGAGGGTAGCAATGCTGGGTTACACGGGGGTTATTATAGGTTTTAAATCCAAATTCATCCTGCTTGTTGTCTGCTTTTCGCGGATTATCGAAATAAAATGCACGCCAACGCAACCTTTTAATGAACGCGTCTGTTTTCTGTATCAGGAGTTTTAGGTATGTTTTCCTGCTTGGTACGGGTATGTTCTTTGTAGAAATATTCAGATGTTGTTTCTGCATGATGAATATAAGTCAGTAGAGTGCTCAACCGAGGGAGCCAAATAGTAATAATAATAAATTTGAAGACTAAAATCCAAAGAGGGCTCGATAAGGATAAATATATATCAAATATATAAGAACCGTAGAGCAAATATTTATTAAAATAACAGATTAAAGTTTAAGCAAAGAATCGCTGCTTTCACCCTTAACGGGATCTTCTGAAACTAACAAAGTCAATCTGTAAACGCAGAAGTGGATATTTAAAAAAACGTTGCAACCGGAGGAAGACAGGAAGACGATACTTTGGTTCGTGGAAACGTTCGCTGGCAAAGTACGGGAAAAAACGAATATAATACGTCATTAATAGGAGCGGTGAAAAACAATTACGCGCAAAGACAAAACCACGTTTATTGTATAAAAGAGGTCGTAGACTAATGTTCTCTTAGGTGGTTCATAGAAACGTTCTCTGGCAATGAACGAAAAAAACGAAGATAATACGTCATATGTGGAGCGTGGAGAACAATAGCACGCAAAGACAAAACCACGTAAATGGTATAGCTGAAGTCGTAGACTAAAATTCTAACTAGGAAACCGAATGATTCTCCGCTTCAGAGTTAAGAACAAAGTAAATAAATACAATAGAGAAGTAATAGAAATAAATAAATACATACACGCAAACAAATACGTACATACACAAGCATACGCAAAACACTTACCATAGGTATACAAAACCACGCACATATAAATATGTGTGTGTGTGTATGCGTGTACGAAAATAGACCTAGAAGAAATAGATCCCGTCGCATTTGTTGGTATAACCCACCATATAATATGGAGGTGGCCACACCATTAACGAAGTTCTTCTTTCCCTTATTACGAAGCATTTTCCCCCTACACATAAATATAGTAAAATTTTTAATAGAAATACTATTAAAATTTCTTATTCTACGACTCCTAACCTTGCACATAACATCACAGCTTCAAATTTAGCTAAACTACCTAGCCGTAGGAACACGTGCAACCCTGTAGTTAGTACTAACTGTAATTGTAGGAATCGGGTTGATTGCCCCCTATCCGGGAAATGCCTCTCTAGTAACATTGTCTACAAATGTGAGGTTGTAACACCCACGTCCCGTAGGGCCTACATAGGGTTAACCGCCAATAGATTCAAGCAGCGTCTTTACATGCATACCAATTCTTTTCGTTACCCTCTAAGAAGGAATATGACGTCACTTTCTGCTTATATCTGGAGTCTAAAAGACAACCACACCCAATATAAGTTACACTGGGAGATCCTAGCTAGGGCTAGATCGTATAACGGAAATAAAAGAACATGTGATCTCTGCGCCGCTGAGGCCCTGGAAATACTCTACGCCACAGACCACATCTTAAACAAAAATTTGAGGCAATTTCGGCTTGTAAACATAAATTGCACAAAACTTTCCTGTATTACAGTCCCACGTTATACCCTAACGGATAGTACGATCTATACGAGGATATTTTACGTCTTGATGTGGTAGCTAAGTATATGTTATGTTTATACGATTACTTATTTGCATAGGTAAGTATATATTACCCGTATGTTTTGTGAAGGTACGTATACCTTCTCGTACGTATATTTGATTGTTTATGTTATGGCGTATAATTTTTTTATATATTCTGGTACATATGGTTTGGCTATGTGTATACGGGAGTTTTGCGTCTGTGTGAGTATGCAGGTTCGTACGTATGTTGGGTGTACTTCATGTTTTGGTTGACTTACGTCTCCGAACATTCGTGTATTTACATGTAGGTATGTGTGTGCGCTTGTTATATACGTATTTATTTATTTATTTATTTATTTATATACGTTTATATAATTATTTATTTATTTGTATACACGCATACACACACACATATTTATATGTGCGTGGTTTTGTATACATATGGTAAGTGTTTTGCGTATGCTTGTATATGTACGTATTTGTTTGCGTGTATGTATTTATTTATTTCTATTACTTCTGTATTGTATTTATTTACTTTGTTCTTAACTCTGAAGCGGAGATTCATTCGGTCTCCTAGTTAGAATTTTAGTCTACGACTTCTGCTATACTATTTACTTTTTTGTTTGCGTGCTATTGTTCTCCACGCTCCACATATGACGTATAATCTTCGTTCTTTTCGTTCATTGCCAGAGAACGTCTCTATGAACTACCTAAGAGAACATTAGTCTACGACCTCTTTTATACCATAAACGTGGTTCTGTCTTTGTGCGTAATTGTTTTTCACCGCTCCTATTAATGACGTATTATATTCGTTTTTTCCCGTTCTTTGCCAGGGAACGTTTCCACGAACCAAAGTATCGTCTTCCTGTCTTCCCCCGGTTCCAACGTTTTTTGAAATATCCACTTCTGCGTTTGCAGATTGACTTTGTTAGTTTCAGAAGATCCCGTTAAGGGTGAAAGCAGCG
>OZ024748.1:34564768-34574768 GCA_964016885.1 Eledone cirrhosa | reverse complement strand
AAGCAAACTTTTGGTTAAAGGAAAAGAAACAATTCTTTCTTTTTTCCTTTTTTTTTCAGGAATTTATTTTGGACATTTATTTTTTAAAAACTGTATTATATGAAAATTCATTTCTCTCTATCATTGTATATGTGACCGCACGCACACATTTTCTTTGCTGTATTACATGCCTGCATATATACACACACCAACATGTTGTCTATAGTATATGATCTTCAAGCGTCGTAATATTCTGCGAGATCCCTTTTCACCTTCTGGAGGTACCAAAACATACTATCGACACTTGCAGCTTAGTTCACCTGCACCGCAACACGAGTATGCTAATTGCAGCTGGACTCAAACAGTTTTGAATCTCGTTGCACACTCATCGTCCATAACAACCTATCTTGTTATCTTACCCAGCTCACCGGGAAAACAACAAATAGCACTGGACTTTTCAACACTTCTGTGGATTCGCCCGAATCATGGAACTGCAACCCACCTACAGATTCAGCTTGCTTTTTTTCTTTTCAAAGCAACCAGCCATTTTTTCCTGGCTCCCTAGCACATTCGGCAATACATCTGGGAGGCCAACATTTTCTCGCCTACCCATCATCTTCTTGCCAGCACTTGTAAACTACCATAATAGCTTCGTCCACAGCTACTGGTACAACACTTACCATTAACATTTAATGCAAGAACAGCAACTTCGCCCATGTCAGACTTTATCTGTTTTCTGGTAGACCTTTGGTGGTCACGTATAAACTACAAAACAGCTAGTCATTTGACAACGGCTCAACACGGCCCGTCGCGCCTCATTTTTTTTCTTGCATGCATCTTTCTGCTCAATTATTTTTTCACTGATAAGCTCTTTCAGCATTTGTTCTTGGTGATTCAATAATCTGTAGGTCCTCGGCTTCATCGTTAACGATTTTCGGCTAAAAATCTGCTCGGAGGTGATGAAGTGACCTATATTCCGCGGGCTCACATACATTCTCTGTGCGTGATTTGGCTCAGCTCAGCCAATCAGCGCCAGTAGAAGAGGATGTATCCCTACGCGTTCTGAGGGAGAAATAGCCCGCAAAGATTTGAGGACGCTATCACTTCGAGCTAGACCGTGCTAAGGTAAACACCACTTGTTCTTTTGCTCCGCCAGCACAACCAATATGTAACGACACAACAATTTTACTACGGAATTGGCTAAACGCCTCAGCCAGTCGACCGTATTTTCTCTTGTAATCTTAATTGATTTGTTTTATTTCTCTTGGCATGCCAGCTCAACCTCTGTTAATAAATAATGTAAAACCAAGCTAAAGTCGTTGTCGATATTCCTATCATATCTTTCTACCAACGGTGGTTCCTGGTGGTAACATTACAACTCTCGAAATATACTTCTCTGCTAAAGCCTAATTGACTTTGAACAAGACACTTTGATCTCAGTAGGAAAATCCTCCAGATATATATTTAGTGGGACTAGCGTCGAAATTCTGGTGCAGATGAGCCCAGAACGTATAATGAAAATCCCACAGAGAGTACCTCTGGATGAACAGACCTACATAAACATTTCGGTTGGGGGTAGGCGGTCAGCATGTTACCACTGCGCAAGCAGAGGTCACCTAAGGGCTGCCTGTCCTCAATTGACAAAAAAAACCCCACTTTTACCAACACCACAAATAACAACACAACCACCACCACCACCACCACCACCACCACCACGACAACAAGAAAAAACAACAGAGAACACTATCCCACCCAACCCAAAACAAATACAAAAACACACACAGACACTACAGAACCCCAAAACATACCCCTACCCATCAACACGGATGAGGAACCCCTATCGACGGCACCCAACGGCGATGAGGAGGAACCCTTCCAACCCGTGAGAAGAATAAAAAGAAAGAATCGCATGAACAAAAACGAAACAATCACACAAACACCAGCACAAATAGCACAAAAATCACAAACAAAAGTTCCCCCTCCCGAAAACAAAACACCCACAACAAAGAGAAAATGCATGCAGGAACCACAGACAAAAACAAACACAACACAGGAAAAGTACACATACACTTACATAAACGAAGAAAATAGAACACTGATGGAGACCATCAGAAACAACACTTTGGTCAAAACCGAAGGGAAAACTTTGGATAGCTCCAACAAAAACAAAAAAATGAACCTAAAACTGATCAGGGTCCAAATAGGAACTTATAGATCCCTAAAAGAAACATTTGTAGAGGACGTAGGGAATTCCTGCGTGAAACCAATCAACCGCGTCCTCTACAAAGGCCTCCCCACCACAGGCACCACCACCCAAGTCATCCCCACCCCACCAGACACCCTTTCCCCACCAAACACCTCCGTCCCCACCCCGCCAGAAACCACCACCCCACCCAACAACCCATCCCCCACCCTCATGGAAATTGTGCAGCCCGATACCCGGGACGCAGAGAGGTAAGTGCCTTTTCTCTTCACCACCAACATGGCTATGCTAAGAGTAGGCTGTCTAAATGCGCGTGGCCTGGGCTCAACTTGGAAGCAAGCAGTGCTTCTAAATGACCTCAGGTCACAACGTATAGATGTGATGGTTATTTGCGAGGCCCGGATCAGCAACGTGCGACAGCTGGCCCCCACCTTTGATGACTTTGAGATGCACGCATCTCTCTGTCAGCCCGGAGGTGGAGGTGGGGTGGTCGTTCTGCTGCAAAAACATCTGGGTCTCGCAACACAGACGGTACATTTGGACCCGGAGGGTCGACTAGTGGTTCTGGACCTTGGCAGTGGTGAAGGCGGAGCGTTTAGGTTGGTAGCCGCCACTTTACTGATGCTATTTTTTAATGACCATGTAAGAATGTAAGCAATGATAACTTTAACGGAATTTGAACTCAGAATGTAAAAGGCCGAATCAGATAATGCAAAGCAGATCTCTTTCTCTCTTTCTCTATTATATATAGATATATGTGTGTGTATGTGTGTGTATGTTTATTGTTTGTTTATGTTCCGTAAATAAGAAAGATAACTTTCTTTTTATTTGCCACCAGGGCATCAAAAGTGGGACAAGTACAAAGGGGGGAGTTTACATGCAAAGCGTCCTCAATATGGAGGAGGCAATAACAAGATATAAAAGTATAAAAATAAAATAAAATATAACAAAATAAATTTTGTAACAAAATCCTCAATAACGGGGAGGCGCCTTGGGGGGTCGCCCCCCCCCGAAAAAAGTGTGCAACTCTTCTCCTCAGGAGCACAGAGAGGGGATGCTCCCTTGGTCTTTCATCTTCCTCACCTATAGTCTGATGTAGAGTGAAGGCCCATTCACACGGGCCATTCTCGCCACTTTCACCCATCTTTCATAAAAACGGCTGGGGTGCAGCACCTCTCTCTCCATCCTGATCCTTCTTCCGAAATGATATCGGAAGAAACGGACCAGTTGTTGGCCAGAGAGAAAGGCGTCTGACCTCAGTCCTTTCAGACGTGTCCACCATACAACCTCTTTCGCCATGGCTATTACGCACAGAAACACCGCCTCTCCTTCGTTTTTGAAGAGGGGAGGCGACTTGATCGTTACAATAGACTCGGTGGTCAACCGGATCGGTCCCACCATTGACAGCAGTTGTTCGACATAGCCCCACAGATCGGCAATGCCCAAGCAGTGTACCAAAGCGTGTGCAACGGTTTCCTCGTCGCACACGCATCTGGGACAGATCTTTTTCGAGGGGTCCCTACCCGGGCGCCCGTGTCTGTAGAGCCTCTCTCGAACGGGCAGAGCCCCTCGGTAGCACTGCCAGGCCAGGGACGTCCGGAAGTTATCCATGGGTCCCGGGCTGAATGTCCTACCGAACAGGTTGTCCAGTTCGTCTTCCTCCATGCCTAGGGCTTCTCCGAGGGCGTCGTCGCACCTGCTAACCACCAGCCCTCTATAGAATGACGAGGTGGATTCTCCACTGACAGCCGGGTCCGCCTACCAGAGAGCCGTGAGCGCCTGGGCACACTCGGTGTGCCAGGCGCCCAGTTTTCTCGGTCTTTGCTTGACCCAGGATTGCAGCTCGGTGAGTAAAACGAGTCTGCGAAAGGCTCGCCTCACAAACGGGGCCCACACCGGTTGACCGATGAGGAACACCTGGAGGTGCCGTAGCCTTAATGCGTGTTTAGGTATCATTAGCCACGGCATCCCCAGCCATCCTTTCGAAGGGTGTTGACAGCAGATGGATCTCCCCACCATAGGAGCCCGCTTCTTCCAAAGGAATTGGAAGAGTGAGCGTTCCATTTTGGCGAGCGTTTCCCTTGGGCAAGGCACAACGGTCAGGCGGTAGTAGATGACGGACGCTATATAAGTGTTCGCCACCTCCGCCCGACCTTTCAGGGATAGTTTGCCCACTTCTGGGTCAGTGCAAACACCCTGTTCGTTACCTCGTTCCGGTTCTTCTCCATCTGGAGGTCTGGTCCGAACCAGACCCCGAGCAACTTCACCGGGCCCTCCGTCCAACGCCCGACGACGCCATCGGAGAGCATCAATCAAAGTTGCAGACCGATCGACTTGTCCCGGTTCAGCTTAGCCCCTGTAAACCTTTCGTACTCCTCCAGTAAGGTGCCGATCGCCCCGATTTCCGAGGCCGTCGACACCATTACTGTTACGTCGTCAGCGTAGGCCGACACCGCTTTCCGCAATCCCGGTTCCAACGGGATGCCCTGCAACAACTCCAACTTCCGCAGCAGTGGCTCTAGCGGCTCAGCATATCTCTCCCTCTTCCAAACACACACAGACACACAGACACACAGTCATCTAAGTCAAATTACTCAGGTACAAAAACCTCCTCTTCTCGCAGTATTAAGAAGGGGAACCTCAAAAGCCCAGAAACAAAACAATGATATATATATATAAAAAAAAACACACCCTGCACCATTCCAACACACATTCCAGAAAACACAGAAATCCCTCGCAAAACAAATACAGTGACAGCTACTACAACACTAACACCACAATTGCGAACACAATCACCATTACTACTAACAGCACAACAAACACTACTCACTAAAGGAAATCACACAACAACCAACCAAAAAGACACCAAACTTCGTGCTTGTGAGGAGGGCCATCGAAGAACTGATGGCTCTCATATCAAGAAGTAAAGATATTGAGAGAGAGGGGGAGATTAATGGCACCAGCACTTTTAAAGTTCCACACGAAATTGATGGTGCGAATGTTTCTAGGCGCCTACAAAACATTAAGGAGATTTTCCCCCGCGGCGTAGGAAACCCGAATGTAAAAGCCACGACTAGGCTTTTAAAGAGATTCCCAAAGGAAACCCCAGCAGATATGGAGGTCGAACCATCTCAAAACAGAGAACCTAATGAGGCTGACCCGAGTAAATGAGCCTACTCTGAACATGTAGGTTGGAGGGTTTCGATAGGAGAGAGGCACCTTCCTATGGTACTCTTGAAGATTAGGGTGGTTTAGGATCTGTGGAGTTTCTGATTTACCCCTGGGTGGTGCACTCCCTCTTTGGGAATCTTTTTATTATTTTTAATTTGTTATTTATTGTTATCTGTTTCATTGTTTATTGTTATCTGTTTAATTTCAAGTTTGTTTGTAAATCATCACTGTCTCTCTTTTGTTTCGGCTCTTGTGGCCAATAAAGAAACAATTATTATTATTACTAGCAGAAAAACCGCCCGCGATATATATATGTAAATTGAAAAGTAAATTAACAATATCTTCTTCTTCGCCCACTTATTTCTGAGAGGGTAATAGGGGCAGAGTCCTTCTCAAACACTCCTTCCAGCGAGTCTGTCAGAAGCAAACATCTCTAACTGATCCAGCTGAATCCCAAAGTGTGACCAGCCAAGTTCATGGAGGTTATCCAACTATCTTGCTCAGGGTCTCTTGCCGGTTGGCTTTGCCTGTAAAATGTGTCCAGCGATTCTTTACTGAGACATTCTAACCACATGTTCATATTATCGGAGTTGTGATCTCTCAATTCGGAGAAGTAGCGGCTCTACCTGGAGTGACTTAAAAACATAATCAACTGCAACAGTGATAACAGCAACAACACCAACAAGAACAACGACAAAAACGACAACACCAACAACAACAAGAACGAAGACAACACCAGCAACAATATAGTCAACGAAAAACAGCAAAACAGCAACAACAAAAAGAACGACAACACCAGCAGCACTAACGACAACAACAAGAACACTTTCGCTGCGGCAGCAGTCCAAAAGAGGTCATGCTTCAGCATGGACCTCTCGAATAATTGGCCCAGGCTAGGAAGCTCATCAAGCAAGAGCAAACCTGAGCAAACTTAACTGTCTCGGTAGAAGCTATTGAAGCAGTGGAGCGCAGAACAGTGCATTACATATGCATCTCAGCAGAAACCAATGGGGCAGCTTTAATTGCACAAGCAGATGTCGAAGTTGTGCTGAAGTTCATCAGGGATGACACCGAATACATAGCGAGGGGCAGACTATACGGCACCATTTGGGTGCTGTTTAAGTCAGAAGCCCTCGCTATGAAACATGATATGACCCCTTGCAAAACCAGCAAGGTCATAATGTACCCCTCCTACATGGCAAAAAGAATAGCTCGTCTCCGCATTCCCAGAATCCCACCAGGACTTGACATGTGGTTGCTTCTGGATGTCTCTTAGACTGAGTTGCAGTCCTGGGTCATGAAGAGACCGAGACTGGGTGATTGGCATCTAGAATGTTTCCAGGCATGCACTGCCCTCTTCCAGGCGGGCAATGCGGTCAGTGGAACTTCCACTCCCGAGTTCTATAGAGGATTAGTGGTGAGCAAGTGCGACGACGCTCTTGGAGAGGCTCTGGGCGTCGACGAAGTCTAATTAACCAGTCTGTTCCGGAGGACTTTCAAGCCGGGGACGATGGATAACTTCCAAAAATCCCTCGCTTGGCAGTGCTACCGGCGGCCACTGCCGGTTCGAGATAAACTCTACAGGCACGGAAGTGCTGTCAGACGGATCTGCCCGAGATGCGCGCAGAGCGACGAAACCGTTCTGCACGCACTCGTCCAGTGTCCGCGCATTACTGACTTGTAGAGTTATGTCGAACAGCTGTTGCCGCGTGTAGAACGGATCAGGCTATCGGCCGAGTCCATAGTGAAGATCGACCCACCGCTTTCTTTTGGCCAGGAAGGGTAGGGAGTTTTCCTCTGGCTGGTTTCCTCTATCTTTGTTTTTGTTTTTGTTTTAATTATTTATTTCTGTTCTTCTCTACGAAACATTAGATTATCTCTAATATTTATTGGTCGATTGATCGACTCTGAGTCTGTGCAGTTGTTTATATATATATATATATATATATATATATATATATATATATATATATATATATATATATATATATATATATATATATATATATATATTGTTATACTTGGGGAGGGTCATATTTGTGTAATATTGCCAGAATTAATAACAGAACACACTCACTGTTTGGTTGGTTTTCGCTTCTCGCTTCTGTGTCTTTTATATCGGTAATCTAACTTACTCGGTCCTCAATGTTGCCATTGACTGACCGACGGTCAAAAATAATACAGATGCAATATAGACACAAACACATATATATAGTTTATCATAAATCTTTCGTTGCACATCTGCAACATCGTCAGTGGTGCTATCTTTTCCTCCTGTTGTATTGTATGTCTACGCCATTTTTATTCAGTCTGTCTATATATTTATTTATTTATTTGCTTGTTTGTTCATTTTATTTTGTCTTCTTTGCGCATGCGTTTGCGTGTGTGTATAGTGTTTTGTTTGCTGTGTGGTGGGTGACTAGTGTGTGTTTATGTGCTTGTTGTTATTGTGCTTGTGTATGTATTTATTTATTTATTTTATTTTATTTACTTATTTATACTTCTCTTAGGTCAGTGTTGTTTGTTTGGGTGTTGTTGTTATTCCATTCATTCTTTCTGTTTAGTCTTGGTCTTCTAATTTCTATTTCACTGGCCTCTCTGATTTGCCTATCTGGTGGGTCATTTCTATGTTTAGATATTATTCTAATTTCTATGTTGTCTATGTTACCGTCATGTTGTTGTCTAGCATGTTCGTATAGTACTGACCCGTTTTTTCGTCCTTTTAGTTCCCCCCAGTGTTGGTCTATCCTTTCACCTATGCTACGAGCTGTCTCACCTATGTATGTTGTTGTCATGTTTCTGCAAGTACCCTCTGTACATCTTATGCTATAGACTACGTTTCTAGTTTTACAGTTTATCCGGGGGTTTACCTTACATATGATACATTTCCTATTGGTACAATGGGTTTTCTTAAAAGGGTAGGTTTTGCTGATCAGGGATTTTATGGTGGTTCCTGGCTTTTCTACCACCTTAATTTCTAAGTGGGTCTCTTTCAGGGCCTTTCTACACTGGTTAGCTAATTTCCCTCCAGGGGTAGCGTCCACAAACATGACACTCTGGTATCTCTGGTTGTCGTACCATGAGGTGGCTTTCCCTATCTTATGTCTAGCCCTATCTAAGCTATTCCATGATTTGCTCGTGTATATTTGCTCCTGTTATTAATTCTGGCAATATTACACAAATATGACCCTTCCCAAGTATAACAATATTTGTTTCGACACACGATTTCATATAAAAAACCTCGCAAAGCTAATTCATCGCCAACTTTGTGATTTACTCGTTTTATTTACAATCCTTTAAAATGTATAATGGTATTAGAATGAAATAGTATGGTAGATTATTAAATGTTAAGTGTTAATTGAACAAGTACTTTCATTCTTTCGTAATCTTCAGGTTCATATTCTGTGGTGACAGTCATGTTTGCAATTTTCAACTATATACATATATATATATATATATATATATATATATATATATGTAGAGAGAGACGTATATTACTGTTGAAAGCTAAACAAGTTATCACCAGTATACAAACATGGAAAGATGTAAAGATGATTTTCTAAACACAACAAATCTAACAAGATAAGATCGATCCTAGATCAGCCATTGCAGTCATTGCAATTATAACACATACACACACACACACACATATATATATATATATATATATATATGTGTGTGTGTGTGTGTGTGGATGTGTGTATATTTATATATATTTATGTGTGTGTTTGTGGATGTGTATATATATATATGTGTGTATGTATATATATATATATGTGTGTGTGTGTGTGTGTGGGTGTATATATATATGTATATATATATGTGTGTGTGTATATATATATATATATCTGTGTGTGTATGTATATACACTATAGCTATACTATAGCTACACTAAAGTTATACTATAGTTATACTATAGATATGCTATAGTTATGCTATAGTTATACTATAGTTATATACTATAGTTATACTATGGTTATACTATAGTTATACTATAGTTATACTATAGTTATGCTATGGTTATACTATAGTTATACTATAGTTATGCTATAGTTATGCTATAGTTATACTATGGTTATACTATAGTTATACTATAGTTATACTATAGTTATACTATGGTTATACTATAGTTATACTATGGTTATACTATGGTTATATTATAGTTATGCTATGGTTATACTATAGTTATACTATAGTTATGCTATTGTTATACTATAGTTATACTATGGCTATACTATAGTTATACTATGGTTATACTATAGTTATATTATAGTTATGCTATGGTTAAACTATAGTTATACTATATTTATGCTATGGTTATACTATAGTTATACTATGGTTATACTATAGTTATACTATAGTATTACTATAGTTATACTATGGTTATACTATAGTTATACTATAGTTATACTATAGTTATGCTACGGTTATACTATAGTTATACTATAGTTATACTATGGTTATACTATAGTTATGCTATAGTTATGCTATAGTTATACTATGGTTATACTATAGTTATACTATAGTTATACTATAGTTATACTATAGTTATACTATGGTTATACTATAGTTATACTATGGTTATACTATAGTTATATTATAGTTATGCTATGGTTATACTATAGTTATACTATAGTTATGCTATGG
>OZ024748.1:34544768-34557268 GCA_964016885.1 Eledone cirrhosa | reverse complement strand
AAAAGTAGAAGAACTGCGAAACCGGTAAAGGAACCAAATAAATATATATATATTTTTTTAAATAAGACTCCAGTTGCATTTTCGATTTCATCTTTTTTTTTTAATACTTTCACTCGTGTAGGACACCTCGGTTATTTTTCATTTTGTAAAAAACCCTCACTTTCTAATATATATATATATATATATATATATATATGATGGGATTCTGCATACTTTTCATTTACAAAATTTCGTTCACCAACCATTTATTAATGGAAGGTTATAGTAAAATACACTTGCCCAAAGTGTGACGCAGTGGTATTGAACCTGAAACATTTCCTTAACCGCATAGACATACCTGCACCTTATACGCTGTATTTTTGTTTATCGGGTAACAATGTTTTTATTTTAATCTGTAGTTCAACAAGCACATGACAAGCTAGATAGATTAAATGTCTGAAATGTTTGAGATGTATGTTTGTTAATAAGTTTATAAGTATATAATTTCACGGATCATTAATCTCATCTTTAAAGGGTATATTTACAGCATATTATGGTTATATTACATTTTGATCAGTTTCATCTCAGATCACGTGTCTTATTCTTTGATATGTTAATGGTTGCAAACTGGATTTGAACAAGAAAATTATATTTCTAAAGTAAGAGTAATAATAAATAGATGTGCCACTGGAGATTAGCTTCGTTCATTGGGAAATAAAGGTCTCTAGTTCGAATTCATTCTGTGATAATATACCTTACCCCTAATATAACATTCGTTGACAATTGGAGATGGAATTGATCGTAAAATAGATATAAATAGCTGAGTGGTTAAGAAGTCCGCTTCATTGTGAAATGCTACATTGCTGGCTTTGTGCCATATGTAGAAACAATTATGAAATGTTATCGACAAAGAAAGAAAATCCAGCCGTCTGTTAGTTTCGTAATTTTGTTTTCCGTATTTTTTCTGAAAAATATTTTTTCCTAGGAATTTAGAAAGAAAACTCAGTTGAAACCTTATCAAATTCTTGCCATCTAGTATTTTCGGATTTACATCCTCCGTCATTCTTTTGGAAAATTCTGGAAATTAAGAAATGAAAATTAAAGAAATTAATGTAAAATTTTAGCCGTCTATTATCGATCTTTCGAAAATTTAGAAATACAAGTTTCGTATTTGCCTCCTTCGACGTTATTTTTGGAAAATAATATTTTCCAGAAATTTAGAAAGAAAAATTAACCAAAGCGATGTTATCTTTTCTGCCGTAAGTCAGAATTGAACTCGCATTCTTCGGTTATGAGTCGGTCAACATATTTACTAAACCTTGTTGACACTGCGATCATTTCCTTCATTGACGTAAGTTATTGATCTAGATCGTTGCGTGGTGTGACAGACTTAACTAGAAAGCAAAGTTATTATTAGCCAAAAGTTGATTGGTTGTCCGTGTTACTAATTTCTTGCTTATACACTGGAACACGGCATCTCGGAAACCAAAATGAAACCTTCGTCCAGAAGACACACACAAACATATATATTTATACACATATACAGTTACACACATACACATATATAAAGAAACGCACACACAAAAATACACTCATTCAAACATATACACAAAAACGTACATACTAACATCACCACTACTACTAATACCACCACCTTCACTACAGTCGCATCCATCATAACTTTTCCTATTGACGTATGTATAACATCCATTAATAAATAGAAATGTTTATACAAGGCACAAAAACATAAAACAATGCATACAAACATACATAAATATATTGAATACATATAAAATGATATATATATATATATATAAGCAAAGGGATATTTAATTTGTTGGTAATTCAACAAATATATATATTTATAACAGATTCGAAGCACTCGAAAGATTTTCTGGATATCATTTATATATATATATATATATGTATGTGTGTGTATATATATATATACATACATTGAGAGAGAAAGATTGTCCACACACGTCCAGAACAAATAATTTTTTTTTCTATTTTAGGCACAAGGCCAGCAATTACCCAGTATATTACTGGTACTTTATTTTATCGACCCCGTAAGGATGAAAGGCAAAGTTAACCTCGGCCGGATTTGAACTCAGATCGTAAAGGGACGTAACTATGCTGGAAAGCATTATCCGACCCTCTATCGATACTGCCAATTCACCGCCCTTTCACGTCCAGAATAAATAATGCTTACAGAAAGATGAAATTAATATTTAGAAATATAATATTTTGTTAATATTTGAGATGTAACTATATAATACACTGGGATAATTGCTGGCCTTGTGCCAAAAGTAGAAACAATTATTTGAGATATAACTATCACAGAAACCATATAGTCTCGGGTAACGAGACTGAACAGGCTTAAGGTTGAACAACATAAGATTTATTTCTTAAAATTTGAATGAAATATTCAAAAGATAGATTCCATAGACGATTTCAGAAATGTTGAATATGTGCGTTGTCTGAGATTCATGTCAAGTCAGTAGCTCAGCCCCTATTAAATACATTGTTTTGTGTGATATTGTTCAGTACGGCAGTGATCCTCTGCTTGAGTTCCTCTATGTTTGAGGAAGAGGGGTGGGATGCAAGGACCAATCCCTTCACATAGGTTTATAGTCTGAACGAGTTGCAGCCTGTAGGTTTTCTTTTGTAAACGTTTCCTCAGGAAACGCCAAAATGTCGTTGGAATAATATTGGTTTAGACTTCCTGGGGTTTCGTAAAAGTTTTTTGTGAACACGCTCGACCATCTTTTCCTATGCTGGTTGTTGTCCAGATTCTTTTCCTCTACACAGACAACTTTCCTCTTTCAGCTTTTTGCGCAATGTCCACATCCATATTGCTGTTGATGCTTTTTTTATCGAATTCTCTCACAAATACAGTCTTGTTCGACAGTGTTTGAGCATATTCTAACAGAGAAGAAACCTTTTCTTTCCCAGGAAATATCATTTGGACAATATTTTAAAATAAGATATATAATAGAACATAAGGATGTCAACCTTTCCAAAATGGCTGGAGCGATGAATTGATACCCATGAATCCCGTGTACCTGGCCAATTGTATCGGTTAGCGTAATAAATACTTATATACATGACCTAAAAGTCACTAGAACATTATATAAATGTATATATATATAATATGGTCTGTATATATATATATATATGAGTGTGTGTGTGTGTGCTTGTGTGTGTTTATTCACACAGATATCCACTTTGACGTACATATAATGTTGTGTACATACATACATGTGCTTACAAACACCTATTATAAATTGGCAGTATCGGTAGAGGGTTGGATGCCATGCTTTCTAGCATAGTTACGTCCCTTTACAGTCTGAGTTCAAATCCCGCCGAGGTTAACTTTGCCTTTCATCCTTACGGGGGTCGATAAAATAAAGTACCAGTAATGTACTGAGTAATTGCTGGCCTTGTGCCAAAAGTAGAAACAATTATAAAGATATATACATATATAAAGTAACTATACACATTCATATACACAATCTCATATATATATATATGTGTGTGTGTGTGTGTGTGTGTGTGTGTGTGTGTGTGTGTGTGTGTGTGTGTGTGTGTGTGTGTGAGTGTGTGTGTGTGTGTGTGTGTGTGTATGTATGTATGTATGTGCTACTGGTAACATTTAACCCAGTACAACCTGTCGCATGATCGGGTCGTCGGCGACTAAACCGGCAACCCTACCAAGTTTACTTGGTGAGGAGGGTGATTTTGGACACCCTGCAGGACAAAAAACAAAACCTGACAAAGGGCGAAAGAACTCATAAGAGTCAACGGCCATCCAAAAGTGTGTAAATATGTATATACACATGTACCGCGCGGTTAAACCACTGGGAGTGAAGGACCCCTAGCCTTTGTCAGGGCATTCTTCTAGGAGAAGGCAACTCAGGAAACTGGGATAACTCCGATATAAAACCTGCGGATCAGTAGTAACCGATGATGTTGATCTTTACTTCTTTTCCGGTTATAGCTACTGTCGCTCAGAGAGTGGGATTGGCTCAGTGCACAGTCTTTCCTCACTTTAAAAATTATCTTCATGCAGGGGCATTGCACGATAGAATTAATTGATAATTATTAATAATGGTATATCGTGCAATGGCCATACTCGATAACGAGGGTATATATATATATATATATATATATATATATATATATATATATATATATAAATACATACATATTCATTAAATGTGAAGATATCGGAAGTCCTATCATCAAGATATCTTCTACTTTGGATGATTTTATTAGAAATTATTGTAAATTATAACCACACGACTTAAACTCAACCGCCCACACACACATTTACTCAAACACACACACATGTATATAAACTGACGGTCATATTTACACACGCATATTCCCACACGTGTACACACGTATGTATGCACACATATCCATATACACAAGCGCTACATTGTAAAAAGCAATGAGATTAAGATGATATTACAATATGTTGTATTATTGTTAGTAGCTGAGAAATAAGAGGTCTTATAAAACGATATTACATACAAGTTCTCATAAACAGAGAGACAGATATGTTGTGTGAGGTATGCTGATCTATTGTTATCTGATTGTTGCTGTAGTAGTAGTGGTGGTGCTGGTGGTTGCGTGGTAGTAGTAGTAGCAGCAGCAGTAGTAGTAGTGGTAGTAATTATAGTTGCTGTAGTTGTTATTGTCATTGTTTCTGTTATTATCCCGGCTGAAGTACCAGCCTTGTGCTTAAATTAGAAAATGTTATTATTGTTGCTATTGTTGTTGAGTCTCCTTAGATGTGGTACATATCAGCGGCGGTGGAACTGGGAGGGCCCGAGGGCCATGCCTCCCCACCCCCATATTATATTTCTCTCCCCAAATTATCAAAACAGACATCTATTTGTATATGCGTTACAACTCATGTACATGTTATGTAGAGATAGATGGGAGAGATAGATATAGAGAGGGGGAGAGTTTGGTGGTAATTAATATAGAGAAGGTTGGGAGAGTGTATTGTATATCAGATATAGAGAGGGGAGAGATTGATGTTTATTGATATAGAGAGAGGGATTTGAAGAAAGTTCCGTGTATTAGATATATAGAGGGGGAGAGGACAGAGGTAGGTATTGATAGATATAGCGAGGGGTATTGGAAGAGAGTTCCATATAGTAGATATAGAGAGGGGGAAAGTTTGGTGTTACTTGATATATATATATATATAGAGAGAGAGATGAATAAATTGGGGATAATACCAGTTTATTACCAAATGCGAAGAAGCTGGATATATCAACCCCTTAGGAAAGGGTACAGATCATTATTTGTTTTACATTATATATATATACAAGGGCTATGGAACTGGGATGGCATGCCCCCCACCCCCCACACTAATTATATTTTTCTCCCCAAACTACCAAAACACACGTCTATCTGGATATACGCTACAATTTATGTACATGTTATTTTTATCGCATATCGAAGTTTTCTGACCATTTTAGAGCTATACTAATCACAACAACTAAATTGCCCAAATTTGGCCCCACCAAATGCTTCCACCACCCCTGCTAATCGATGAAGTAAGTTAACGTATTTCTGAACATGATATATTGTTTTGTGGCTAAACTAAACATCTTCTTAGGGAGATGGTTGGTTTCCCTAATCTGTGGCCCCTTACCCTAACATCTCGTGTTTCTTTTCACAAATATTACCATTATTAAAAAATAGACATGTCCAACGACAAGAAGTCCCCCGCAGTGTCCACAAAATGGAACAGCCAAAGTAAAAAAATAAAACAATAACAAATGACAACAACAATACCACCACCAACAACAACAACCTCAGCAACAACAGCAACAACAGCGGCATCAACAACACCAGCAGCAGCAATGACAGCACCAACAACACCAACAGCAGTAACTGAACCACCACCACCACCACCACTACACCACCACTCCTACCACCACTCCCACCACCACCACCACCACACCCACTACACCACTCCCACCACCACCACCACCACCACCACCACCACTACACCACTCCCACCACCACCACCACCACCACTACACCGCCACTCCTACCACCACTCCCACCACCACCACCACCACCACACCCACTACACCACTTCCAACACCACCACCACCACCACTCCCACTATACCACTACCACCACCACCAAAACCAGCAGCAGCAGCAGCAGCACCCCCACCACCACAACCACTACACCACCACCACTACTGCCACCACCAACACCACCACCTGTTATTGTTATTACTGTTGTTGTTACTCTTGTTATTGTTATTACTGTTATTATTACTGTTGTTATTACTGTTGTTGTTACTGTTGTTAAGTACTTCACCATATCAGGAAACAAAAATAGACAACAGACTGTAAAATCCCAGCTAAAAATTCCCAATAAAACTTTGATGGACGAAATTAAAATAAATCACAGTTATTACTTCACATTAATTTATTTGTATTGTTAAGGGGTTTTTACTAGGTTTTTTAGTTTGGAAATATGGATTATTTGATTATAGATAAACCCCACCACCACCACCACCACCTCCACCTCCACTTCCACCACCACCACCAATAACACCCCAACCTCCACTTCCACCACCACCACCACCACCACCAATAACACCCCAACCTCCACTTCCACCACCACCACCACCACCTCCATCACTACCCCCACCCCCACCACCTCCATCACTACCACCACCATCACCACCACTCCCACCACCTCCTCCTCCATCTATTCATCACCATTCCCACCACCTCCACCACCACCACCACTACTACTACTACTACTACTACTACTACTACTACTACTACTACTACTACTACTACTACTACTACTACTACTACTACTACTATATTGAAAATTCAATAATATTACAAATAATAGGTAGAGGAAAATGCAAAAGGAAAAAGGTTTATTTCCTCAATTTAATAATTACAAATATAGATAGATACACACAGACACACACATTGAAACACACACACATTTTACAAACAACAGCTTCAATATTTTTCTGTAAGGGCAATGTGACAGCGAAAATAACATTATATACATTAGATATATATAGGTCCAATATATATATATAGAGAGAGGTCCAACAACTTGGGAGGAAACCTGTAGAAGGCTTGGTTAGCCTCAAACAGCGCACAAGGGATGGTGAGGTAGTATGTCTACCCACGGATAAGTCTGGTAGGATGTCAATAGACAGCATGCCGAACCACATCAAGGCTATGCAACCCCACATCACCAACACGGGCCAAATTGCACAGCAAATACATGAGAGGAGAGAGAAAATCCTCAACGCTCACATGATGATGTTGACCGACATCGTAAAGCCAAGCAGACGCACTGCCAACAACTTCCAGGCGTCTAACAATGGCATACCACCCTTGTATGGGCTCCATAAGACAGCCGACGACCCGACAACATGACCACCAACAAGACCTGTATGCGGAGCCAATGTAGCTAGCAACTACAGGATCTCCTACTTCCTCTCAATGGTTATACACCCCATAATCAAGATGTACCCAGATGTATGTGACAGTACAGAGGACCTCCTCAGCAGAATCAGTGAGTGCAACAAAAACAAAACCCTATCCAACTGCATAATAGGCAGTATGGATGCGGTACCACTGTACCCATCCATTAACATTGATTTTGCTGTGGAAAAATGTGTGGAGATGATCATTGAGAGTGAGGTGGAGTTTTGCGACGCCGACACAGACGAACTGGGCCTCCTACTTAGACTTAACTATGACACTGACTACCTAGACAGCCATGACCTTAGACGTTTCTGCCCCAGTAGACCCATAAGAGGTAGACCCCCACCATAACCTCAATGGTAAAAAAGACTCCCATGGGAAGGTGGATTGGGTGGACCAAAGCTATACGGATCCCCCAAAACAATGATCAGGTAAGAAAAATGGTCGCACATGCAATAGGGGCTAGTATCAAAACTACCCTAAAGGGCCACATATTCAAATTCAACGAGAAGATCTACACCCGAAATGTGGGATCAGCCGTTGGCGTCAGCATAGCTGGTGACGTTGTCAACCTTTTTATGGTATGGTGGGAAAGGAGACTCAAAGATCTCATGATGAGAGCTCGATAGACCTCATCATGTACTCTCGTTACGTAGACGACATCAATATAATAATAAGGACATCCCCACAAGAGAGTACTAACAAGTTTGATTTAGGACGTAGCACAATGGAAAGCATCCAGCAGATAGCTAATTCCATACACCAGAGTATAACTGTAACTATCGACTACCCTTCCAAACACCCTAACAATAGACTACCTGTATTAGACATGTGAAACATGGCACCTTAAGAGGGGCCAAGGGAAGAAGTTGGACGCATTCGATTCCAGATGTCTGCGAAAGATCCTGGGGATTAAATGAAGTGACCATGTAACAAACCAGAAAGTCAGGAACCGCACCAACCAGCAACTAGTCTCTTCTACCATTTGCAAGCGACGCCTGGGCTGGTTTGGGCACGCTTTGAGACTTCCCCCGGAAAGACTGGCGAACCAAGTACTTAAATGGAGCCCGCAGGGAAGCAGACGAAGAGGGCGACCCAAAATGAACTGGCGCCAGACAGTTGAGAGGGACCTGCGAGCGACAAACAGACAATGGCGGGACGCTGTGCAACTGGCTGCTGACCGAACGCGATGGAACACTATGATTGCCTCATACGTCGCAAGACGCAGGAGCTTCTGAGTCTGAGTCTGATAAGACACAGAACTCTGGATTAACACTATAGACGAGAGAGCCAAAATTCTCCACTCACACTACGCTAAACCCATGGCCTCCAAATACCTGATACTCAAACACTCAGCAATGTCCAATAGTGCTAAGTTTAATATTCTGATCGCAGACATGGTACGAGTGATGAAGAACGTGTCCCGCATGTGCGACCCAACAGAAATGGAAAGATACATCCAACACTTCATCAACCGCATGCAGTTCTCTGGCTACAACCAAAGAGACAGAATCAGAGTATACGAAAGAGTCACGGAGAAGTATAAGACCCTCATAGAACTGAATATGAAAGGAATTTGCCCATTATACAGGAGAAAATCATGGAATAGCTTAGATAGGACTAGACATAAGATAGGGAAAGCCACCTCATGGTACGACAACCAGAGATACCAGAGTGTCATGTTTGTGTAGCTAACCATTGAGAAAGACCCACTTAAAGATTAAGGTGGTAGAAAAGCCAGTAACCACCATAAAATCCCTGCTCAGCAAAACCTACCCTTTTAAGAAAACCCACTGTACTAATAGGAAATGTATTATATGTAAAGTAAACCCTCGGATAAGCTGTAAAACTAGAAACGTAGTCTATAGCATAAGATGTACAGAGAGTACTTGTAGGAACATGACAACAACATACATAGGCGAGACAGCTCGTAGCATAGGTGAAAGGATAGACCAACACTGGGGGAACTAAAAGGACGAAAAAACGGTTTAGTACTATACGAACATGCCAGACAACAACATGACGGTAACATAGACAACATAGAACTTACAATAATATCTAAACATAGAAATGACCCACCAGATAGGCAAATCAGAGAGGCCAGCGAAATAGAACTTAGAAGGCCAAGGCTAAACAGAAAGAATGAATGGAATAACAACAACACCCAAACAAACAATACTGACTTAAGAGAAGTATAAATACATAAATAAATACATACACAAGCACAATAACAACAAACACATATAAACACACACTAGTAAACTAAGATATAATACAATAACCAATACACAGTCACCAAACACGAACACACATCAAACACTATACACACACGCAAACGCATGCGCAGAGAAGAAGACAAAAATAAATAAATAAATAAATAAACAGACTAAATAAAGATGGCGTAGGCATACAATACAACAGGAGGAAACATAATAGCACCACTGACGATGATGCAGATGTACAACTAAAGAACTTTGTTAGACTATATATATGTGTTTGTGTCTATATTATATCTGTATCTTTGACCGTTGGTCAGTCAATAGTAACGTCGAGGACCGAATAAATTAAATTAACTGATATAAAGAAAGCGAAAACCAACCAAACAGTGAGTGTGTTCTGTTATTAATTCTGGCAATATTATTACACAAATATGATCCTCCCCAAATATATATATATATATATATATATATATATATATATATATATATATATATATATATATATATATATTAAGACAGGGGGGAAGAAAAAATGGCTTCACTTGTGCTTTCAACAAATTTATTTTCTTCACAAAATCCCAAAAGAATTTTTTTCCGGATTAGAAAATTTTTTTTATTAAAAAAAATTATTTTATAAATTAAGTTGTTGGTTGTTGGTTAGGAGTTCTTGGTTAATGTAGGAGGTATTGTTTCGTTTGCGCACCTCAGCGTGAAAGGTCGTTCTAAAAACGAAACAATACCTCCTACGTTAACCAAGAACTCCTAACCAACAACCAACGACTTAATTTCGAAAATAATTTTTTTTAAGAAAACATTTTTTCTAATCCGGAAAAAATTCTTTTTTGATTTTGTGAAGAAAATAAATTTGTTGAAAGCACAAGTGAAGCCATTTTTTCTTCCCCCCTGTCTTAATATACCTAACTGTACCAAGGATTACACACATTTTCCAATATATATATATATATATATATAAATATATATATATATATATATATATATATATATATATATATATATATAAATTAATAAAATAATGAATAGTTCCTTATATTAAAAAAATTCATCATTTTACGATCGTTTCTAGGATATATATGTGTTAGAGTTGGTATGCATATTCTATAGATCTATGTACAATATTTATACAAACTATCAGAGGGAATATACATACCTACACATATATATGCTGTCTTCAGAAATAATGATATTTGTTTATTGAAAAAGACAAAGATTCAATACAATAGGTCTGTTTGGGAACAGGTTTTGAATTGACCAATAGAGAGATAGTGAGGGTCAGGATAGTAATATAGTAGTAGAAGAACCTTAAATTATGGGTAGAGGAAGGTAGATTTCAGTTTTGGATGGAAAAGAATATTATGAATGAAGGATTATTTTAGGGAAGAAATAGGTCTTATGCTGACCTCAGAAATAATTTTATTTGTTCATTGAATAAAACCAACAAAGATCTAATATATTCTGTCTGTATGGTAAGAGGTTTAGAATTAACCAATAGAAAGTTAATAATTGGCCAAATGGTAAAATAGTAGTAATTGAAGCTTATTTTAAGGGTGAAAATAGGTCAGGTGGTCAGTAAAAGGTATACAAGCAGTTGCTGTTATAAAATAGTAATGCCAATACAAATATCTAAGGTGACTAAAGTTTTAAGATAAGAATGTTAGTGAAAAAAATACATCTATGAAAAGAATATAAATTAATTTAATTGATGGGTATAATTTATATTGATAAAATTATACTAATACATATAGATATGATAAATAAGAGTTAGATGCAGTTGAAAAGTACTGTTAAAGATGAGGGGAAATTAAAAGAATATAAAAATAATATATATATATATATATATATATATATATATATATATATATATATATATATATATACTTATATATATATATATATACACATATATATACACATACACACATACATATATATACATATATATATATATATACACTTACATATACATATATATATACATATGTATACACTTACACACACACACATACACACATATATATATATATATATACACATATATACACACACATACATATATATATATATATATACATAGATATATACATGCATATATACATACATACACATACACATACACACACATATACACTTATATATACATATAATTATTGTGGGGGGGGGATTAAATTTATTAGTGAGAAATAGTAAATATATATAGTTTTCAAGGAACATAGAGTCATAACCTGAAGTTAAAGCATTATATATGTTTACTTAATGGTATCAGTTTTAGGAAATGATATTTGTAAGAAGGAAAGCAAAATTATGTAGTTCATCAGTAGTAGAATATTAATTATAGGTTAACTAAATTAAAAATAGTTTATATATTAATTTCTAAAGTGTATATTAATTAGGTTTATAATTTTTAAAAAAGCAGAATTATGTAGTTCATCAGTAGTAGAATATTAATTATAGGTTAACTAAATTAAAAATAATTTATAAATTAATTTCTAAAGTGTATATTAATTAGGTTTATAATATTTAAAAGTTTTTCTCAGTTTATGATTACACGATATTATTAATTCCTGTCGCCTATTTAATAGGATATCCTTAGATTTCATTATTTCAAAAAGTTCTTGGGAACATAATTTACATTCATTTCTACTATTTTGATAAGGGGTGGCCCTTTTGAGCACACTCCAGGTCAGGTCATATTCTATATTCCTCTTTCTATAAATATTTAATATTTCAGCTAGAGATGTTGTATTAGCTAGTGCGGCATTTTTAAAACTATGTTTGTGGGTAT
>OZ024748.1:34529768-34537268 GCA_964016885.1 Eledone cirrhosa | reverse complement strand
ATATATATATATATATATATATATATATATATATGTATATATAGTATGTATATATACATATATATATATATATATATATATATATATACATTATATATATATATATACATTATATATATACATTATGTATCGGTAGAGGGTCGGACGCCATGCTTTCCAGCATAGTTACGTCCCTTTACGATCTGAGTTCAAATCCCGCCGAGGTTGACTTTGCCTTTCATCCTTACGGGGTTGATAAAATAAAGTACCAGTAATGCACTGGGTAATTGCTGGCCTTGTGCCTAAAGTAGAAACAATTATATATACATTATATATATATATATATATATAATGTGTATATATACATTATATATATATATATATATAATGTGTGTATATATATATATCATATATATACATTATATATATATATATACACATTATATATATATACATATAATATATATATATATATATAGTATGTATATATACATATATATATATATATATGTATATATATATATATATATATATATATATATATATATATATATATATATATATATATATATATATATACATTATATATATATATATATATACATTATATATATATATATATATACATTATATATATATATATACATTATATATATACATTATATATACATTATATATACATTATATATATATTATATATATATATTATATATATTATATATATTATATATACACATTATATATGTATATAATGTATATATATACATTATATATATATATATATATATATATATATATATACGTTATTCCGGGTTGAATCGGAGGTAACCACAGTAAGTAAGGTACTCAATACATAGCAGAGTATAAAAGTTTTAATATAGATGAGATTCTACAGGACTAGAACTGTTTCATTCATTAGAAATCATCAGGAATCTGGGTATCAAAAAATATATAGAACTCTGTCTGCCCTTGTTACTCTAAAAACATAAATAAATAAAAATAAACTATAGCTTTGTAGAATTAGCTTTTAATGAATTCCCTTTTCTATCAACCAATGACCTGCACCCATCCCACTCCCCACCCTCTCCTACCACTTGTAGAGACCTATAAATACCATTTTTATTTTTTGATACCCAGATTCCTGATGATTTCTAATGAATGAAACAGCTCTAGTCCTGTAGAATCTCATCTATATTAAAATATATATATATATATATATATACATTATATATACATTATATATATATATACACATTATATATACATTATATATATATAAATTATATATATATATTATATATATACATTATATATATACATGGCGGTGAATTGGCAGTATCGGTAGAGGGTTGGACGCCATGCTCTCTAACATAGTTACGCCCCTTTACAGTCTGAGTTCAAATCTCGCCGAGGTTAACTTTGCCTTTCATCCTTACGGGATCGATAAAATAAAGTACCAGTAATGTACTGGGTAATTGCTGGCCTTGTGCCTAAAGTTGAAACAATTATATATATACACATTATATATATATATATATATATAATATATATATAATATATATATAATGTATATATATATAAATATATTATATATATATTTATATATAATGTATATATAATGTATATATATATATATATATATATATATATATGGTGGATTGCGGCGGTGGAACGTCTAGTTGTAGAAATGTGGAGTTGGGTGGGGGTGCAGAACAAACAGTGACCAACCATTAATTGGATTGTTCAATGATGGAAGATAAGCGATTGTAATTTATACATATATATGTGTTTTGCAACACACACACACACACACACACACACACACATATATATATATATAATGTATGTGTGTGTCGTTGGTTAATTGTGTGGGTGGGTGTTACACCATATATTTCTCTCTCCCTCTCTCTTTCTCTCTCTCCCCCTCTATCTCTCATGTTTGTATAAAATATCATTAAATGTTCAACATATACATAACCTCTACAATTGTACATAAATAGATACCATATACACTCATATCAATATATTTCTTTGTATATGTATAATAATTTCATGTTTATACCCTTAAGCAAATAGACATTGAATGTAATAAAGAGAGAGAGAGGGAGTGTGTGGAACGGTGGGTAGACAAACGTGTGTTTCCTGCTTACACAGACATATTGTGAACATTGTTTTTAATCTCAGTGTAAATTCAGCAATGGATCAGAGATATGATATGCAGTTAAAAACGATTTATGGTGATCCCCTTTCAGTCCGTTGGCATTAAGCATGGCCACTGCCGTTCGATATAACACAATAGCTTATTTATTATGAAAACCGAAATATTCGTCTCGGCCATTTTGTTGACTCTTTATTGCGTATGTTTTTTAAAAATTATATTCTATCCCTGTTTATTTCTCAGCTCCAACCATTAGATTGTGACCACATGGTAACCCTTAAAATAACAAAACAACAGCAACAACAAACTAAACTACAGTCATCAATCCCTTTTACTGATGATTTTAGATGTTGATGATATCAGCAGTGTCAACCACCGTCATATACTGTATATGACGTAAGGAGCAGTGTCAACCACAGTCATATACTGTGGTGACGTCAGAGGCAGTGTCAACAACAGTCATATACTGTATATAACGTCAGCAGCAGTGTCAACCACCGTCATATACTGTGGAGACGTCAGCAGCAGTGTCAACCACAGTCATATACTGTGGTGAGGTCAGCAGTAGTGTCAACCAAAGTTATGTACTGTATATGACATCAGCAGCAGTGTCAACCACCATCATATACTGATATGACGTCAGCAGCCGTTTCAACTAACGTCATATACTGTGGTGACGTCTGCAACAGTGTCAACCACCGTCATATACTGTGGTGACGTCAGCAGTAGTGTCAACCACCGTCATATACTGTGGTGACGTCAGCAGCAGTGTCAACCAGCATCATATAATGTGGTGACGTCAGCAGCAGTGTTAACCACCGTCATATACTGTATATGACGTCAGCAGCAGTGTCAACCACAGTCACATACTGTAGTGACGTCAGAGACAGTGTCAACCACCGTTATATACTTTATATGACGTCAGCAGCAGTGTCAACCACCGTCATATACTGTGGAGACGTCATCAGCAGTGTCAACCACAGTCATATACTGTGGTGACGTCAGCAGCAGTTTCAACCAACGTCATATACTCTGGTGACGTCAGCAGCAATGTCAACTAACGTCATATACTGTGGCGACGTCAGCAGCAGTATCAACCACAGACATATACTGTAGGACGTCAGCAGCAGTATCAACCACAATCATATACTGTGTTGAGGTCAGCAGCTGTGTCAACCAACGTCATATACTGTATATGACGTCAGCAGTAGTGTCAACCACCATCATATACTGTATATGACGTCAGCAGCGGTGTCAACCACAGTCATATACTGTGGTGACGTCAGCAGCAGTGTTAACCAACATCATATACTGTATATGACGTTAGCAGCAGTGTCAACCACCATCATATACTGTATATGACGTCAGCAGCAGTGTCACCCAAGGTCATATACTGTGGTGACGTCAGCAGCAGTGTCAACCACCGTCATATACTGTGGTGACGTCAGCAGCAGTATCAACCAGCGTCATATACTCTGGTCACGTCAGCAGCAGTGTCAACCACCGTCATATACTGTATATGACGTCAGCAGCAGTGTCAACCACAGTCATATACTGTGGTGACGTCAGAGACAGTGTCAACCACCGTCATATACTTTATATGACGTCAGCAGCAGTGTCAACCACCGTCATATACTGTGGTGACGTCAGCAGCAGTTTCAACCAACGTCATATACTGTGGTGACGTCAGCAGCAGTGTCAACTAACGTCATATACTGTGGTGACGTCAGCAGCAGTTTCAACCACCGTCATATACTGTGATGACGTCAGCAGCGATGTCAACCACAGTCATATACTGTGGTGACGTCAGCAGCAGTGTTAACCAACATCATATACTGTATATGACGTCAGCAGCAGTGTCAACCACCATCATATACTGTATATGACGTCAGCAGCCGTGTCACCCAAGGTCATATACTGTGGTGACGTCAGCAGCAGTGTCAACCACCGTCATATACTGTGGTGACGTCAGTAGCAGTATCAACCAGCGTCATATACTCTGGTCACGTCAGCAGCAGTGTCAACCACCGTCATATACTGTATATGACGTCAGCAGCAGTGTCAACCACAGTTATATACTGTGGTGACGTCAGAGACAGTGTCAACCACCGTCATATACTTTATATGACGTCAGCAGCAGTGTCAACCACCGTCATATACTGTGGTGACGTCAGCAGCAGTTTCAACCAACGTCATATACTGTGGTGACGTCAGCAGCAGTGTCAACTAACGTCATATACTGTGGTGACGTCAGCAGCAGTTTCAACCACCGTCATATACTGTGATGACGTCAGCAGCGATGTCAACCACAGTCATATACTGTGGTGACGTCAGCAGCAGTGTTAACCAACATCATATACTGTATATGACGTCAGCAGCAGTGTCAACCACCATCATATACTGTATATGACGTCAGCAGCCGTGTCACCCAAGGTCATATACTGTGGTGACGTCAGCAGCAGTGTCAACCACCGTCATATACTGTGGTGACGTCAGCAGCAGTGTCAACCACCGTCATATACTGTATATGACGTCAGCAGCAGTGTCAACCACAGTTATATACTGTGGTGACGTCAGAGACAGTGTCAACCACCGTCATATACTTTATATGACGTCAGCAACAGTGTCAACCGCCGTCATATACTGTGATGACGTCAGCAGCTGTGTCAACCACAGTCATATACTGTGGTGACGTCAGCAACAGTTTCAACCAACGTAATATACTGTGGTGACGTCAGCAGCAGTGTCAACTAACGTCATATACTGTGGTGACGTCAGCTGCAGTATCAACCACAGTCTTATACTGTATATGACGTCAGCAACAGTGTCAAACACCGTCATATACTGTGATGACGTCAGCAGCTGTGTCAACCACAGTCATATACTGTGGTGACGTCAGCAGCAGTGTCAACCAACGTCATATACTGTATATGACGTCAGCATCAGTGTCAGCCACCATCATATACTGTATATGACGCCAGCAGCAGTGTCAACCAACGTCATATACTGTGGTTACGTCAGCAGCAGTGTCAACCACCGTCATATACTGTATATGACGTCAGCAGCAGTGTCAACCACCATCATATACTGTGGTGACGGCAGCAGCAGTGTCAGCCACCGTCATATACTGTGGTGGCGTCAGCATCAGTGTCGTCCACCGTCATATACTGTGGTGTCGTCAGCAGCAGTGTCAACCACAGTCATATACTGTGGTGACGTCAGCAGCAGTTTCAACCAACGTCATATACTGTGTTGACGTCAGCAGCAGTGTCAACTAACGTCATATACTGTGGTGACGTCAGCAGCAGTATCAACCACCGTCATATACTGTATATGACGTCAGCAGCAGTGTCAACCACCGTCATATACTGTGATGACGTCCGCAGCGGTGTCAACCACAGTCATATACTGTGGTGACGTCAGCAGCAGTGTTAACCAACATCATATACTGTATATGACGTTAGCAGCAGTGTCAACCACCATCATATACTGTATATAACGTCAGCAGCAGTGTCACCCAAGGTCATATACTGTGGTGACGTCAGCAGCAGTTTCAACCAACGTCATATACTGTGGTGACGTCAGCAGCAGTGTCAACTAACGTCATATACTGTGGTGACGTCAGCAGCAGTATCAACCACCGTCATATACTGTATATGACGTCAGCAGCAGTGTCAACCACCGTCATATACTGTGATGACGTCAACAGCAGTGTTAACCAACATCATATACTGTATATGACGTCAGCAGCAGTGTCAACCACCATCATATACTGTATATGACGTCAGCAGCAGTGTCACCCAAGGTCATATACTGTGGTGACGTCAGCAGCAGTGTCAACCACCGTCATATACTGTGGTGACGTCAGCAGCAGTGTCAACCACCGTCATATACTGTATATGACGTCAGCAGCAGTGTCAACCACAGTTATATACTGTGGTGACGTCAGAGACAGTGTCAACCACCGTCATATACTTTATATGACGTCAGCAGCAGTGTCAACCACCGTCATATACTGTGGAGACGTCAGCAGCAGTGTGAACCACAGTCATATACTGTGGTGACGTCAGCAACAGTTTCAACCAACGTAATATACTGTGGTGACGTCAGCAGCAGTGTCAACTAACGTCATATACTGTGGTTACGTCAGCTGCAGTATCAACCACCGTCATATACTTTATATGACGTCAGCAACAGTGTCAACCACCGTCATATACTGTGATGACGTCAGCAGCTGTGTCAACCACAGTCATATACTGTGGTGACGTCAGCAACAGTTTCAACCAACGTAATATACTGTGGTGACGTCAGCAGCAGTGTCAACTAACGTCATATACTGTGGTGACGTCAGCTGCAGTATCAACCACCGTCATATACTGTATATAACGTCAGCAACAGTGTCAAACACCGTCATATACTGTGATGACGTCAGCAGCTGTGTCAACCACAGTCATATACTGTGGTGACGTCAGCAGCAGTGTCAACCAACGTCATATACTGTATATGACGTCAGCATCAGTGTCAGCCACCATCATATACTGTATATGACGCCAGCAGCAGTGTCAACCAACGTCATATACTGTGGTTACGTCAGCAGCAGTGTCAACCACCGTCATATACTGTATACGACGTCAGCAGCAGTGTCAACCACCATCATATACTGTGGTGACGGCAGCAGCAGTGTCAGCCACCGTCATATACTGTGGTGGCGTCAGCATCAGTGTCGTCCACCGTCATATACTGTGGTGTCGTCAGCAGCAGTGTCAACCAACGTCATATACTGTAGTGATGTCAGCAGCAGTGTCAACCACCGTCATATACTTTGATGACGTCAGCAGCAGTGTCAAGCAACGTCATATACTCTGGTGACGTCTACAGCAGTGTCAACCAACGTCATATACTGTGGTGACGTCAGCAGCAGTGTCAACCACCGTCATATACTGTGGTGACGTCAGCAGCAGTGTCAACCACCGTCATATACTCCGGTGACGTCAGCAGCAGTGTCAACCAACGTCATATACTATATACGAAACACTCTTAACAAGAATGTTGGTGACATGACAGTAAACAAAATGCCATGCGTTATTTAGTTACGTATCGTTAACTTCTCAGATGAAATCACCTTTCGGTCAAGTTTACTTTTCCTTCTGTCTGAGGAAAAATAGTAGTAATCAAATTATTATACATTATTACCAGTTAAATATTTAAAATCCGACCAACTTCTGGTCAGAATTTAGGAGTAGGTTTGGGGCGTTCACTTTCTTGAAAGCATGTAAACCAGGTTTATTGTTTGAAGTTATGAACGTCACGTGACACGTTAGTTTTGACTGTAATAACACAGTTTATCAGGGTGTACATTTGGT
>OZ024748.1:34519768-34524768 GCA_964016885.1 Eledone cirrhosa | reverse complement strand
AGACAAAAGCCGTCGCTGGAAATTGTATATTTAAAAAAAAAGGAAATCCAAAAATTATAAGCGTTACATGTTAAACTTTAGAAACTTCTTGTATATTACAAATTGTAACTGTAAAGTTAATGCCAACTGATTTCTTTGTCTGAAAAGTCTCTGGTTTTGCGAGAATATCACTTAGACAAGGTTGGTATCATCTGTGTAACAATATTGTAGCGCTTAGTGTCTATTAATATCACTGATATAGACAATGAAGTGTGTAAGGGACAATATCGAAACTTGGATAACACCAAAATACAAATTATAATTGTAAATTTATAACCTAAGTAAAGAATTTATAAATTTTGAAGCAGTTTCTTATTAATATTCTCTTTCTCTCTGATTTCGAAGAAATGTTCACATTGGCAGGGCAATTAACCTCTCTGACTCTACATAATTTTTTTTTCTCTCCCAAACAAGAATATCAGACTTGTTACTTGGCGGAAGTTTCTATAGGAATTTTCCACCAACATTTCTTGTATTGATATATATGTACATAATCAATAACAGAAGTATTGTCTATGTTTATTGCAAGGCAAACTCTTTGACTGATGGTTGTTATATAGCAACTTTTGGTACCAGAACTTGTATTGCAAATTTATGTTCTTGTTTGGCATCGAGGTTGACTTTGCCTTTCATCCTTACGGGGTCGATAAAATAAAGTACCAGTAATGCACTGGGTAATTGCTGGCCTTGTGCCTAAAGTAGAAACAATTATGTTTCATAGTAGAAGACAACATTTAGACGAGAGAAATATAAATAAACAAATATATAGAGATGCTCAGATAGATAAAAAGAATACATAAATAGAATATAGAGACACAAGCATAGCAGTCTAACTAGATGGCATGCTACCTAAGTAGATAGATATATCGACAGTCAGACAGAAAGTGACGATACACACACACACACACACACACACACACACACACACACACACACACACACACACACACACACACATATATATATATATATATATATAATATATTATAAATATATAAATATAACAGGAGGCTGGACTGGTGTAAATCCTTGAAAGGTTTATTATACTATGATCATTTCAATGACCGGGTTCCGTATGAATCCGGTGATATCATCAGATATTCGAAATATAACAAAGGAACATAACAGATAAAATCCATGGGGCTGAAAATCAAAGACAAGAGGACGACTGACCAACTAGCTGCTTTCACCTCGGTCAGTCGCCCTCAAGTGTTGGCTACTCGGTCTACTAATGACCATCTGGTGAGGGGGCGAAGGTTTATAATGTACTACCACCTCTCCGTCAAAGAGAAAAAAGAAAGAAAGAAAGAAAGAAAGAAAGAAAGAAAGAAAAAAAGAAAGAAAGAAAGAAAGAAAAGTTAGCGTTAGGGTCACACTACAGTCAGGCTAGAAATCGCCGCGAAAAATGTTTTTCCAAAGAACCTTTATCTTAACAGAGGTATATATAGTGGGCGTCTGTATGGTCTAATGTATGAACAGAAATTTGGAACGTTAAACTTATGTTACGAGTTACAGGAGGAAATTAAAAATTAAAAATTAAAACATTAAAAAAAAAAAAAAAAATTTAAGGTTTGGGTTGCGAGATTTAGTTAATGAATTTACAGAGAGAATCTTATATGAAAAAGTTTAAGTGTATTATAGGGAATCTCGATAGGTTATCAGGGTGGGATATCGCCCCAGCGCTCGCCGCGCCGCCTGTTTTGACCGCCATATTATACCTATAAATTCTAGGCTTAATCATAACTATTAGCTGTATCATGCCTCCCTCTACTGGCACGTAAACAAACCCCTCCTGTGTGAATTAATAGTATTCGTTTGGTATAGACGATGGCCTGTCGACGATGGTGAACTTCCCGCTAGCACACCCGGAGCCTAGGACAGTTACGTTCCTAGAGTACTCGGAAAAATTAATTTCCATTTCTTTCGCTAGACGATACCACTCCAAACTGGCTGATACGTGGTTAGGCGGTGCTGGCTGGGATCTACAGTCGTCGACTGCTAAACGAAGGCTTAATCTTTACTCTATATCCCACCCTGATAACTTATCGAGATTCCCTATAATACACTTAAACTTTTTCATATAAGATTCTCTCTGTAAATTCATTAACTAAATCTCGCAAACCAAACCTTAAATTAAAATTTTTTTTTTTTTTTTTAAAATGTTTTAATTTTTAAATTTTAATTTCCTCCTGTAACTCGTAACATAAGTTTAACGTTCCAAATTTCTGTTCATACATTAGACCATACAGACGCCTACTATATATGCCTCTGTTAAGATATAGGTTCTTTGGAAAAACATTTTTCGCGGCGATTTCTAGCCTGACAGTAGTGTCACCATAACGCTGACTTTTCTTCTTTCTTTCTTTCTTCTTTTTTTCTCTTTGACGGAGAGGTGGTAGTACATTATAAGCCTTCGCCCCCTCACCAGATGGTCATTAGTAGACCGAGTAGCAACACTTGAGGGCGACTGACCGAGGTGAAAGCAGCTAGTTGGTCAGTCGTCCTCTTGTCTTTGATTTTCAGCCCCATGGATTTTATCTGTTATGTTCCTTTGTTATATTTCGAATACCTGATGATATCACCGGATTCATACGGAACCCGGTCATTGAAATGATCATAGTATAATAAACCTTTCAAGGATTTACACCAGTCCAGCCTCCTGTTATTTTATAATAATTAACTCCGAACTCGCACCACCAACTACACAAATGAAGACGGGTGAACTGCACTACATTGAGTTCTCTCCATAATATTGCATCAAGATTGACCATACGGAATGACCAATTCTATCCAGTGGTGAACCAACAAACCTAAAAAAAAATATATATATATATATATAGAGAGAGAGAGAAAGTTATATTGATAGACAGCAACATATATAGTTATTTGATGGACAGTCACATGGTAGACATGATCAAACTATATATATATATATATATATATATATATATATATATATATATATATATATATATATATATATATATATATATATGGAGGAATGTCTGTGTGTGTGAAAGAGAAATCTGAATTAGTGATACCGTTGCAGGGCGGCGTTAATTAGTAACGGTTCATTAAACTACGACCCTCAGTGAGGCCATCCCACTCAATTGTCCCCATCAAATCGTCTCCTACTGACCAAAGTGGTGCTCGACCTCTCATTAAACGCCATTCATTGGTCAATTACTCACCATTCTTCCTCGGCTGCCAACCATTTCTTTTCCGATCCGTTTCAATAAATGTCAAAAATCTCAGACTTCCTGTTTCGCTTCATACCCATACGTACGAACCTCCTCATGACCTTGTCACATGTACACATATAACTACACACAAACATATGCATATATATATATATATATATATATATATATATATAGAGAGAGAGAGAGAGAAAATCGCAGACTATATATTATATGGCCTCATATTTGTAACAGAAAACTGTCTGAATGAATATATATATATATACATACATATATATATATATATATGTGTGTGTGTGTGTGTACACATACGTATATATATATATATATATATATATATATATATATATATATATATATATATACATCGTATTGGATACATTTTGTCTAGGCTGCTCCTAAAATGTTGTTTTAAATTTTTGAATTAGTTAAGCTGGCTTAAGGTTCTAACGGTTGGTATCTTGAGCATTCCTGTTGACCTGGGCATTTGGCAGACAATATGATTAATATTTTTATGTATATACACACACACACACACACACACACACATATATATATATATATATATATATATATATATATATATATATATATATATATATATGTGTGTGTGTGTGTGTGTGTGTGAAGCAACCAAGAGGAAATTTAAAAGTCACTGACTCTTTTCTTGCAAGAAGATAACATTTACAGTCTACATCCAGATACTGAGTGCTCATTTAGTTAGGGTTTTAAGTACAATGGTATTTAAAACACCCACTCCAATATATAGATATATATAAATTCGTGTATGTCTGTGTATATATAATTCTGGGGCATTTATATATGGTTTTAATTGAGAAGTGGTAAGTTTAATTAGGAATTTCCGAGTAAAAGCTAGGGTAAAAAACAACAAAAGTTAACTTAGTAATATGTTGAATAAATGTTGAACAAAATCGATTTTCCTATTGTGTTGAACTTTTTAGTGGGTATATATATATATATATATATATATATATATATATATATATATATATGTGTGTGTGTATGTGTGTGTGTGTAGTGTTATTAATTCCTAAGTATATATTAGTATTACAACCGTATTGAACGTGAAATTATTGTCATGAGAGAAACACAGAAAACACCCAATTAAATTCCTTTCTAGTAATAAGCTAATAAGAAAATCTTTTTTTTTTATTTCAGGCAAAATTTATAATTTATACTTGAAACTATAATATACATATTATAATATAAACTTTAGAATTTATCCATCTATTTTTCTTGTTGCTATTTTTTTTTATTGTTCATTCTGTTGTTGCAATGCAAAATCTTTTTTTCTGAAAAATAATTTAATTAATATTTGAAACCATAATATACAAACTATAATATATATATACACACACACACACTATATCTATATCTATCTATCTATCTATATATATATATATATATATATATATATATATATATATATATATATATATATATATATATATATATATATATATATATATATATATATATATATATGTGTGTGTGTGTGTAATACACACACATATATATACAAATATCACATATATACACAGACACACTAAAATATAATCTTTAGAGTTTTATCCAACTGTTTCTAGTTTCTAATCAATATCATTTTTATTCCTGTTAATTTCCTTTTTCTATATATGACAACAACAACAACAACAACAACAATAATAATAGTTCATAGTTTTGGTACAAGGCCAGAAAATATAATGAGTTCTGAGTTCAATCCCACATCTTTATGCCAGG
>OZ024748.1:34509768-34512268 GCA_964016885.1 Eledone cirrhosa | reverse complement strand
TACAGTTTTTTTTATTTAAACTAATACACAGCTTGTGTTGAATCTACACATGCTCTGTATGAGACCTATACACACAGCTTGTATTAAACATGAAGACAGTTTATATTAAATCTAAACGTTTGTTGCATAAAACCTGAGGTACCCAGGGTGTAAATGGTGGTGTTAAAGTCTTTTACTCAAGTAAACCTTGGTAAGATTTGACTAAAGAATGCAGAGATGGAACAAGTATTGCAAGACATCAAATCCGGCGCTCTAGCCATTTCGATCTCGCCAAACCTTCGCATTGGACTCACACTTTGTTTAATCGGCCTCGAAAGATTGAAATCCAGAGTTGACCTCGGTGGGATTCGAACTCAGAAATCTAGAAAAAATACGGCAAAGTATTTTTTCTTCGCCCTAATAAAAACTGCAAAGTAAAATACCCCATTTATCACTATCACCGCGTTGACAGCGTCCCAGGCGATTTAGTGTGCATTAGAAAAAACATGTTTTATTGGTAATGACATGTCATTAATTATCTAATCTCTCTCTCTCTCTCTTTCGCTCGCTCTCTCTCATATATATATATATATATATATATATATATATATATATATATATAACCAAATGTTAATAAGGTTCATTGATTACTCAATGAATATAGTTTCACAATAGATTAAAAGCACTCAACAAGCAAGTTTTCTGAAGTTATTAATATTATTCAAAATATTAATAAATGTATTTTATCTGATGAGGACGTACTGAAAAAACATCACAGTACCTCCGAAATATATATAATAAAACATATATTTTGATTATGTTGAACGTCTTCATTTATTAATATTTTGAATAATATTATATATATATATAGAGAGAATAGAAAACGAAAAATCAGTGATGCATCTGAACTCAGTTTATTGTGTGTTACAATTGTTTCCCCGGCGGACAGCCCGAGACGCGATCATTGTGTAGATCTGTCTGATTCTGGACGGACACGTCTAATGATTTCGGAGCATATTCTCTCACTGGGGTATCTGACCCTCTGGGCCAATACCGTCAAAAACTTCATCCTCTTCGCGCATCCTGTGATTGACTGGTTGTCGACGTCATCATCATTCTGACCACAGGTACCAGTCCGCTGACCATCAGGGTGTTAGCTGTCCCATGTCTGCAACACTTCAATAAATTACTGCTGTGTTTGATAGTTCACACATCAACGCGCGCGCGCACACACACACACACACACACACACACACACACACACACACGCACACAATCACATAGATAACAACAGTTATACGCATAGTCGCCCGCTATACACACACATTTAAGGAGAACATATAAACATATAAACATACGCATACATGCATCCAGAGAGGCACGTACATACACAGACACATGCCCACATGCCTATATACATCAACATACACAGACACATACATGTGCATTCACATGCACACGCGTATATATACCCGTACACACAAACACGTACAGACATATACACGACCCACGCACACATATATATACGTACCCATATACATATATACACACAGAGATATACACTCGCGCGCAAACACACATATATACACACAAACAGGCCCTTTCCCTACACGGGTGCTTGTACACACACACTGGCTCATATACACTCTTACAGATAGATATGCGCATATTCATATACAAACCCACGCACGCATAAAATATATATATATATATATATATGTACATAAAAAGAATATACACGCAAAGTCATATAAAGATACACAATGGGCCATACATGAAAGGACGCATCTTGTTATAAATATATACATATATAAAAGAATACAGATACATATATATATACAAATATACATATAACGGCACATAAAGATACACAGTGGGCTATACATGAAAGGGTGCACCTTGTTATATGTGTCTACAGAGATGTTGTTACGTTACGAACATGGAGCAATCCACGTATGGAATCCACGTATGGAATCCACGTATGGAATCCACGTATGGAATCCACGTATGGAATCCACGTATGGAATCTTCACGGAAAGCCACATAATGTGCGTTCATGATATTACAGTAAATAGTATGCGCAGACCGTACATAGAAAATGCGTGCAGAATATATATAAAAAAGAAGGAACGTGAATGCATATGAGATAGTACACAAGAGAAGTATGAGATACACACGTGGGTCTGTATACGGAAAATACATTAGGTGTTACAAAATAAAATGCGTGGAGAGTATGCACTCTCTACTGAAAAGATACACATGCAGGAGGTGCGTGGACAGGCCATACTGGAGCATGTTACAGTGGGTGAGGTATAGTGCCTTATTGTTGTAAGGCACGGGACTGAATATCAATGGAATCTGGGTCAACCTGTCTCGGCTCAGGCGATGTTTTTGACTAGGGTGATGTGCAGAGTCGGGTAGGCATCCTGGGTTATGTCGGCTTACCCCACGCGGCATATATAGTCAACAGAGTATGGTGTCTGATCCCTTGAACCCGTTTCGCCGCTCTGGCCGGCGTGCG
>OZ024748.1:34499768-34504768 GCA_964016885.1 Eledone cirrhosa | reverse complement strand
CGGACACTGGAGGAGTGCGTGCAGGACGGTTTCGTCGCCCTGCGCGCATCTTGGACATGCCCGGCTGATGGCACCTCCATACCTGTAGAGTTTATCCCGAACTGGCAAAGCTCCTCGGTAGCACTGCCAGGCCAGGGATTTCTGGAAGTTGTCCATAGGCCCCGGCCCGAAAGTCCTTCCGAAGAGATTGGCTAGTTGATTTTCGTCGACGCCTAGAGTTTCTGCAAGTACGTCGTCGCTCTTCTCCTCCACTAATCCTCTATAGAACGCCAAGGTGGAGTTTCCACCGATCACATTGCCCGATTGGTCGAGGGCAGTGAGCGCCTGAAAACATTCCAGTCTCCAAGCGCTCCCTATCCGTCTTCGCTTGACCCAGGACTGCAGCTCCGTCAAGGAGACGAGCTGGGGAAAGACGCGTCTAGCAAACGACGAACACACCTGATCACCGTCGAGGAAGAGGTGGAGATGTCGTAGCCTGAGCGCGTGTCTGCGCATCATCAGCCACGGCATGCCCAGCCCTCCACGTAGCGGGTGTTGACAGCAGATGGACCGCCTGACCATCGGAGCGCGTCCCTTTCACAAAAAGCGAAAGAGCAAACGCTCCAGCGCAGTCAGGCGGGGCTTAGGACAAGGTACGACGGTGAGGCGGTAGTAGATGACGGACGCGATGTACGCGTTAGCTACCTCCGCTCGACCATTCAGGGATAGCTTCCTCTCCGCTCATTTCTGGGTGAGAGAAATCACCCTGCTCGTCACCTCGTCCCAGTGTTTGTCTGTCTGGAGGTCCGGACCAACCAGACCCCTAGCAATTTAACCGGTCCGTCCGTCCAGCTCCCGACGACGCTGTTGGGCGGCATGGACCTGCCTCTCCAGATGCCGAGCTGCAGGCCCACTGACTTTTCCTGGTTGATCATTGCTCCTGTCACCGCTTCGTATTCTCTTAGTGTAGTGCCGATCCCCTCGATGTGTTTGGCGTTCGAGACCACTAAGGTGACATCGTCCGCATATGCTGATACGGATCTTCCGCATCCTAGTTCGCGAGGGACCCCCCTCAACGTCTCCAGTCTGTGAAGTAATGGCTCGAGAGTCAATACGTACAAGAGGGACGAGAGGGGACATCCTTGGCGGACCGAGCGTATGATGTTGAACGGTTCCGAAAGGTGACCGTTCACTCTCACCACAGAGCAGATGTCGCTGTGCATGGCAGCGATCCAGACTCTGAAGACGGGCCCAAAGCCAGCCGCCTTCAGGACTGCCGCTAGGTAACGATGGTCGACCCTATCGAAAGCTTTCGACTGATCTAAATTGATCAAGGACCCACTCGTGCCAGGTTCCCTAGCTACCCTCTCTACGATGTATCGCATGAGGTGGAGGTTGTCGTGGATGGATCTGTCGGGAATGACGCATGTCTGCGCCTCTCCCACCAGACCACCAACGACAAGCGCCAACCTCTTTGCTATCACCTTGGCCAAAATCTTGAACTCTGTGTTTAGCAGAGTTATGGGCCTGAAATTATCTATGTTATCCCCCTTGTTCGGATCCTTTCTCAGCAGCGCCACAGCTCCTCGGCTCACAGAGCTGGGAATTCTCCCGTTCTGTTGCCAGTTGCAGTAGACGTCCGCCAAGAGGCCTCCGAAGAAGTCTGGCATCTGTACGTAAAGTTCATAGGGCAGACCATCCAAACCAGGTGATTTACCCCTTGTTCAGCCAGTCATTTCCTCCCGTACTTCAGCGGCTGTTATCGGCTTTTCGCAACACTCCGCCTCAGTGGCCGAGAGCCGCGGCAGTCCGTCGAGGTAGACACTAAAGTCTATCCCTCGATCCGGCCCGCCGCTGCCTCCGAACAGCTGTGCGAAGTGTCGCTGAAAAGCTTCAAACATTTACCCGGGATCGAGTAGCATGCGCCCGTCGTGGTCCAGCAAAGACCGGATCGTGGCTTTGTTGCCACGACGCGCCTCCGCCACTCGAGCCCATTGAACGGCTTTCGTCTCCTCGTGTCTGAGAGCACGCACCCTAGCTCTGACAACGCAGCCTTCGTGCTTTGCATTGAAGAATTGGTCAAGGGCCAATTTCGCCGCAAGTACGTCGGTCGCGATGCCTTTGCTAAGCGCCTCCTCTAATTTTCTAACTAGTTCTCCCTCTGCTCTATTTTTCTCTATTGCTAAAGCCTTATTAAACCTAATGGACTCTATTCTAATCGCTATTTTCAGAGCAAACCACCACTTGTTGTTGACGATGGCCCCCGTCAACGCCCGCTTAACTGGTTCGCTAATCCGGTCTCTCTAGGCTTGCGCGCTGGTAAGGACGCGTTTAGCTTCCATTAGCCGGGTCCTCGTCTATGAAGCCTATCTAAGTCAAGCACACAGATCACGAATTTGTGGTCCGTGTAGCTGACTATCTTGAATTGTGGACAGCCTATGCTAGACCTATCTATTCCCCTACAAAATACTCTATCTAGATATAATCTGGATGACCCGATAAGGTTTGTCCAAGTCCACATTGGCACATTCGGGAAATCCAATCGGTACCTGTCATTCAGTTCAACGCCTGAGCAGGTAGGTGAGGCTCTTGCACCCTCCTCCCATATCCGCTAATCCCACACAGTCCCAGCGTGCATCTAAGATCCCGTTCCAGTCGGTGGGGGGGGGGGGGGGTCAGTTTGACCCTCACAATTTTTTGCCCGCAGTAGGAGGGCACCAACACCATTTGCTCGCTCCTTAGGGTCACTAAGGATTGAGCCTTTGCCTCCTGGGGTGTGGCAAAAAGCACGTCCACGGTGGCATATTTCTTGTTTCGGGTGATATGCGTTTTCCGCTGCCACACAGACCCTAAGGCTTTTTGTATTTGAGCCTCTGTGGCTCTTTCAACCCTACGTGATTTTGTGCTTACGTGACCGTACAGTGCTGTTGGGTTTCGAAAGATTTTTCGGCTGCCTTGCAGATTGCTCGGTGTCCGGTTTTCGTCACCATCTTCTTTGCTTCCTGTAATTCCTCATTCGTTATAAGGATGGTTTCCAGGTTCTTTGCGATACCTGCAAACGAGATTGGTTTTTCTTTATTGATGTTGTTGTTGTTGTGGTCTTCAGAGCTGCTGTTACTTTTGTTGTTTCTGATAATACTACGACCGCCGCCGCCGCTGTTGCTGTGGTTGTTGTTGTTGTTGCTGCTGCTGCTGCTGTTGTTGTTGCTGTTGCTGCTGCTGCCGTTGTTGTTTATGCTGCTGCTGATGTTGTTGCGGCTGCTACTAGTGTTTTCCTTGTCACTGTTGCTGCTGCTGCTGCTGCTATTCTTCATGACGTCAGACGAATGAAATGGCTTTCCGTATTTACCGCACACATTTTTCGTCGTTGTCGTCGTCGTGGAGAAATATTCTACGGAATGCACGTTCTCTTGGTGAAATCTACCAGTAACTATATTTTTCTTTTTCTTTAATGGCGTTGCTTGCGAAAGAGGCGATACCACATTTAGAGAAGGGAGGGAGAGAGTCAATCTTCTCTCTGATGTAGTGACGATTGAGGAAGAAGAAGACGGAATGAGTGGGAGTGACTTGTGAAAATTCTTTTTTGAAGCCATTTTTTGGGGGGTTTAAAATGAATATTGGGTACGAAACCTCAATAAGCGGTTATTTAACCCCGAAGGGCCAAATAACGGGCAGAAAAACCCATCTCACGGAGAGGAGGGTGTTTTTATCTACAATTTGGTTCAAGTTTTAAACAATTTACAATTGTTATAGCGGTTAAAAATTACTATACCTTACAGAGCCGAGCCTCCGTCAACCATGGCATTCAATAATAATAATAATAATAATAATTGTTTCTACTATTGGCACAAGGCCAGCAAATACCCAGTGTATTACTGGTACTTTATTTTATCGACCCCGTAAGGATGAAATGCAAAGTTAACCTCGGCGGGATTTGAACTCAGAATGGCAAGGGCCCTAACTCTATGCGTCAAAGCATGGCGTCCGACCCTCTACCGATAATGATGGTTTCTTATATAGGCACAAGGCCAGCAATTTGAAGGGTAGAGGAAAGTCGATGAAATCGACCCTAGTACTCACTGGTGCTTTATTTTATCGACCCCTTAAGGATGAAAGGCAAAGTTAACCTCAGCAGAATTTGAACTAATAATAATAGGATTTCTTTTATTTGCCACGAAGGTACCGAATGAAGGAGACATTACAATGATACGTTACTTCATGAAGCTCAAAGTTTACATAAAAATAAAAAAAAAACGGTACCAAGTATACATAGTGTACAAATTATGTATACATACTATGTGTACATTGTGTACAAATTATGTATACATATGCAAATATATAAGGTATTCAATCCTGGTATAGAGAGTTGGATACTTAAGCACACTGATCACAATGAGAGAGCGCCCTCTCCCAACTGATTTTGATACAAAACCGTTCTCCTAGTTCTGTAATAAAAAGAAAACTGCTTATTTTAAAGTGTTTATATTTATCTTAAAACTTAACATTATAATTTTATTGGCAGTATCGGTAGAGGGTCGGACGCCATGCTTTCCAGCATAGTTACGTCCCTTTACGGTCTGAGTTCAAATCCCGCCGAGGTTGACTTTGCCTTTTATCCTTACGGGGTCGATAAAATAAAGTACCAGTAATGCACTGGTTAATTGCTGGCCTTGTGCCTAAAGTAGAAACAATTATAATTTTATGTAAGGACCTTTAAGTTGTGTTCCAAAACACCAGCTTAATAATGAGAAATTTGGTGATATTACAAAATCTCTCCAAAGTTTTTATTGCTTTAAAGATTATTTGAAAATTATAGGAAATGTCTAATTATTACATTAATGTGCTATCAATGATTACCTAGGGCTAAACATTTATACATTTATACCCATCTATACTAACTACTATAGTACATATAAGACAACGAGGTGGGGTTTTATGTGGCTTTCGGTCCTGTTGGAATTAATAGCCAAGTCTTCTCTCCTCCGATCCACAATAATTTCAGTATAAAGTATATTGGTGGC
>OZ024748.1:34487268-34492268 GCA_964016885.1 Eledone cirrhosa | reverse complement strand
ATATGTGTATGTATGGTAATATTTCTGTGTGTGTGTATATGTGTGTATGTATGGTAATATTTCTGTGTGTGTGTGTATATGTATGGTAATATTTCTGTGTGTGTGTATATGTGTGTATGTATGGTAATATTTCTGTGTGTGTGGGTGTGTGTATGTATGGTAATATTTCTGTGTGTGTATATCTGTGTATGTATGGTAATATTTCTGTGTGTGTATATGTGTGTATGTATGGTAATATTTCTGTGTGTGTATATGTGTGTATGTGTGGTAATATTTCTGTGTGTGTATATGTGTGTATGTATGGTACCATTTCTGAGTGTGTATATCTGTGCATGTATGGTAATATTTCTGTGTGTGTATATGTGTGTGTATGTATGGTAATATTTCTGTGTGTGTGTGTATGGCAATATTTCTGTGTGTATATGTGTGTATGTGTGGTAATATTTCTGTGTGTGTATATGTGTGTATATATGGTAATAATTCTGTGTGTGTATATGTGTGTATATATGGTAATATTTCTGTGTCTGTATATGTGTGTATGTATTGTAATATTTCTCTGTGTGTATATCTGTGTGTATGTATGGTAATATTTATGTGTGTGTGTGTATGTATGTAGTGTAATATTTCTCTGCGAGTGTGTGTGTATGCATGCTAATATTTCTGTGTGTGTGTATATGTGTGTATGTATGGTAATATTTCTGTGTGTGTGTGTGTATATGTTTCTGTGTATGTACGGTAATATTTCTGTGTGTGTATATGTGTGTATATGTGTGTGTATGTATGGTAATATTTCTCTGTGTGTGTGTGTATATGTGTGTATGTATGGTTATATTTCTGTGCGTGTATATATGTGTATGTATTGTAATACTTCTGTGTGTGTGTGTAAGTATGGCAATATTTCTCTGTGTGTGTGTGTGTGTGTATGTATGGTAATATTTCTGTTTGTGTGTGTGTATGTGTATGTGTATGAATGGTAGTATTTCTCTGTGTGTGTGTGTGTATGTGTGTATATATGGTAATATTTCTGTGTGTGTATATGTGTGTGTATATGGTAATATTTCTGTGTGTGTATATGTGTATGTGTATGTGTGTGTATGTATGGTAATATTTCTGTGTGTGTGTATATGTATGTATGTATGGTAATATTTCTGTGTGTGTATACGTGTGTATGTATGGTAATATTTCTGAGTGTGTATATGTGTTTATGTATGGTAATATTTCTGTGTGTGTGTATATGTGTCTATGTATGGTAATATTTCTGTGTGGGTGTGTGTATATGTATGGTAATATTTCTGTGTGTGTATATGTGTGTATGTATGGTAATATTTCTGTGTGTGTGTATACGTGTGTATGTATGGTAATATTTCTGTGTATGTGTATATGTGTGTATGTATGGTAATATTTCTGTGTGTGTGTCTATGTGTGTATGTATGTTAATATTTCTGTGTGTGTGTGTGTGTGTATGTATTGTAATATTTCTGTGGGTGTATATGTGTGTATGTATGGCAATATTTCTGTGTGTGTATATGTGTGTATGTATGGTAATATTTCTGTGTGTGTGTGTATATATGTGTATATATGGTAATATTTCTGTGTGTGTATATGTGTGTATGTGTGGTAATATTTCTGTGTGTGTATATGTGTATATATATGGTAATATTTCTGTGTGTGTATATGTGTGTTTGTATCGTAATATTTCTGTGTGTGTATATATGTGTGTATGTATGGTAATATTTCTGTGTGTGTGTATGTATGGTAATATTTCTATGTGTGTGTGTGTACGTATGCTAATATTTTTGTGTGTGTCTATATGTGTGTATGTATGGTAATATTTCTGTGTGTGTGTGTATGTATGGTAATGTGTGTATGTACAGTAATATTTATGTGTGTGTGTATATGTGTGTGTATGTATGTATGGTAATATTTCTGTGTGTGTATATGTGTGTATATGTGTGTGTATGTATGGTAATATTTCTGTGTGTGTGTATATGTGTGTATGTATGGTAATATTTCTGTGTGTGTATATGTGTATGTATGCTAATACTTCTGTGTGTGTGTGTGTATATGTGTGTATATATGGTAATATTTCTGTGTGTGTGTGTGTGTGTTTATATGTGTGTATGTATGGTAATATTTCTGTTTGTGTGTATATGTGTGTATGTATGGTAATATTTCTGTGTGTGTGTATATGTGAGCGTATTTTGTGTTTGTATTAGATACAGAGGGAGACAGAGTGTATGTGCAGGTGTATTTGTACGTGTGAAAATTGTAACGTTTGTGGTGCTTTTAGTTGCTGTTATTTAGCCCTAGGTCAGCCCTGATCAAAGCATTCTAGCCATGACCATCTCATAGTGTTTTTAGACGAAACACCCAGAACTACATTGGTCATTGGGTCACTTCAAAGACCAAAGACGGTAAAGTGCAGGTTGAGAGGAATTCTGCTGTTATTTCTAGCATGTCATTATTGCCACCCCTCTTCCTCCTCCCCCAGTGTTTGTTAACCCAAGGTACATAGGTTGTTGTTGTTGTTGTTGTTTAACCAACGGTGGAACTGTTTCTGAATTGTGGTATGGCCAAATTTGGACAACTTAGCTGGAGTGACTAGTTTAGCTCTTTGCACTGTAAAATGGTCAGACAACTTCGATATGCGATAAACATAACATGTACATAAATTGTAGCACATCTCTTGATAGATGTGTGTTGGTAGTTTGGGGAGAAAATATAATTATTGGGGTGAGGGCAGCCTCTCCCCACCCAGGTTCCACCTCCACTGTATATATATAATTGAAAAAAAGTATGCTCTATGCCCTTTCCTAAGGGGTTAATATATCGAGTTTCTTAACATTTGGTAAGAAACTCCTATTATAGCCTATATATATATATATAGGCTATAATACGAGCTTCTTTTGGTAATACATATATATATATATAGGCTATATATATATATATATATATATATATATATATATATATATATATATATATAAACTAGTCACTACAGCTATATATATATATATATATAATCAAGAATGAAGAGTGACACGGTTTGCTATACAAAAAAGACAAAAAAGGTTTTTAATCACATTGCTGACAATTGTTTCTCTGAACTGGTAGGTCTAGAGATCGCAACCCGCATGTTTTCGCGTCATTCGATCACCAATACATAGTTGTAACCAGTCAATTCATCAGAGCTAGCGAGAATGATTCAAATTATTATTATCCCGATAATATCTGAATAATAATAATTTGAATTACAAACTAGGTAAAAATACGACTAACATAAATAAACTAGATTCTAAACATCATTTAAATATAAATAAAAACACCAATGCCGTGAATAAATCTGGGGAAAAAATCAGAACCAAACCTGTTATTTGGTTTGCACCTCCTGCCTCTTTAGCAATCAGAACACCGCTGGCAAATTTATTCTTTAAAGCTTTAGATAAATGTTTTCCCAGAACACATAAGTACCGTTCCATATTCAATAGACACACAATTAAGCTATCTTATTCTACAACTATGAATATGGCCCATAACATTGCAAAAATAAATAGTAGAATTCTTAATCATAACCAACAAACAATTAGGGATAATGACAATATTAACACTAATAATATTAATACTTGGAATAACAATAACATTAATTTAAGCACTATCAATAGAACACCTCCAAGTATTAGCAATGTTAACGTGAACTGTTCAAATTATACTAATAACAATAAATCGAAATGTAATTGTAGAAATAGATCAAATTGCCCTCCGAAAAATAATTGTCTTTATAAGAATGTAGTTTATAAATGTACCGTTAAAGCAAATAACATCACACACAACTATATAGGTGCAACTTCATCGACCTTTAAATTAAGATTTTCGAATCACAAATATTCATTTTCGAATCCTAATAGGAAATTTTCGACCTCTTTATCACAACTTATATGGTCGTTAAAAGACAAAAAATTAAAATACTCTATTTCGTGGTCCAAACTGTGTAATAGTCAAGTCTACTTGAATTCTTCACTATAACCTAACTGCAATCTTTGTACTATGGAGACCCTATTAATAATTACTAATTATGATAACTTAATTAATAAAAAAAGTGAATTATTCTCAAATTGCTTACACAAAGCTACATCTACATTCCAAGCCTCACAAAAGGTCAGGAAAAAACATTGAATAAATATGTTTTGATTTTGATGTTTATTATCGACTAAGAGCCTAAAACGATACTATATCCTATACTTCTAATAATTTTATTATTTATGATATGATTAATGTTAGATTAAGGGTTCTACCTGAACATATAAATTGTTAACATGATCTATTGCTGAGTATGCATATCATTTGATTGTTTAAATACATTTAATTTTGTATTTTTTTGTATTTTTAAATCGTATAGCTTATATATTTGACACTTATATTGTATTTAGACTCATGAACCATTTATTTATTTTGAATGTTTGTTTATGATTCAGGAAGATTGGTTTGTATATTTATAGTATAAAAGTCTCACATGATCCTAGTTGACTAATTTTTTCCACTTAACTTGATGTGAAATTTTAATTGCACTATAATATAGTCGAATCAAATTTATAACACTATTAACAGTATTTATATTTATTATATTATATATAACTGACTAATATCGTCTTAAACTTTAAACATTATACTCTATATATAAATTATACAAACGCGTATATATAGTTTAATAATATGCTATTTAAATGCATTTATATGGCTTTAGGATACTTAAGGGCATTTTAATTTTAATTTTATAATTGCAATTGTTTTTCTAACTTATATATTGATTATATTTCTTAATTTTAATATAATATAATTTTGATTATCTTTGGAGTGATGATAATCTTAAGTTTTTTCTTTCTCATGTTTGCAAACACTTTAAATATGATATTATACTATAATATAAATCCTTATACATTTTATAGTCAGAAATCTTTTGTCATTGGATTAATTGACTATTTCTAACTAACATAAGAATTCGA